>JAPFBL010000495.1:0-100000 GCA_026182355.1 Hermatobates lingyangjiaoensis | reverse complement strand
AAATTTTTTTCCAAAAATTTTAAAAAAAAAAATTTAAAAAAAATTTTTAGGGGAAAAGGGGGAAAAGAAAAAAAAATTTTTTTTAAGGGGGGGTTTTGGGAAAAAAAAAAGGGTTTTTAAAATTTTTTTTTAAAAAAAAAAATTAAAAACCTTTTTTTTTAAATAAAAATTTTTTTAAAATATTTTTTTTTTTAAAAAAAAAATTTTTTTTAAAAAAAAATTTTTAAAAAAAAACCAAAAAATTTTAAAAATTTTTTAACTTTTTTTAAAAAAAATTTTAAAAAAAAAAAAAAAAAATTTTAAAAAAAAAAAAAATTTTTTGGGGGGGGTTTTTTTTAAAAAAGGGTGTTAAAGGGAAAATAAAAAAAATTTTTAAAAAAAATTTTTTAAATTTTTTAAAAAAAAAAAATTTTTTTTTAAAATTTAAAAAAAAAATTTTTTTTAAAAAAAAAAAAAAATTTTTTTTAAAATAAAAAAAAATTTAAAAAAAAATTTTTAAAAAAAAAATTTTTAAAAATTTTTTAAAAAAAATTTTTTTTTAAAAAAATTTAAAAAAAAAAATTTTAAAAATTTTTAAGGGGTTTTTTAAAAATTTAATTAAAAAAATTTTTTAAAAAAAAAAAAAAAAATATTTTTTTTTTTTTAAAAAAAAAGGTTTTTTTAAAAAAATTTTTAAAAAAAAAAAAAAAAAAAAAAATTTTAAAAATTTTAAAAAAATTTAAAAAAATTGTTTTTAAAACAAAATTTTTCCCAAAAAATTTAAAAAAAAAAATTTTAAAAAAAAAGGGGAAAAAAAAAGGGGGGTTTTAAAAAAAAAGGGGGTTTGGGGGTTTTTTTTTAAAAAATTAAAAATTTTAAATTTTAAAAAGGTTTTTTTCCCAAAAAAAATTTTTTTTTAAAAAAAAATTTTTTAAAAAGGAAATTTTGGATTTTTTTTAAAAATTTTAAAAATTTTTTAAAAAAAAAAAAAAAATTTTTAAATTTAAAAAAATTTTTTAAAAAAAAAAAAAAATTTTTAAAAAAAAGGTTTTAAAAGGGGCAAAAAGGGGAAAAGGGGGGGGAAAAAAAAAAGGTTTTAAGGGTTTGGGGAAAAAAAAAAACCTTTTAAAAAAAATTTTTTAAAAAAAAGGAAATTAAATTTTTTTAAAAAAATTTTTTTTTTTTTTAAATTTTTAAAATTTTTTTTAAAAAAAAAAAATTTTAAAAAAAAAAAAAAAAAATTTTTAAAATTTTAAAAATTTTTTTTTTTAAAAAAAAAAATTTTCCAAAATTTAAAAAAAAAAAATTTGGGGGGAAAAGGGGGGGGGGGGGGGGGGGAAAAAAAAAATTTTTTTAAAAAAGGGTGGTTTTGGAAAATTAAAAAAGTTAAATTTAAATAAAAATTTTTTTTAAAAAAAAAAAAATTTTTTTAAATTTGGTTTTAAAAAAAATTTTTTTAAAATTTTTGGGAAATTTTTTTAAAAAAAAAAATTTTTTTTAAAAATTTAAAATTTTTAAAAAAAAAAAAAAATTTTAAAATTTTTAAAAAAAAATTTTTTTCCCAAAATTTTAAAAAAAAAAAAAAAAAATGGTTAAAAAAAAAAAAAAGGGGTTGGGGGGGTTTTTGGAAAAAATAAAAGGGTTTTTTAAAATTTTTTTAAAAAAAAAAATTAAATTTTTTTTTTGGTTTTAAATAAAAATTTTTTTAAAAATTTTTTTTTTTTAAAAAAAAATTTTTTTTAAAAAAAAATTTTTAAAAAAAAACCAATTAAAAAAAATTTTTTTAAATTTTTAAAAAAAATTTTAAAAAAAAAAATTTTTAAAAAAAAGGGGGGGGAAAAAAAAAGGGGGGTTTTGGGGGGAAAATTTAAAATTTTAAAATGGGGGTTTTTTAAAATTATAAAATTTTAAAAAAATTTAATTTTTTTTAAAAAAAAGGAAAAATTTTTTAAAAAATTTTTTTAAAAAAGGTTTTAAATTTTTAAAATTTTTTTAAAAAATTTTGGTTTTAAAAAAAAAATTTTTAAAAAAATTTTTTTAAAAAAAAATTTAAAATTTTTTAAATTTTTTTTTAAAATTTTAAAAAAAAAAAAAATTTTCCAAAAGGGGAAAAGGGGAAAAGGGGGTTAGAGGTTTAAAAGGGGGAATTTGGTTAAAAAATTTTTTAAAAATTTTTTTGGGGAAATTTAAAAAAAAAAAAAAAAATAAAATTTTTTGGTTTGGTTTTTTTTAAAAAAAATTTTTTTAAAAATTTTTTTTTTAAATTTTTAAAAAAATTTTTTAAAAAAAATAAAATTAAAAAATTTTTTTAAAAAAATTTTAAAAAAATTTTTAAATTTTAAAAAAATTTTTAAAATTTAAAAAAAAAAAAAAATTTAAAAAGGGGGTTTTGGGGGTTGGTTTTAAAAAAAAATTTTTTTTTAAAATTTTTTAAAAAATTAAAAAATTTAATTAAATTTAAAAAAAAGGAAAATTTTTTTTTTTTTTTTTTTTTTTTTTTTTAAAAAAAAAAATTTTTAAAAAAAGAAAAAAAAAAAAATTTTTTTTTTTAAAAAAAAAAAATTTTTTTTAAAAAAAAAAAAAAATTAAAAAAAATTAAAATTTTTTTTTTGGGGGGGAATTTTTAAAAAAAAAATTTTTTTAAAATTTTTTTTTAAAAAATTTTTTTTAAAAAAAAAATTTTTAAAAAAAATTTTAAAAACCCGGAAAATTTTTAAAAAAAATTTTTCCAAAAAAATTTCTTTTTCAAAAAAATTTTTTTTTAAATTTTTTAAAATTTTTTAAAAATTTGAAAAAAATTTTTTTTTTTAAAAAAAATTTTTTTTAAAAAAAAAAAAATTTTTTTTGGGTTTTTTTTTTAAAATTAAATTTTTTAAAAAATTTTTTTTAAATTATTTTTTTTGGTTTTTAAAAATTTAAAAAAAAATTTTTTTTTTAAAATTTTTTTTTTTTTTAAAAAAAAATTTTTTTTTGTAAAAATAGGAAAAAAGCATTAAAAAAAGTAGATTCAGTTATAACAGTTGTTTTTTTAATAATTTCATAAATTTTTCCTTTTAAATTATACAAAAAACCTTCAAAATAGTGTAAAAAGGAAAAAGATGGTTAGAGGTGGGCAGAGGTGTTTAGAGGTAAATATATAAATCATTTAGTAAAATGGGAAATTTCTGTAAATATAACGATGGTAAATGAAACATATAATATATTGTACTTAATTTAAGAAACAAAAATGGATATTTTCTTTCGAACAAGGATTTTTAAGATATATTTAGTTTTAAAATATAAAATATAGCAATTTCTGTAAAAATAGAAAAATAGCAATAAAAAAAGTACAATGAGCTATAACAGTTGTTTTCCACCAATATTTCATAAAATTTGTATTGTTAATACTAAAAATTTTCAAAATAATTCGAAAAACAAAAAAGGTGGTTAGAGGTGGGCAGAGGTGGTTAGAGGTTGTTACAGGTGTTTAGAGGGTAAATATATAAATCATTTAGTGAAAGGGGCTATTTCTTTAAATATAACCATGGTAAATGAAACATATAATATATTCTACTAAAAAAAGGATATATTCTTTTAAACTAGGATTTTTGTGATATTTTTTGTTTTAAAATATAAAAATTTCTGTAAAAATAGAAATAAAGGATTAAAAAAAGTATAATCAGTTATAACAGTTATTCTCTAACAATATTTCATAAAATTCCTTTTAAATATACAAAAAGTTTTCAAAATAGTGCAAAAAGGAAAAAGGAGATTAGAGGTGGGCAGAGGTGGTTAGAGATAAATATAAAAAAGTTCATTTAGTAAAATGGGAGATTTCTGTAAATATAACCATGGTGAATGAAACATATAATATATTCTACTAAAAAAAGGATTAATTCTTTTGAACTGGGATTTTTGTGATATTTTTTGTTTTAAAATATAGAAATTTCTGAAAAAATAGAAATAAAGGATTAAAAAAAGTAGAATCAGTTATAACAGTTGTTTTCTATCAATATTTCATAAAATTCCTTTTAATTATACAAAAAATTTTCAAAATAGTGCAAAAACGAAAAAGGAGATTAGAGGTGGGCAGAGGTGGCTAGAGGTGGGCAGAGGTGGTAAGAGGTGGGTAGAGGTGGTTAGAGATAATTATAAAAAAGTTCATTTAGTAAAATGGGTGATTTCTGTAAATATAACAATGCTAAATGAAATATATAATATATTGTACTTAATATAAAAAAAAATACTGATATTTTCTGTGGGATTTGGATTTTCAAGATATTTTTTGTTTTAAAATATAGAAATTTCTGTAAAAATAGAAAAAAAACATTAAAAATTGTAGAATCAGTTAAAACAGTTGTTTTCTACCAATATTTCATAAAATTCCTTTTAATTATACCAAAAAATTTTCAAAATAGTGCAAAAAGGGAAAAAGAGATTAGAGGTGGGCAGAGGTGGTTAGAGGTTGGCAGAGGTGGTTAGAGATAAATATAAAAGAGTTCATTTAGTAAAATGGGTGATTTCTGTAAATATAAGAATAGTAAATGAAACATATAATATATTGTACTTAATATAAGAAAAAATACTGATATTTTCTCTGGGTTTTGGATTTTGAAGATATTTTTTGTTTTAAAATATAGAAATTTCTGAAAAAATAGAAAAAACCATTAAAAATAGTAGAATCAGTTATAACAGTTGTTTTCTACCAATATTTCATAAAATTCCTTTTACTTATACACAGAAACATTCAAAATAGTGCAAAAAGGAAAAAGGAGGTTAGAAGTGGCAGAGGTGGTTAGAGGTGTACAGAGGTGCTTAGAGGTATATAAATATATAAATCATTTTGTAAAATGGGTGTTTTCTGTAAATATAAGGATAGTAAATGAAACATATAATATATATTACTTAATTTAAGAAAAAAATTGATATACTCTTTTGAACTAGGATTTTTGAAATATTTTTTGTTTTAAAATATAAAATGTAAAAATTATCTGTAAAAATAGCGAAAAAGCATTAAAAAAAGTAGATTCAGTTATAACAGTTGTTTTTTATAAATATTTCATAAATTTCCTTTTAATTATACAATAACTCTTCAAAATAGTTCAAAAGGAAAAAGCTGGTTAGAGGTGGGCAGAGGTGTTTAGAGGTAAATATATAAATCATTTAGTTAATTGGGTGATATCTGTAAATATAACGATGGTAAATGAAACATATAATATATTGTACTTAATTTAAGAAACAAAAATGGATATTTTCTTTCGAACAAGGATTTTTAAGATATATTTAGTTTTAAAATATAAAATATTACAATTTCTGTAAAAATAGAAAAATAGCAATAGAAAAAGTAGAATGAGCTATAACAGTTGTTTTCCACCAATATTTCATAAAACTTGTATTGTTAATACTAAAAACCTTCAAAATAATGCGAAAAACAAAAAAGGTGGTTATGGTTAGAGGTGGGCAGAGGTGGTTAGAGGTGGTTACAGGTGTTTAGAGGGTAAATATATAAATCATTTAGTAAAATGGGCTATTTCTGTAATTATAACCATGGCAAATGAAACATATAATATATTCTACTAAAAAAAGGATATATTCTTTTGAACTAGGATTTTTGTGATATTTTTTGTTTTAAAATATAAAAATTTCTGTAAAAATAGAAATAAAGGATTAAAAAAAGTATAATCAGTTATAACAGTTATTCTCTAACAATATTTCATAAAATTCCTTTTAAATATACAAAAAGTTTTCAAAATAGTGCAAAAAGGAAAAAAGGAGATTAGAGGTGGGCAGAGGTGGTTAGAGGTGGGCAGAGGTGGTTAGAGATAAATATAAAAAAGTTCATTTAGTAAAATGGGAGATTTCTGTAAATATAACCATGGTGAATGAAACATATAATATATTCTACTAAAAAAAGGATTAATTCTTTTGAACTGGGATTTTTTGTGATATTTTTTTTTTAAAATATAGAAATTTCTGAAAAATAGAAAATAAAGGATTTAAAAAAAGTAGAATCAGTTATAACAGTTGTTTTCTATCAATATTTCATAAAATTCCTTTTAATTATACAAAAAATTTTCAAAATAGTGCAAAAACGAAAAAGGAGATTAGAGGTGGGCAGAGGTGGCTAGAGGTGGGCAGAGGTGGTAAGAGGTGGGTAGAGGTGGTTAGAGATAATTATAAAAAAGTTCATTTAGTAAAATGGGTGATTTCTGTAAATGTAACAATGGTAAATGAAACGTATAAAATATATTGTACTTAATATAAGAAAAAATACTGATATTTTCTCTGGGATTTGGATTTTCAAGATATTTTTTGTTTTAAAATATAGAAATTTCTGTAAAAATAGAAAAAAACCATTAAAAATAGTAGAATCAGTTATAACAGTTGTTTTCTACCAATATTTCATAAAATTCCTTTTACTTATACACAGAAACATTCAAAATAGTGCAAAAAGGAAAAAGGAGGTTAGAAGTGGCAGAGGTGGTTAGAGGTGGTCAGAGGTGCTTAGAGGTATATAAATATATAAATCATTTTGTAAAATGGGTGTTTTCTGTAAATATAAGGATAGTAAATGAACAATAATAATATATATTACTTAATTTAAGAAAAAAATTGATATTCTCTTTTGAACTAGGATTTTTGAAATATTTTTTGTTTTAAAATATAAAATGTTAAAAGTATCTGTAAAAATAGAAAAAAGCATTAAAAAAAAGATTCAGTTTATCACAGTTGTTTTTTATAAATATTTCATAAATTTCCTTTTAATTATACAATAACTCTTCAAAATAGTTCAAAAGGAAAAAGCTGGTTAGAGGTGGGCAGAGGTGCTTAGAGGTAAATATATAAATCATTTAGTTAATTGGGTGATTTCTGTAAATATATGATGATGGTAAATGAAACATATAATATATTGTACTTAATTTAAGAAACAAAAATGGATATTTTCTTTCGAACAAGGATTTTTAAGATATATTTAGTTTTAAAATATAAAATATTACAATTTCTGTAAAAATAGAAAAATAGCAATAAAAAAAGTAGAATGAGCTATAACAGTTGTTTTCCACCAATATTTCATAAAACTTGTATTGTTAATACTAAAAACCTTCAAAATAATGCGAAAAACAAAAAAGGTGGTTATGGTTAGAGGTGGGCAGAGGTGGTTAGAGGTGGTTACAGGTGTTTAGAGGGTAAATATATAAATCATTTAGTAAAATGGGCTATTTCTGTAATTATAACCATGGCAAATGAAACATATAATATATTCTACTAAAAAAAGGATATATTCTTTTGAACTAGGATTTTTGTGATATTTTTTGTTTTAAAATATAAAAATTTCTGTAAAAATAGAAATAAAGGATTAAAAAAAGTATAATCAGTTATAACAGTTATTCTCTAACAATATTTCATAAAATTCCTTTTAAATATACAAAAAGTTTTCAAAATAGTGCAAAAAGGAAAAAGGAGATTAGAGGTGGGCAGAGGTGGTTAGAGGTGGGCAGAGGTGGTTAGAGATAAATATAAAAAAGTTCATTTAGTAAAATGGGAGATTTCTGTAAATATAACCATGGTGAATGAAACATATAATATATTCTACTAAAAAAAGGATTAATTCTTTTGAACTGGGATTTTTGTGATATTTTTTGTTTTAAAATATAGAAATTTCTGAAAAAAGAAATAAAGGATTAAAAAAAAGTAGATTCAGTTATAACAGCTTTTTTCTATCAATATTTCATAAAATTCCTTTTAATTATACAAAAAATTTTCAAAATAGTGCAAAAAGGAAAAAGGAGATTAGAGGTGGGCAGAGGTGGTTAGAGGTGGTAAGAAGTGGGCAGAGGTGGTTAGAGATAATTATAAAAAAGTTCATTTAGTAAAATGGGTGATTTCTGTAAATATAACAATGCTAAATGAAATATATAATATATTGTACTTAATATAAGAAAAAATACTGATATTTTCTCTGGGATTTGGATTTTCAAGATATTTTTTGTTTTAAAATATAGAAATTTCTGTAAAAATAGAAAAAAAACATTAAAAATTGTAGAATCAGTTAAAACAGTTGTTTTCTACCAATATTTCATAAAATTCCTTTTAATTATACAAAAAATTTTCAAAATAGTGCAAAAAGGAAAAAGGAGATTAGAGGTGGGCAGAGGTGGTTAGAGATAAATATAAAAGAGTTCATTTAGTAAAATGGGTGATTTCTGTAAATATAAGGATAGTAAATGAAACATATAATATAATGTACTTAATATAAGAAAAAATACTGATATTTTCTCTGGGATTTGGATTTTCAAGATATTTTTTGTTTTAAAATATAGAAATTTCTGTAAAAATAGAAAAAAACCATTAAAAATAGTAGAATCAGTTATAACAGTTGTTTTCTACCAATATTTCATAAAATTCCTTTTACTTATACACAGAAACATTCAAAATAGTGCAAAAAGGAAAAAGGTGGTTAGAAGTGGCAGAGGTGGTTAGAGGTGTACAGAGGTGCTTAGAGGTATAAATATATAAATCCTTTTGTAAAATGGATGATTTCTGTAAATATAAGGATAGTAAATGAAACATATAATATATATTACTTAATTTAAGAAAAAAATGGATATTCTCTTTTGAACTAGGATTTTTGAAATATTTTTTGTTTTAAAATATAAAATGTAAAAAATATCTGTAAAAATAGGGAAAAGCATTAAAAAAAGTAGATTCAGTTATAACAGCTTTTTTCTATCAATATTTCATAAAATTCCTTTTAATTATACAAAAAATTTTCAAAATAGTTTCAAAAGGAAAAAGCTGGTTAGGGTGGGCAGAGGTGTTTAGAGGTAAATATATAAATCATTTAGTTAATTGGGTGATATCTGTAAATATAACGATGGTAAATGAAACATATAATATATTGTACTTAATTTAAGAAACAAAAATGGATATTTTCTTTCGAACAAGGATTTTTAAGATATATTTAGTTTTAAAATATAAAATATTACAATTTCTGTAAAAATAGAAAAATAGCAATAGAAAAAGTAGAATGAGTATAACAGTTGTTTTCCACCAATATTTCATAAAATTGTATTGTTAATACTAAAAACCTTCAAAATAATGCGAAAAACAAAAAAGGTGGTTATGGTTAGAGGTGGGCAGAGGTGGTTAGAGGTGGGTTACAGGTGTTTAGAGGGTAAATATAAAAATCATTTAGTAAAATGGGCTATTTCTGTAATTATAACCATGGCAAATGAAACATATAATATATTCTACTAAAAAAAGGAATATTCTTTTGAACTAGGATTTTTGTGATATTTTTTGTTTTAAAATATAAAAATTTCTGTAAAAAATAGAAATAAAGGATTAAAAAAAGTATAATCAGTTATAACAGTTATTCTCTAACAATATTTCATAAAATTCCTTTTAAATATACAAAAAGTTTTCAAAATAGTGCAAAAAGGAAAAAGGAGAATTAGAGGTGGGCAGAGGTGGTTAGAGGGGAATTAAATAAATAAAAAAAGTTCATTTAGTAAAATGGGAGATTTCTGTAAATATAACCATGGTGAATGAAACATATAATATATTCTACTAAAAAAAGGATTAATTCTTTTGAACTGGGATTTTTGTGATATTTTTTGTTTTAAAATATAGAAATTTCTGAAAAAATAGAAATAAAGGATTAAAAAAAGTAGAATCAGTTATAACAGTTGTTTTCTATCAATATTTCATAAAATTCCTTTTAATTATACAAAAAATTTTCAAAATAGTGCAAAAACGAAAAAGGAGATTAGAGGTGGGCAGAGGTGGCTAGAGGTGGGCAGAGGTGGTAAGAGGTGGGTAGAGGTGGTTAGAGATAATTATAAAAAAGTTCATTTAGTAAAATGGGTGATTTCTGTAAATATAACAATGCTAAATGAAATATATAATATATTGTACTTAATATAAGAAAAAATACTGATATTTTCTCTGGGTTTTGGATTTTGAAGATATTTTTTGTTTTAAAATATAGAAATTTCTGTAAAAATAGAAAAAACCATTAAAAATAGTAGAATCAGTTATAACAGTTGTTTTCTACCAATATTTCATAAAATTCCTTTTACTTATACACAGAAACATTCAAAATAGTGCAAAAAGGAAAAAGGAGGTTAGAAGTGGCAGAGGTGGTTAGAGGTGGTCAGAGGTGCTTAGAGGTATATAAATATATAAATCATTTTGTAAAATGGGTGTTTTCTGTAAATATAAGGATAGTAAATGAAACATATAATATATATTACTTAATTTAAGAAAAAAATTGATATTCTCTTTTGAACTAGGATTTTTGAAATATTTTTTGTTTTAAAATATAAAATGTTAAAAGTATCTGTAAAAATAGAGAAAAAGCATTAAAAAAAGTAGATTCAGTTATCACAGTTGTTTTTTATAAATATTTCATAAATTTCCTTTTAATTATACAATAACTCTTCAAAATAGTTCAAAAGGAAAAAGCTGGTTAGAGGTGGGCAGAGGTGCTTAGAGGTAAATATATAAATCATTTAGTTAATTGGGTGATTTCTGTAAATATATGATGATGGTAAATGAAACATATAATATATTGTACTTAATTTAAGAAACAAAAATGGATATTTTCTTTCGAACAAGGATTTTTAAGATATATTTAGTTTTAAAATATAAAATATTACAATTTCTGTAAAAATAGAAAAATAGCAATAAAAAAAGTAGAATGAGCTATAACAGTTGTTTTCCACCAATATTTCATAAAACTTGTATTGTTAATACTAAAAACCTTCAAAATAATGCGAAAAACAAAAAAGGTGGTTATGGTTAGAGGTGGGCAGAGGTGGTTAGAGGTGGTTACAGGTGTTTAGAGGGTAAATATATAAATCATTTAGTAAAATGGGCTATTTCTGTAATTATAACCATGGAAATGAAACATATAATATATTCTACTAAAAAAAGGATATATTCTTTTAAACTAGGATTTTAGTGATATTTTTTGTTTTAAAACATAAAAAATTCTGTAAAAATAGAAATAAAGGATTAAAAAAAGTATAATCTGTTATAACAGTTATTCTCTAACAATATTTCATAAAATTCCTTTTAAATATACAAAAAAATTTTCAAAATAGTGCAAAAAGGAAAAAGGAGATTAGAGGTGGGCAGAGGTGGTTAGAGGTGGGCAGAGGTGGTTAGAGATAAATATAAAAAAGTTCATTTAGTAAAATGGGAGATTTCTGTAAATATAACCATGGTGAATGAAACATATAATATATTCTACTAAAAAAAGGATTAATTCTTTTGAACTGGGATTTTTGTGATATTTTTTGTTTTAAAATATAGAAATTTCTGAAAAAATAGAAATAAAGGATTAAAAAAAGTAGAATCAGTTATAACAGTTGTTTTCTATCAATATTTCATAAAATTCCTTTTAATTATACAAAAAATTTTCAAAATAGTGCAAAAACGAAAAAGGAGATTAGAGGTGGGCAGAGGTGGCTAGAGGTGGGCAGAGGTGGTAAGAGGTGGGTAGAGGTGGTTAGAGATAATTATAAAAAAGTTCATTTAGTAAAATGGGTGATTTCTGTAAATATAACAATGCTAAATGAAATATATAATATATTGTACTTAATATAAGAAAAAATACTGATATTTTCTGTGGGATTTGGATTTTCAAGATATTTTTTGTTTTAAAATATAGAAATTTCTGTAAAAATAGAAAAAAAACATTAAAAATTGTAGAATCAGTTAAAACAGTTGTTTTCTACCAATATTTCATAAAATTCCTTTTAATTATACCAAAAAATTTTCAAAATAGTGCAAAAAGGGAAAAAGAGATTAGAGGTGGGCAGAGGTGGTTAGAGGTTGGCAGAGGTGGTTAGAGATAAATATAAAAGAGTTCATTTAGTAAAATGGGTGATTTCTGTAAATATAAGAATAGTAAATGAAACATATAATATAATGTACTTAATATAAGAAAAAATACTGATATTTTCTCTGGGTTTTGGATTTTGAAGATATTTTTTGTTTTAAAATATAGAAATTTCTGAAAAAATAGAAAAAACCATTAAAAATAGTAGAATCAGTTATAACAGTTGTTTTTCTACCAAATATTTCATAAAATTCCTTTTACTTATACACAGAAACATTCAAAATAGTGCAAAAAGGAAAAAGGTGGTTAGAAGTGGCAGAGGTGGTTAGAGGTGGACAGAGGTGCTTAGAGGTATATATATATATAAATCATTTTGTAAAATGGGTGATTTCTGTAAATATAAGGATAGTAAATGAAACATATAATATATATTACTTAATTTAAGAAAAAAAATGGATATCCTCTTTTAAACTAGATTTTTGAAATATATTTTGTTTTAAAATATAAAATGTAAAAATTATCTGTAAAAATAGCGAAAAAGCATTAAAAAAAGTAGATTCAGTTATAACAGTTGTTTTTTATAAATATTTCATAAATTTCCTTTTAATTATACAATAACTCTTCAAAATAGTTCAAAAGGAAAAAGCTGGTTAGAGGTGGGCAGAGGTGTTTAGAGGTAAATATATAAATCATTTAGTTAATTGGGTGATATCTGTAAATATAACGATGGTAAATGAAACATATAATATATTGTACTTAATTTAAGAAACAAAAATGGATATTTTCTTTCGAACAAGGATTTTTAAGATATATTTAGTTTTAAAATATAAAATATTACAATTTCTGTAAAAATAGAAAAATAGCAATAGAAAAAGTAGAATGAGCTATAACAGTTGTTTTCCACCAATATTTCATAAAACTTGTATTGTTAATACTAAAAACCTTCAAAATAATGCGAAAAACAAAAAAGGTGGTTATGGTTAGAGGTGGGCAGAGGTGGTTAGAGGTGGTTACAGGTGTTTAGAGGGTAAATATATAAATCATTTAGTAAAATGGGCTATTTCTGTAATTATAACCATGGCAAATGAAACATATAATATATTCTACTAAAAAAAGGATATTTTCTTTTGAACTAGGATTTTTGTGATATTTTTTGTTTTAAAATATAAAAAATTTTTCTGTAAAAATAGAAAAAAATCATTAAAAAAAGTAGAATCAGTTATAACAGTTATTCTCTAACAATATTTCATAAAATTCCTTTTAAATATACAAAAAGTTTTCAAAATAGTGCAAAAAGGAAAAAGGAGATTAGAGGTGGGCAGAGGTGGTTAGAGATAAATATAAAAAAGTTCATTTAGTAAAATGGGAGATTTCTGTAAATATAACCATGGTGAATGAAAATATAATATATTCTACTAAAAAAAGGATTAATTCTTTTGAACTGGGATTTTTGTGATTTTTTTTTGTTTTAAAATATAGAAATTTCTGAAAAAATAGAAATAAAGGATTAAAAAAAGTAGAATCAGTTATAACAGTTGTTTTCTATCAATATTTCATAAAATTCCTTTTAATTATACAAAAAATTTTCAAAATAGTGCAAAAACGAAAAAGGAGATTAGAGGTGGGCAGAGGTGGCTAGAGGTGGGCAGAGGTGGTAAGAGGTGGGTAGAGGTGGTTAGAGATAATTATAAAAAAGTTCATTTAGTAAAATGGGTGATTTCTGTAAATATAACAATGCTAAATGAAATATATAATATATTGTACTTAATATAAGAAAAAATACTGATATTTTCTCTGGGTTTTGGATTTTGAAGATATTTTTTGTTTTAAAATATAGAAATTTCTGTAAAAATAGAAAAAACCATTAAAAATAGTAGAATCAGTTATAACAGTTGTTTTCTACCAATATTTCATAAAATTCCTTTTACTTATACACAGAAACATTCAAAATAGTGCAAAAAGGAAAAAGGAGGTTAGAAGTGGCAGAGGTGGTTAGAGGTGGTCAGAGGTGCTTAGAGGTATATAAATATATAAATCATTTTGTAAAATGGGTGTTTTCTGTAAATATAAGGATAGTAAATGAAACATATAATATATATTACTTAATTTAAGAAAAAAATTGATATTCTCTTTTGAACTAGGATTTTTGAAATATTTTTTGTTTTAAAATATAAAATGTTAAAAGTATCTGTAAAAATAGAGAAAAAGCATTAAAAAAAGTAGATTCAGTTATCACAGTTGTTTTTTTATAAATATTTCATAAATTTCCTTTTAATTAACAATAACTCTTCAAAATAGTTCAAAAGGAAAAAGCTGGTTAGAGGTGGGCAGAGGGTGCTTAGAGGTAAATATAAAATCATTTAGTTAATTGGGTGATTTCTGTAAATATATGATGATGGTAAATGAAACATATAATATATTGTACTTAATTTAAGAAACAAAAATGGATATTTTCTTTCGAACAAGGATTTCTAAGATATATTTAGTTTTAAAATATAAAATATTTCAATTTCTGTAAAAATAGAAAAATAGCAATAAAAAAAGTAGAATGAGCTATAACAGTTGTTTTCCACCAATATTTCATAAAATTTGTATTTTTAATACTAAAAACCTTCAAAATAATGCGAAAAACAAAAAAGGTGGTTAGAGGTGGGCAGAGGTGGTTAGAGGTGGTTACAGGTGTTTAGAGGGTAAATAATAAATCATTTAGTAAAATGGGCTATTTCTGTAATTATAACCATGGCAAATGAAACATATAATATAATTCTACTAAAAAAAGGATATAATTCTTTTGAACTAGGATTTTTGTGATATTTTTTGTTTTAAAATATAAAAAATTTCTGTAAAAATAGAAATAAAGGATTAAAAAAAGTATAAATCAGTTTATAACAGTTATTCTCTAACAATATTTCAAAAAATTCCTTTTAAATATACAAAAAGTTTTCAAAATAGTGCAAAAAGGAAAAAAGGAGATTAGAGGTGGGCAGAGGTGGTTAGAGGTGGGCAGAGGTGGTTAGAGATAAATATAAAAAAGTTCATTTAGTAAAATGGGAGATTTCTGTAAATATAACCATGGTAAAATGAACCATATAATATATTCTACTAAAAAAAAGGATTAATTCTTTTGAACTGGGATTTTTGTGATATTTTTTGTTTTAAAATATAGAAATTTCTGTAAAAATAGAAATAAAGGATTAAAAAAAGTAGAATCAGTTATAACAGTTGTTTTCTATCAATATTTCATAAAATTCCTTTTAATTATACAAAAAATTTTCAAAATAGTGCAAAAAACGAAAAAGGAGATTAGAGGTGGGCAAGGTGGCTAGAGTGGGGCAGAGATGGTAAGAGGTGGGTAGAGGTGGTTAGAGATAATTATAAAAAAGTTCATTTAGTAAAATGGGTGATTTCTGTAAATATAACAATGCTAAATGAAATATATAATATATTGTACTTAATATAAGAAAAAATACTGATATTTTCTGTGGGATTTGGATTTTCAAGATATTTTTTGTTTTAAAATATAGAAATTTCTGTAAAAATAGAAAAAAAACATTAAAAATTGTAGAATCAGTTAAAACAGTTGTTTTCTACCAATATTTCATAAAATTCCTTTTAATTATACCAAAAAATTTTCAAAATAGTGCAAAAAGGGAAAAAGAGATTAGAGGTGGGCAGAGGTGGTTAGAGGTTGGCAGAGGTGGTTAGAGATAAATATAAAAGAGTTCATTTAGTAAAATGGGTGATTTCTGTAAATATAAGAATAGTAAATGAAACATATAATATATTGTACTTAATATAAGAAAAAATACTGATATTTTCTCTGGGTTTTGGATTTTGAAGATATTTTTTGTTTTAAAATATAGAAATTTCTGTAAAAATAGAAAAAACCATTAAAAATAGTAGAATCAGTTATAACAGTTGTTTTCTACCAATATTTCATAAAATTCCTTTTACTTATACACAGAAACATTCAAAATAGTGCAAAAAGGAAAAAGGAGGTTAGAAGTGGCAGAGGTGGTTAGAGGTGGTCAGAGGTGCTTAGAGGTATATAAATATATAAATCATTTTGTAAAATGGGTGTTTTCTGTAAATATAAGGATAGTAAATGAAACATATAATATATATTACTTAATTTAAGAAAAAAATTGATATTCTCTTTTGAACTAGGATTTTTGAAATATTTTTTGTTTTAAAATATAAAAATGAAAAGTATCTGTAAAAATAGAAAAAAGCATTAAAAAAAGTAGATTCAGTTATCACAGTTGTTTTTTATAAATATTTCATAAATTTCCTTTTAATTATACAATAACTCTTCAAAATAGTTCAAAAGGAAAAAGCTGGTTAGAGGTGGGCAGAGGTGCTTAGAGGTAAATATATAAATCATTTAGTTAAATTGGGTGATTTCTGTAAATATATGATGATGGTAAATGAAACATATAATATATTGTACTTAATTTAAGAAACAAAAATGGATATTTTCTTTCGAACAAGGTTTTTTAAGATATATTTAGTTTTAAAATATAAAATATTACAATTTCTGTAAAAATAAGAAAAATAGCAATAAAAAAAGTAGAATGAGCTATAACAGTTTTTTCCCACCAATATTTCATAAAACTTGTATTGTTACTACTAAAAACCTTCAAAATAATGCGAAAAAAACAAAAAAGGTGGTTATGGTTAGAGGTGGGCAGAGGTGGTTAGAGGTGGTTACAGGTGTTTAGAGGGTAAATATATAAATCATTTAGTAAAATGGGCTTATTTCTGTAATTATAACCATGGCAAATGAAACATATAATATATTTCTACTAAAAAAAGGATATATTCTTTTGAACTAGGATTTTTGTGATATTTTTTGTTTTAAAATATAAAAATTTCTGTAAAAATAGAAATAAAGGATTAAAAAAAAGTATAATCAGTTATAACAGTTATTCTCTAACAATATTTCATAAAATTCCTTTTAAATATACAAAAAGTTTTCAAAATAGTGCAAAAAGGAAAAAGGAGATTAGAGGTGGGCAGAGGTGGTTAGAGGTGGGCAGAGGTGGTTAGAGATAAATATAAAAAAGTTCATTTAGTAAAATGGGAGATTTCTGTAAATATAACCATGGTAAATGAAACATATAATATATTCTACTAAAAAAAGGATTAATTCTTTTGAACTGGGATTTTTGTGATATTTTTTGTTTTAAAATATAGAAATTTCTGTAAAAATAGAAATAAAGGATTAAAAAAAGTAGAATCAGTTATAACAGTTGTTTTCTATCAATATTTCATAAAATTCCTTTTAATTATACAAAAAATTTTCAAAATAGTGCAAAAACGAAAAAGGAGATTAGAGGTGGGCAGAGGTGGCTAGAGGTGGGCAGAGGTGGTAAGAGGTGGGTAGAGGTGGTTAGAGATAAATTTAAAAAAGTTCATTTAGTAAAATGGGTGATTTCTGTAAATATAAACAATGCTAAATGAAATATATAATATATTGTACCTTAATAAAGAAAAAATACTGATATTTTCTGTGGGATTTTGGATTTTCAAGATATTTTTTGTTTTAAAATATAGAAATTTCTGTAAAAATAGAAAAAAAACATTAAAAATTGTAGAATCAGTTAAAACAGTTGTTTTCTACCAATATTTCATAAAATTCCTTTTAATTATACAAAAAATTTTCAAAATAGTGCAAAAAGGGAAAAAGAGATTAGAGGTGGGCAGAGGTGGTTAGAGATAAATATAAAAGAGTTCATTTAGTAAAATGGGTGATTTCTGTAAATATAATAATAGTAAATGAAATATATAATATATTGTACTTAATATAAGAAAAAATACTGATATTTTCTCTGGGTTTTGGATTTTGAAGATATTTTTTGTTTTAAAATATAGAAATTTCTGTAAAAATAGAAAAAACCATTAAAAATAGTAGAATCAGTTATAACAGTTGTTTTCCACCAATATTTCATAAAATTTGTATTGTTAATACTAAAAAACTTCAAAATAGTGCGAAAAACAAAAAAGGTGGTTAGAGGTGGGCAGAGGTGGTTAGAGGTGGTAACAGGTGTTTAGAGGGTAAATATATAAATCATTTAGTGAAATGGGCTATTTCTTTAATTATAACCATGGTAAATGAAATATATAATATATTCTACTAAAAAAAGGATATATTCTTTTGAACTAGGATTTTTGTGATATTTTTTGTTTTAGAATATAAAAATTTCTGTAAAAATAGAAATAAAGGATTAAAAAAAGTAGAATCAGTTATAACAGTTGTTTTCTATCAATATTTCATAAAATTCCTTTTAATTATACAAAAAATTTTCAAAATAGTGCAAAAAGGAAAAAGGAGATTAGAGGTGGTTAGAGGCGGGCAGAGGTGGTTAGAGATAAATATAAAAGAGTTCATTTAGTAAAATGGGTGATTTCTGTAAATATAACGATGGTAAATGAAACATAAAATATACGAGTATTGTACTTTATTTTACGAAAAAAAATGGATATTTTCTTTTGGATTAGGTTTTTTGAGATATATTTTTGTTTAAAATATAAAATATAAAAATTTCTGTATACATAGAAAAATAACATTAAAAAGAGTAGAATCAATTATAACAATTGTTTTCTACCAATATTTCATAAATTTCCTTTTATTTATACAAAAAACCTTCAAAATAGAGGAAAAAGGGAAAAGGTGGTTAGAGGTGGTTAGTGGTGTATTAAATCATTTAGTAAAATTGATCATTTCTGTAAATATAACAATGGTAAATGAAACTTATAATAAATTGTACTTAAGTTAAGAAAAAAATTGGATTTTTTTTTTGGACCAGGAATTTTGAGATATTTTATGTTTATAATATAAAATATAAAAATTTATCTGTAAAATAGAAAAAAGCATTAAAAAAAATCTGGAGTGGCCTACACTCTACTTTACTATAAGTAACTTAATGTCAAATTTCTTGAGTATATAAAACATAACGTCTCATTTAAGCATAACGTAAACATCTAAATGCGATATAATTATTAGCCTGTCATTCCTGAGGTAGTACAGATAGTGATTGAATGACATATCAATTTATAAGCTTATTTTTGTACATCACAAATAATTTATTATTTGCAAATAATTTCATTAGTATAACTACAGCAGTAATAACATTTTTGAAAAACCAAAGTGAACATTTCTTGAAACGAAATAGTATCCTACAAGAGAACATGGCTATTGTTCAAATAGCCAGTAGATTTCTTACATCGTTTACTTGACATCCTTCTACATTGAATATTAATGTAAAATTTTTAAATTTGAAACAGTAAAATAATCTTTTTTTCTCTGAAAAACTTCTTAAACAGCGAAGAAAATGTTGTTTTAAGGTGATTTGTTAATTAAAGATGTACGATAATTACAGTTATTAATCTCTAAACGAAATATTTCAATTTTGAATTATCTTTTACATTTTTGGTTTTTAACAGAATTATTATACTGGGAATTTTATGGCTTCTTAGTATTTAATAAGATCATTTTCCTTCCCCTTTGTCAAATAACATATATACGAATTTTTTTTTAATGAGTGTTATCATTTACCTGCACAATATTATTCCTCTTACAACTCTTATAAGTCAATAATATATTTTCATTTTTCCATTAGAAACATCAATTTTATCTCAGTGGATTCGCTCAAAAAATTTCTAAGTCAATGTAAACAATGTAAAAAAATACAAAAAATTCGACAAGTATAGCAGGTGATCTCTTAGTCTAGAATAAACAAACAGTTTTTATATCGTTATTGCTCTTTCCCGTAATTGAAACTTCATGAATTTTTTTTGTGAATTGCTAATTTTTTGTTCCATTTTTGGTCAAATTTTCATTATTTTTTAACGAGCCGTTTAGCGTCAAAAAATCATTTTCTGAAAACACTAATCGTACTGTAACGCCCCTTTAGCGAAAGTAATTTAAAAAAAAAATATCTCAACTCATTCGCCATATAATGTTCTATTTGTAGGCATAGTTTCATTCTTGTCCGTCAAACAGTATGGCTTGTATCGCTCTCACAAGGTTTGAGATTGAATTATAAGTCAAAATTTTTACATTTTATTGAAAAAAAAATATTTCCTGTTGATTTAAAATTCTGAATATATTTTTCGTTTGTTGCATTTGTAACTTCAAAGATAATGTCAAAATTTCAAAACTCTAGGGTTATCAGTTTAGGAGAAATAAATGTTTTAAAAAAAACGGTTTTTGGCAAAAAAAGTGACTTTCCCATCATGCATAATTCTTCCCAAACAATAGGGATCTTCGTCTAAATGGGGCCCATTTTTGTGTAAAATATCAACTTGATCCATCAAAGATTCTGGACCGTAGCGTGGTAACAAGCAATGCTAACACACGCACCCACCCACGCACCCACCCACACACACACAGACATCATCGTAAAAACGTCATAAAACGACTTCTGGTACCTCAAAACATGTAATTCCGTCAAAATCTCGAGATCGAATTTTTTCACGATCACTATACTTTACTTATAGTAAAGTAAAAAGTGAAATAAGGAAAGGTGGTTATAGGTAGTTAGAAGTAAATTTATAAATCATTGAGTAAAATGGGTGATATTTGTAAATATAACGCTATTAAATAAAATATATAATATCTTGCACTTTATTTAAGAAGAAAAATGGATATTTTCTTTGAACTAGCATGTTTGCTATATTTTGTGATTTAAAATATAAAAATATCTGTAAAAAAAGTTAAAACGCATTCAAAAAATTAGAATTAGTTATAACTGTTGTTTTAAACCAATATTCCATTAAATTATTATTGTTAATACAAAAAAAAACTTCAAAAAAGAGGAGAAAAGAAAAAGATGGCTCGAGGTGTTTAGAGGTAACTATATAAATCATTTAGAAAACTGGGTGATATCTGTAAATATAACAATGCTAAATTAAACCTGTATATTATTGGACTTGATTAAGGAAAAAAAATAGATATTTTCTTTTGAACTAGCATGTTTGCTATATTTTGTGATTTAAAATATACAATATAAACTAATCTGTAAAAAATGAAAAACGCTTTTAAAAAATCAGTATTAGTTATAACTGTTGTTTTAAACCAATATTTCATAAAATTCTTATTGTTAATACAAAAAAACTTCCAAAAAAACAAAAAAGAAAAAGGTGGTTAGAGGTAACTATATATTTCTAATCATTTAGAAAAATGAGTTATATCTGTAAATATAACGATCCTAAATTAAACAAGTATAGTATTGGACTTGAATAACGAAAAAAATAGATATCTTCTTTTGAACTAGTATGTTTGCTATATTTTGTGATTTAAAATATAAAATATAAGAATATCTGTAAAAAATGAAAAACGCATTTAAAAAATTAGTATTAGTTATAATTGTTGTTTTAAACCAATATTTCATAAAATTCTTATTGTTAATACAAATAACTTTAAAAAAGAGGAAAAAAGCAAATAATCATCATGTTTGAGTAATATGAGTGTTAAACATCATAAGTGATGTTGAGATGATTATGAACACATTTATGACTGAATCATCATGTTTGTGTAATATGAGTATTGAACATCAAGAGTGATGATGAGATGATTGTGAACACATGTACTACTGATACTTCTACTTTGAGTAATATGGGTACTGAAGTTCAAAATTGATGTCGAGAATATGGTGAAGACACTTATGATTGAAACTTCTCAACTTGTTTTCATTTTTGCTACTTATTGTATAGGTGGACTAAAGAGTGATGTGGTTGAAGACAAGTAGTCAGTAGTTCACTTGGTTTCAGTTTTTCAACTGTATGGATTGGTGGACTAAATGTGGGATAGATTTGATGAGAGGTACTAACTATTCAACTTGGTTTCATTCTTTCACCTTTTTGCATATATGGACTAAAAGTCCGATATGATTGAATATATCTAGAAACTTGTCAAGTTACTACCTATCATTTTTTCAACTATTTGCGTAAATGGGGAAAAGTTCGATATGATTGAATACAGGTAGCAACTAATCAACAGTCAAGAAATGGTTACATTTTTTAATTTTTTTTCTTTTTTATGATTAAATTGACATTGGATTGGGTAATAGTCTAGAGCCAAATGAACTAAAAGTTATTGATCAAGAATTTTTTGTTAAAACGGATCGAAAAAAATAATTGAATATACCATCTTTTCAATGTAATTGAAAAAAATTTCTCAATGAAATGTGAACCTCCATCATTTTTTGAAACATATTTTGAAGTTGAGTCAAGATTAAGACAATTTTCAGGCTTACTTCAATTAATTAGAAAAGGATTAAAAAAAAATATTTCATTTTTTGTAGAAAGATGGTTTATTTCTTAAAATAGACAGACAGCTTCGGTTATAAACACTATTGGTTTTATTATTATATATACCAGCGTTTATTTACTCCATACGTTAGATAGTTCTACTTGGGTAATAGTCTAGAGCCAAATGAACTAAAAGTTAAGTATACATGTATTATACAAAAAAAAATAAGGCAAAAATAATAAATAGGCAATGAGTTCGTCTCATCACATCTCAAGTCAGGCATGTTGCTTGCTTAGCAGCAGTCCGAAAGTTTCCGGCGTATAAGTCGAAAACGACCCTCTCAAATACAATAAAATATATAAAAAAAAATGGCCACTCGTTTTTCTCCATGTGGCTAATCCTTGCATCCTTTGCTTCCCTCCAATATCCGGAATTCTTTCCTCGTCTCTTCATTTAAACTATAAAACTTATCACTGATATTAATGGTCGACATGTTTCGAATGTACCACCATTCATTATCAGGACAATAATGATATTAATAGTGAGTAAAAGATTTTAACTGACCCAGCTGTTTGTAAACAAAGTTTTACTTTACAGTACAGCAAGAAACTGTTAGAATATGAAGGCACTCGCTATATTCTCATTATTGTCCTGATAATGAATGTGTACATTAAAAACATGTCAACTTGTAATATTTGTGATAATTTTGATAGGTTTAATGATGAGACGAGGAAAGAATTCCGGAAATTGGAGAAATTATATAAGTAACGGATACAAGCCAAATATGGGGCGTTATTTAACAATATATTATTGAACATTCTTTCTAATTATATAGTCGATACCTTTATCAAGTTATATTTTAGAGAACACAACACAAACGGTTAATATCCCGAACAGTTTGACCGCAGAAAAAGATATGATGAAAAGTGAAGACATAACAGACACCAGTTTGACTCCTTGCAAATGTCAATATATCAATCGTAGTAAACTGTTTCTTTCAGTTTCATAAAACTTCTAGTTTTAGAAAGTCAGTTTTTTCATTTACTTTCAAAGAGTATAACGAATCAATAGAGCTTATTACAATTTTTCGTAAAATTTGAGAACAAAAATACAAATTAGTTATTTTTAATCTTTCAAAATAGGTTATACATTGCTTTTACAAATAATTTATAAAAAAAAAATTTCTAACATTCTTAGAAAATTTTATGTATTATATATAGTATATACACTGTTAAACAAAGATTATTTTATGGTATATAAGGAACTAGATTCCTGTTAGTTATTCAGATACATAGGGAATTAACTGAGATGAATCACATTTTTGCTAAGTTTACCAAACTAGAATGGACTATCCAGCTTATGGTCAAACACTACCACAGAGCTCTTAAAGGCTTTATTCTTGAAATATTACAAAAACAAAAATAAATGAAACATATAAAACTTTCATAAACAAAATATTTTACTTATAAATTCATAAAAAAACATAAATTTAAAATTGTATAAAGCTATTTTTTTCTTTTTTTTTTTTACATTTGAATTTTTTTTTTTTTGTTCACCACTTATTCGAACCTGAAGAAAATGATTTTAATTCTTTCTTTTTTTCTTCATGGCTGCTGTACAATGAGGACAATACCACTTCCCTTTGGGTTTCTCCGTGATTCCAACACAAGGATAATGATACCACTCGTAAGGGCACTGAAATCAAAATAAAGTTTTATATGAATCGAGTGCTATACGAAAAGGCAGACACGGATAAACACAATCATTTAATACTTAATAGAATCAATTAAAAATATTTAAAGCAATGAAGGAAGGGTTCTTATAAATTTCATTTTAATTTCCGTCGTATTTAATAACAACTAACAAACTAACTCATAATCGTTGACAAGTGAAAACTACATTTTTATGCTCTATTTTATATTGATATATAATAAAAAGCTTTCACATAAACACGTGAAATAACAATCAATGATCAAACTACAATAAGAAATGGGAAAACAAGACTAAGATCTTTCAACCGTAACAAACGGTCTTCGTCAGAGTCAAAAACCCAACATTGGGTTTTTGTCCAG
The DNA here is from genome assembly GCA_026182355.1 of Hermatobates lingyangjiaoensis. Lineage (NCBI taxonomy): Eukaryota > Metazoa > Arthropoda > Insecta > Hemiptera > Hermatobatidae > Hermatobates > Hermatobates lingyangjiaoensis. The sequence continues at coordinate 75,867 of JAPFBL010000495.1, read as the reverse complement.
TTGGGTTTTTGACTCTGACGAAGACCGTTTGTTACTGTTGAAAGATCTTAGTCTTGTTTTCCCATTTCTTATTGTGGTTTGATCATTGATTGATATATAATATATATATGATCAAACCACAATAGAGAAAATGGGAAAACAAGACTAAGATCTTTCAACCGTAACAAGCGGTCTTCGTCATTGTCAAAAACCCAACTGAAACACTAGATGCAGAAAACATCTGGTGAGGGGTTGAGAAGAGTGGGAGGGAAGAGTGGTATTTTAAAAGGGTGAAAGCGAAGAAAAGGACTAATGTCCAGAAAGGGATGTTTGGGGAAACAAAGGAGTACAGTAAGAAAGAGTAAAAAACTATCTGCTAGCTGTCAACCCTCTTAGAAGAGGCTATTGCCCTCGTAACGAAAGTATGAAGTTTGAAGAGACCGTTACTAATGTTTATAATATTTGATCTATTAAATTTAATAAGAGACGATTCTATAATATTTCTTAACAACATTGATTTTTCATAGGTAATAAATTTAGTTCCTGTCCAATCAATATGATGATTTTCATTTTTTATATGCAAGAATAAGGCATTACTTTTTTCCTGTCTACTTACGTTGTATTGGTGTTGTTTTACACGTGTCTTTAATGATTTACCAGTTTGACCAATATAAATTTTATGGCAATTTTTGCACGGAATTTTATAAATACCACCGGCCTCCAATTGGCTGGGAGAGTTTTTTAATAACATATTACCCACATTATTACGATTAGAAAACACTATATTAAAATCAAGTTGTTTGGCTAATCTTGGAAGGGGTTCCAATGACTCATGATATGGCAAAACTATAGAATTTGGCAATGTACGGGGCTCTGTTGAAGTATTAGAGAAAAAACTTTTTTAGCACCCTTCAAAGCTAAATCGATATAAGAGGAGGGGTATTTTAATGAAAGGGCAATTGTCCTAATGTTGTTAATCTCTTCATCAGGTTATATATATATTGATCATATATATATTGATGGTGTTAAACGGGTTTTGTTATGAGGAATGGATGGGAAGAAATAATTTTAATAGCTCATAGAACTAGATCATTATAATAGTTTTGGACTACGATTAAAAAGTATATATAGACAGAAGAGAAAAAACTTTGTAACTAATAACTTTGGTGGTTTAACTTTTATTTTAAGTTTGACCTTCAACAGGTCATGTCAACTTAAGCAATTAGTTGTACTATTTTTCCAATCCAAAACTATTTTCTGTTAATTGTAAACTATAATCTGTTCTCCTTCACCCAATTCCCTGCAACCGTTACTTCCTATAAACCATTTCTGTTCCACCCTCTGATTATATGCAGGTATATCTCTCTTGAGCATTACTATTTTAATTTATAATTTGATTATTTAATAACTTTTTACCATTTTACAATGTTTATCCTATATACGACTGAAGAAGACTTATTCTATATACTTCATTTGTTTACGCTTATTTACAATCCCTGTATAATATGCATTTGTATGTTATAATCTAATAATTTTACTATAATTTATTGTCTAGAGAATTTTTTTTTATATTTATAAACGGAATTGTTGGTGTTTTGGGAGAGTACTGGAACTAATTAATTGATTTTCGTTATTTCAAAATAGTAAAATTAAATTCGACACACAAATATATTTCAACCATTCTGAGGTAAAATGGATAAACAAACAAAAGTCTCCACACAAATGAAGTTTTATTCAACAACAACAACAACGCGTTTCGAACACTTTGTGTTCATCATCAGGAAGACACTAAGGATGTGGTGCTGAAGGGTTGGTCCAGTGAAAACAACAAACAAGAGTTCTTTTCACTGGACCAACCCTTCAGTACCACATCCTTGGTGTCTTCTTGATGATGAACACAAAGTGTTCGAAACGCGTTGTTGTTGAATAAAACTTCATTTGTGTGGAGACTTTGTTTGTTTTTTCCATTTTACCTCAGAATAAGTAAATACCACACAATTACAGATTGCAAAACTAATGATTTAAATATTTCAACATACCAATAAAGTTACAGAACAAATTAAATTTATATCTCAAGGTTCCACTTGAGATATGTAAGCTGTAAAAGCAAACACAAATATATATATATATAGATAATGACTTACAGTTTTATTGTCACAAGCAACCATCATGCCAAAAGCTACTTGGTTGCAAATACAGTATCTAGGTTCATTAGGGTCGTAGGCGTCAGAGCTGTTGTTCCGGTCTGAGTTTGGAGTTTCTGGTGAGGGCAGAGAAGGCGATGATATGAATCCTAATTTTCTTCCACTGCTTACAGTTCTTCAACAAGTCATCAGATTATAGAATTTCAAATTATCAATCATCCAACAAATCACAATTTTCTTAAACAGGACAATTTACTAATTAAGAATTGCTACTATCTAACCAATCTGAACTGTAGTACCTCAACAAATCATTAGGATTACAGAATTTGAAATTATCAATCATCCAGCAAATTATATATATATATATATTTCATTGAATAACTGACCGTATTTCACTGATGTCATTTTCTTCACCAGTTTTTCAAGGTGGGGAAAAAGAAAAAGTTCAAGGTTTTTTTACCTTGAAAAACTTGTGAAGAAAATTCGGTCAGTTATGTAATGAAATATGCTTGAATGAAGGACTGCTCCCAAATTTTACAAATATATATATATATAATCTTTGAAATGTACCGCAGCTTCGGCATTTACGACTTTCAAACTAAGCTGTTCCAGTCTCCTGACAGTCTTACGAATAGAAGGTGATAATTCCCAAAAAAGTGTCTCAATGTCCTTTGGACAACTTATTTGGGAATTACCATCTTCTATTCGTAAGACTGTCAGGAGACTGGAACAGCTTAGTTTGAATGTCGTAAATGTCGAAGCTGCGGTACATTTCAACAAAATATGCCTCCAAGAAGATTTGCTGCCAACCTATCCTAATATATATATATATATATATATATATATATATATATATATATATATCTGAATGATCAAACCACAATAAGAAATGTTATTTCACGTGTTTATGTAAAATCTTTTTATATACATATATTGAAATCTGCATGAGTGGTCCGGATCTCGAATATGATCTTGTTAAAGCCGGAAACATTAGAATCCAAAAAGAAAATGCATAAAGAATTTGGTTAAAACAGCCAATCATATATATATAGTAATGTTTCATAACGAAATGACTAGATTGGTTTTCTTGTGTGGAGTAGGGGGTGATGGGCGATGGTTTAAGAAAACCATAATTTTCCAGAAACTCCTACTACTACCACCATAAAAATTTCAAGTTTTCAAAATTTCAGGGACTAATAATAAATGACTGTGATAAGGATGATGAAGTTGAAGTGGACAGAGAGACTGACTTGTGCTTGCGGTCTTGAATGGCGGCTATGGCGGTTTGGGCAGCACCAGCAATCTCCTTGCTCATCTCAGGCGTTCCAATCGCCTCGTACGACGCCTTCAGACTGGCTGTCCGCCGTCCTTGCTGCATCTGCTGGGTTGCGGCTATCGCTTGCGAAGCGGCCGCCGCGATCGCTGTCCGCCCAGGTCCGATCAGGTTGCCATACGCTCCTACTTCCACAGGCCGCCCTCCTCCTGCTCCACTATTGGTGCTTCCGCTTCCACTTGTCGTAGTTGTTACAGCTGTTGTTGTTTTAACCTCTTCCCTTCGTTTTTCTCCTAAATACAGGAATATATGTTTTACACGCTTACATAGTAAATAACATATTTTAACACTAATAGAAATCATATGAAAAATATATACAAAAATAATGAACCATAAGAAAAATCAATTTGTTATTATATAGTCATTCATTTCTGAAATATTGTTCTTGTAATTTCAATTTGGATATATATATAAATATTTCACATAAACAAGTGAAATAACAATCAATGATTAAACCACAATAAGAAATGGGAAAACAAGACCAAGATCTTTCAACCGTAACAAGCGGTCTTCGTCAGAGTCAAAAACCCAACTGTGGTTGAGTTGGGTTTTTGACTCTGACGAAGACCGCTTGTTACGGTTGAAAGATCTTAGTCTTGTTTTCCCATTTCTTATTGTGGTTTGATCACACACACATATATATTACATAAAAGCACACTTACATATATATTGTGTATATATATACTTTTCGATGAAAATACAATCTGGAACGGATAAATATAGTTCAATGTACACAAAAAACAAAGAGAAATTAAAAGCACACACTTAGATCCTCTAATTTTCGGTTTGAACCATCTTCAGGAGAGTTAAGAGAGGGAAACCAAGCGCACTGGTTCACAGATGGTTGGAGACCCAACTCCAACCGTCTCTGTACCAGTGCACTTTGTTTCCATCTTTTATCTCTCTTGAAGACTGTTCACACCGAAAATTTTAGACTGTAAGTGTATTTTTAATTTCTTTTTCTACACTGAACTTTATATATATATATATAAGAAATTATTTCAATTATATAAAAAGAATGACCAATTTTGAGAACGCTGGAGGTCAATTAGTATAATAACGAAGCGATTGTTTTTTTTTTGTTTCATATATATTTTTTATGGTATATATACTTACCACAGTAAGAAATTTACAAATGGACTCAGATCTTTCAAACAAATATGACTCCTCGACAGAGTAACAGAATGAATGACTCATTAATCCATTCAATGTGTAACTCTGATGAGAAACGTTATTTGGTAGAAAGGTCTTGCTCCCATTCCGAAGTGCTTAGTGAAATATAGACATTGATTTTTTACTTTAAGCGTTTATCGTGAAGTGCTGTTATATATAAATATGCAAAAATAATAAAAAAAAAAATAATAACCGGGATCCCGGTTCCCCCAAAAAAAAAGAAAAAAGGTCTCAATTCCAACAGTTTTGTTTTTATAATTTTTTCACTGGAACTGGAACGGAAAGAACTAATTAAATAAGAATTAACAAGTAAACAAGTACATAAGAAACGTCAACAATAAAAGTTTGATTGAATTTGAAGAGAAGATTGTGTGTGTCGTATTGTGTTTACCTACACAATCTTCTCTTGAAGGTGATGCATCACAGATATCGCATAAAAACGTCAGTGATTGATCCTTTTTGCTTTTCTGAATTTTAGCTTCAAACTATATGTGGGTGGGGATAGTTACTAATGATTACATATTTTCGTTTAAAAATGTTATATTACCTCCCCCTTAACTTTCAAATTTTACTCTTTTTTGCCACATTTGCTAGTTTTCAGTTTGTTTTATTCTGTGTTCTGTTATTATATATTCAATTATACTGAAACTGTATTTTTTAATCAACAAACAAACTGAAATTAAACATTAAAAAGAGAGAAATGAAATAAATACATTATTATTTATAAATAAAAACGTATAATTCCACTATTACAACATAAAAAGAGTATAAACTTCAATCAACTAGCATGGTAGGAGTTTTTGCTTTTAATTGTTCATATTTCTCAAGATAATTTACTACAATTGATAAGACTGTTAATTAATTGAAATCAGTAGTAATAGGCAAACTAATATTACTCACTTTACACATACGTACAATTAACGTAACTTATTTATGTATTAAAGCTTCACAAATGACTCACAAGGCAAGTGACAAAAAAGCATGATAGAAATTAATAAAATATATATAATATTGCTAATATTTATCGAAACTAATATTTATAGTTTTTAGGAAGATCTACAGCTAAGCTCAGTACACAATACTACGTGTGGCTATAGTTTTAATAAATGTTTCTTCCTTAAATTATTAATTTGAACATCGATTTCAATTCGCAGCATTTTTAAATTTAATTCATTAACTATCTAAGAATGTAATCTTTATATTAACTAAACAAAGATAGCTTTCTAACCGTAATAAGCTGAAGACCTCTGAGGAGGTACCAAACTATATCTGTTTTCCTTCTGACTGCAGTTTGTACTTGGTAATTCCTTTTCGTGAGAACCTATACACAAAAAAGTCTGAATGAATTATTCTTTTTATATTGAAAATAAAAGAATAAATAAGTTATTTACGTTTTTCAAGGATTTCCGTAATGCCCATATTATCAGCTTCTAATTCCATTTTAAATTTATGAACCTCTTGTTCCAGGCGTCTATAGTATTTTGAAATTAATTCGTGCATGTTGTTAGCTAACTGAACTTTTTCATCTGGAAAGAAGTTGAAAATAATGTTTAATTAAATTATTGATACATAAAAACTGGACAGTAAGTCCAATAATAATAATAAGTCCAATTCAAATGATATTGAATTTTAATCATTACAACACACATTTGATTCCCAGAATCATTCCAACTGCTTTAATATAAAGCAAGGAATACTACATTATTAAATTCTATATCTAGGGATTACTATAAGGTAAATTTGGTTTTCAATTAATGTCTAAATGACTAGACCTTGATACTATAAAACGAAATACAATTGAAGTGGCAATTAGTTAAATGAACAAATGAAACTCCCAATTTTAAGAACTAACAGGCTCATGATTCGAGAACACAGAATGAACTTGCTGGCATACATTATGTTTTATGAAATTATTTTACATCCAAAACAGTAAGCATAGGAAATAAATTCTGAGAAGCTTAAAAACCATTCTATACGAATAAAGTTGCATTAACTCATATGATTAAGTTTTGTTAAACAGAAACAAAATACAAATGAAACAAAAAAAAAATCCTACCTGCAACTTCTAAAGTTTTATAATAATCTTTTTTAATAGCTTCAAATTCACTTTCTTTTTCCACTGGCTTCATGCGTTTAGCATTTGAAAAAAAAAGAAGTACTCGTTTCTCCAGGCTATCCATGGAATCTACAATACTCAAGAAATTAATAGTGATATATAAATTACTCGAATCACAAACGAAAGGGAAGCTTCTCTGGTCATACTCTGTACTTGAAGGTCAAGTTCTCTCATTTCTGTGAACCTATCTCTTAATTCTTGAGGTAAGTGCTCTATCACTGTAAAATGTTCACAGTAAATTTTAAGTCGTTTTTGTATTATAAAATATAGAAATCATCTCAAATAGCTAAACCTTACTTTCAACATAATCTTCCAGATACAGCATGTTTATTAGTGACGTAAAGAATCAACACAAATTGATAAATTATATAAACAATTAAGGAATACAATTGTTTTGGAGTGACAATTAATTCAACCAACTTCTATTAAGGATCAGGGTTCTTATCACTACACAACAACAAGAGAAACAACAATCACAGAATTTAAAGATTCTTTGTCCCTAAATCAATTCATTTACCACAATAATCCTATATATGATTTTTTCTCCATTGTAGGATAAATAATAAAAATTAAAAAATATTTTTAGGAAATAAAATATTAATTTTTTTAGCTTTACGCTAACTTGAATTGCAAAAATTAACCTGTCATAATTATTAGTTTAATATTCAGTTTCATCATAACATATCACAACTTTTCATAATTACCCACAGGGGAAATATGGGCTAAACTGTTGAGTAACCTCCCAACTTTAGAGAAGTCACCTCAAGGTAAAGTCGTGTCATGTTTCTTTTTTTTAAAGTTAGTGGATATATAATTAGTATATAAATATTTTTAATCATTATGAGTGGAAAAAGACCAGAGTATCAGGCTCCTCCTGAAATCTTCTATGGAGAAGATGAAGCTCGAAAGTACACGCAAAATTCTAGGATGATCGATATACAAGTTAAAATGAGTGAAAGAGCCATTGAACTATTGTGTTTACCCGAAGATAAATCGTGTTTGTTGCTTGATTTGGGTTGTGGTTCTGGACTAAGTGGAAGTGTGATTGAGGAGAAAGGTCACCAATGGGTTGGATTGGATATTTCACCATCAATGTTGTCGATAGCTTTGGAGAGAGAAGTTGAAGGAGATTTGCTATTGGGAGATCTGGGTCATGGAATTCCTTTTCGCCCTGGTTGCTTTGATGGTGCTATTAGTATAAGTACTTTACAATGGTTGTGCAATGCAGACTATTCATCTCATAAACCTGCTCAAAGATTGAGCAAATTTTTCACAACCCTATATGCAGCTCTCTCACGTTCAGGGCGAGCGGTTTTCCAGTTTTATCCAGAAAATAGCCATCAAATTGAACTTGTTACAACTCAAGCAATGAAATCAGGATTTTATGGTGGGCTTGTTGTTGATTTTCCTAATTCTACAAAGGCAAAAAAGTATTTTTTAGTACTAATGACTTCAGGTGATATTCCTCTTCCTGCTGCCTTAGGTGAAGATCCGAAAAGTAATTCAGTAGCTTATTCAAATATCAGAATGTCTGGTGGAAAAGTTTTGGGAAAGTCCGTCAGAAAGAGCAGAAATTGGATATTAGAAAAGAAGGAAAGGCGTAGACGCCAAGGCAAAGTTGTGCGAGAGGATTCTAAGTACAGTGGTCGGAGAAGATGTGGCAAATTTTAAGATGTACTTGTATAACCTTTTTTTTTTTGTAAATATAAACTTTTTGTACGTAAATATTGCTTTGATCATACCTTATTTGTAACTGTGTAAAGGAAACCAGTTCTAATGTAAAAAAAAAATAAAATAGAATACACACAGTTATTTGAAGTAACTTAATTGAACATATATTTCAGTTTTTTTTATTGTTTACTATATTTTAAAAGTTCAAATCATAATAAATACTAGTGAATTAATTGAAACAGTTTTCTAGTATTAAAATAATCAGTCATTATATAATAATCATTATCCATGACAAAGATATTGTACGGAACTTAGTGTGATATAACGGAATTTAGGGTACCTGCGGTGATAACACTGTAATCACCGTAGTTACGGTGATTTGTAGTAATTCTTACATTTCAATTAGTAAGAATTATATATAATTTACAGGGACGAAACTTTTTGTTGCATCATTCTATCAATTACCAACACAAACATTTCTATCTTTAATACATGTTTTGAAATATCTCATGCAAAGTACTATAGATTAAAAAAGAGTAACTGGTGTGTTTCAATAAAAAAAAACATTTTTTCTTTTAAATTATATTAACAACCTCAATCCCTCCATACTTACATATAGCTCGCTTCATAATACTCTTCTGTGAAATTTAAAATAATATATCTGCTACAATACTTCTCTTGATTTCTCCTCATCTTGATTCCTGTAATTTTACCCTATTAAAATCGCCGCATAAATCAAATTAATTAATTTGCCTCAGAATCTGCATTAAAAATTTATACTTGTATTAGTGAGCTTGTTATATATTTTTGTCACTATTTTGTTTTTTTTAAAAACTTTTATGTACTTTTGTCATTTAGTTTTTCCTAACATTGATTCGTCAAAATTAATAAATCTAATTTTATCAAGTTTAAGGAAAGAACACGTCTTTGTAATGAAAATTTTCGTAAAATTATTGAAAAACAAGGGGAAAAAAGTAAGAAAATTTAAAGAAAATAATGAATGAAGATTTTTGCAAAATAATTTATAATCTAATCTTAGCACATTTGGGAAATTTTCTACATACGGATTTTTTGTATTTCAATTTGTACTAATTTTAAAAATTAGGCAAACAAAATCATGGGCTTTCCCTTTTTTGATGTTAAAAATATAGGAAGATTTTTAAGTTAGTGTATCTTTGAGAGTTCTAATAATTTAGTTTCGTGGTTCTATTTTTTAAAGGACATCAAACGTTGTGTCAAAACAAATCATCTTTTATGAATGAAATTTAAAAGTTTGCTGTATTTAAATATGGGTTTGTGATTCGGAGAACTTTTCAAACTAAGAATATCTCAAAATTATTATTTGATGATAAAGAAGATTCATATATGAAAAATGTGATAATTTCTTATGTTTAGTTTTAATTTTTGTAATAATATCGAAGTGATGTTTCATAGAAGCGATTTATTCGTTGATAAATGTGTTAAATATGCTGATTTACCCTACATTATTTTTTATTTTAATTCTATAACTAGGGAAAGGAAATTGAATTGACAAGATGGCTGACTATTTCGAGGAGATGGGATGGCGTCCCCTGGGAGAGGGCGAGACTCCGGATTTCTTTTTGCACATGGCTCGCCTCTTCAGAGACTTTGGTATGTTTGAAAGTTTACCAGAAAGCCGAGATCTGCCTCCCCCCACAGCTCAACACGTCTTGGACTCCTTGGAACCCAAACAATGCACTCAAGGTAACTAACGTATTTCATCATTTACTATTAAAGAAAATAACAATGTACTCAAGGTAACTAACGTATTTCATCATTTACTATTAAGGAAAATAACAATGCACTCAAGGTAACTAACGTATTTCATCACTCTTAAATAAAATATAGTTCATTGAGTTTTTTTAAACTACAATACATACTAAAGATTATGTGTGTGACAAATTTTATAATAAAAATCAAGAAATAAATTCATAATATCAGTATTCTACAGTAAGGAGGCAGTTTGAAAGCGCAAAAACCTGAATTTTTTTGAGTTTTATGTCAAATGAACATTTTGAAAGAAAAAAAAATCTCTACATATTCTTAGGATAACAAGAATAAACATAATAAACACGTGAAATAAAAATCAATGTTCAAACCACAATAAGGAATAATTGTGATGAAAGACACAATAAGAATTGTGCGATAAAATATTCCTTATTGTGGTTTGAACATTGATTGTTATTCACGTGTTTATTGTGAAATCTTGTTATCAATGGCTTATTATAGTTTGAACATATTCTTAAGAACGTGTCAGATAAAATAAAAAATTATGTATTTGTAGAGATATTTTTTAATCATTTTTGTTTTTCATCAAATCTTTCTTGTTTCTCTTTTTACTGAAGCATTGCTTTATGAGTAAACAAATAATATTAGATTTCACATAGGAATAACTCATATATACAAGCGGGCTTTTAGAAATTAAAAAGTCATTAAGGAGAGAAACAATTATCTCAATTTATACTTTTTTTTTTTGGCGCAAAGTATCATTTGAAAATGTTAATTTAAATGAATTTTAGGCAAACAATGCCCCATCTGTTTGAAACGTTTTGAAGCTGAAGAAGAAGGAATTCATCTACCCTGCTCTCATGAATATCATTCCGATTGTATTATTCCTTGGCTCAAAAAGGTAACCAAATTCATAAAGATGAAACCAATTCGAAATATCTAATATTTGTTTTAAATAAACAAAATATCTTATATTTTACAGACAAGCACTTGTCCACTTTGCAGACATCAGCTACCAACAGATGATACAAACTTTGAAGAATATTTAAAAGCAAAAAAAAGGGAACGAGAAAGGGAGAAAGATATAGAAAATTTACATAATTCTATGTTTTCGTAAACGCCACATCAACTAGACTTAAGATGCAATATATATATATCTAAATGATAATTATTTTATTTAAATTATTATGGTATACATGACATGTATGAATCACGAAGTAATGTTATGAAAGGTTTCGGAAATACACGTTTTTGTTTCCTAACTCTTTTTTTCTTTCCCATTCAACCATAATATATGTTTGTGAGGATGTGTTGTCTGTGGTTGACTCAGGCATAGGCTCAATTTAACTGTGTCGCAAACTAATTCTAACGTAGTGCAATCACTTATTATGTGGTATATACTCATTGTAGGGTAAAAAGCTAATGAAATGGTCTCCACATATAAAAATTTAATGGTATAAACAACGCGTTTCGAAACGCGTTGTTTATACCATTAAATTTTTATATGTGGAGACCATTTCATTAGATTTTACCCCTACAATGTGTCGTCGCATACATGTGTTTAGATTCATAAAGAACGAATGTCTTGAGCTTGTATATCGTATTCTTGTTTCTATTTTATTACTTTTGCTACAACCAGTTAATCATTGAAATAGGGTTAGCAAATATTCTGAGGGTAGTTCTCGTTCAACTTCAACATGTCTGTCGAATAGTATTGTATAGCGTTTATTAATGTTATTAAGTAATTTATTAAAACAAGGGCAATAAGGATATTACCCACTTTCACTTCACTACTAATGAAATGTAACGAATATTTCAAAACATAATATATAGATATTAAAAGCTTTCCTGAAATGTATATAACAATATACAAAAAATTAATAACAAATAAAAGGCAGTACTTTTTATAAATACATATATGTTTGAACCACAATAAGAAATGAGAAAAAAAGACTACGATCTTTCAACCGAAACAAGCGCTCTTCGTCAGAGTCCAAACCCTGCATTAGAGTTTGGACTCTGATGAATAAAGCTTGTTACGGTAGAAAGATCTTAGTCTTTTTTTACCTATTCTTTATTGTCGTTTGAACATGTTTTCAGTCAATATCCTTATCTCAAAGTGGGACTGTGCAACTTCTAAACCCATTGGTAGAATAACAGAGGCTTCGCTGGGTACCTTCTAACAGCCGCACACTTGGACCTACAAAATACTCTATTTCTATTGGTCACCACATGAACTAATATATATATATATAAGAAGATTTCAACATAAACACGTGAAATAACAATAAACGTCCAAACCACAATAAGAAATGAAAGATAGTCTTTTTCTCATTTCTTATTGTGGTTTGGACGCTGATATATATTTATATATATATAAAAAGATTTCACGAAGAGAAAAGTAACACAAGAGTAAGGAAACACACTTACAGACTCAAATTTTCGGGTAATCCGTCTTCAGGAGAAAAGAGAAAGAGAGACCAAGCAAGTGTAGATGACTTGCCGTTGCGTCTACAACGTGCTTGGTCCCTCTTTCTCTTTTCTCCTGAAGATGGATTACCAGAAAATTTGAGTCTGTAAGTGTGTTTCCTTACTCTGTGTGTTACTCTTCATATATTCATCTGTGTGTGCATATAATATATGTCAACTATTAACCATCAAGAGAAGATGAAGCAATTTAGGCCGGCCTGAGTACATATCATTTTTTCGTCCAGATAAAATTTTACGAAGTGTTTTAATTGGTAAATTCTTGCGTTCTTTTCTTTACTAAGACAAAGAAAAGAACGTTTTCGTAAAACAACGATAAGTTTTAACATTTTAACATAAAAAAAAGAACACAGACAGGAAACTCACTTCGATATTCCAACATCTGCCATTCTCAGAATGAAGAAAATCTTTTCAACTTAATTTCAATGTACACACACACACACACATATATATATATATACACATTAAATAATACTAATAACTATTACATTTTGTAAATATACACTTATAAAAGTTTAATATACATTTCATATTATAAAGGAATAAAGGTAGAAACAAATCATAACTACAAATATTTCAGAATTTAATAACAACTCCGGGAATCATTACCAATATATACAGTATCAAATATATGGTAATTTATAGATTGGGCCAAAATCTCTATTACAAATTTGTCAAATTAATGATCCAATCAGAGATCTGTATCGCTTTTCTCTTCAACATCTCAAAATCCTTTATGGAAAGTACAGCTATATTTCTAACAAATATAAGTATCACATAAAACGAATTTTATAATTTCATTTATATATAATATCTCATAAACTAAGAAATTATAATCTAATAAAACTAGAGTGTAGAAACAATCACATTGGCAGAAGATATTTGTTTTTAATTTACATCGTATTAGTATTTATAAGAAGAAAAAAAAAAACAAAACAAAACAAAACAATAATGACATTTGAAAATGAAACCCAAACAGCTAATCAAATTGCACGCAATTATTAAATATAATGTTTAAATTTGTTATATTTTGTAGCACATAAAATACAAGGTTAGTAATTGAAATGAAAATTTCTATAAAAAAAAAAGTTTTTCTTATTAGATATGTCACTAGTAAAACAAAAAAAAAAACGATACTTTTTTTTTTTAAAAAAATCATTTTTTTTTAAATTATATTAACAACATTCATTGTAGGTAATAATTTTTTTTTTAAATTATTTCTGTTGTTTTTTTTTACTCTAAAAATCGCAGCAGTTTTGTGTCCTCTAAAACATATATATATATATATATATATATTATATATATATATATATATTATATATATATATATATAATATGCAGAGTTGTAAAGGAGGTGACTAATTGACAGATCTTAATTAAGTAGCTCAGGAAGACGATTCAATTGCCTCAATTCTTGCACCACCTCAATTAGTATTACTTTCTGTAAGCTTAGCATTTTTAATAAAGGTACTTTTTTTTTTGTTTTTAAACCATTCACACTGCATTGTCTACAACAACGATTAGTTTAACTAACTACTTCATATATATTTTAATTTGTTTAATGTATTTTTTGTTGTTGTTGTATGTCTTGTATTAACTAAAAAATGCCCTGTATTAACTCAACCCCCCCCCCCCCCCCCAATTAAAATAAATATTGTAGAGGAAAAGATTGTGCGAAGCTATTTAATAAAAATCATCCAGGATATTCAAATAGAATAGAAAATAATTTGATTGAAACACATCTATCAAAAAGTATTAATTTCAGATTACAGAAAAAATAACTTAAACGGCTATTTACATTATACTTAGGTTGAATACATGGAACTGAATAAATTTTAAATAAATAAACAGAAATTTATCAAAAATGAAATAAAGTCCAGAGTTTTTCTTGAATCAAATTTGTAATTACTGTTAAAATATTTTTCATAATAATAAAAAAAACTTGATATACTTAAAAAAAAATGATACTTAAAAATATTTGAGATTTTATTTCCACATTAATTTACAAACATGAAATTGTAAAGAAAATTTTTTTTTCCCCATTACAGTCAAAAGAGTATACAAAAAAAATGTTAACATTTTAGTATTTCTATAACACAGAGGGTAAGAAAAACACGCGAAGAAAATAATTTATCGCAGTAAATATTTCTTTTGTGTATCATAGTTAAATCAAACAAAAATGTTTGTTTGTTAATTTTTACAAATACTTTTTATGGACAAAATAATAGCTTTAGAAGACTCTAATAGATGTTATTTCTCATGATATCTGTACAGTTTGAACTACAAGATAGTATAATAAACGACAAAGAACAACTACACAAACAGAGGGGAAACAAGTAATTCAAGAATTTCTAAAACATCTATTTACTGAACAATATCACTGAACTGATTTTTAAACTGACTCATGAATATATCTACGAAATTGAAAAAATATACTATTACTTTACAAACCTTAAATATTACAAATGGATTAACAGTTTTTTTAATTTATTTTATTTTAAATTTGACTCTAATTGCATTAGAAATTTGCTTTAGCTATCCAATATTACATTAAATCTTTTTTTTTTTTCATTGTTAAAAGCATAAATAATTTAGTAAGCATTAATTTATAAAAAAAAATGCCTACAATGTAAAGGAAAAGATAAAATAGCTGGATTGTTTTTATGATGTTCTTTTTGAGATACACAAAACTGGCATTAACAATAGATTTTGAAAGACGAGAGCAGGTACTGCACTATTATCGAGGAACAAACCATTAAGTTAACAATGGTACAAGATAAAGATGGATGCAAATGTTAATAGTATTTTTAATTATATTATTATTGCTTTTTAATAAATAAGAAAGAGTAAACGATAAAAGAGAGATTAAGTAGAATATTGAGCTTTTTCCAGAATAAATGCAATAAAAAATTAACAAGTGTTTCCAAGAGATAGTAAAAAAAAACACGTTTAAACGTTGTCTGCTTTTCTTTCTTTTTTTTTATTTAGACGGAATAAAAATACAAAAAAATAATTAACAGTGAGTGAAACAAGAAAGAAACATTTATTTAAAAATAAAAATTTACTATCCTCGGAATGTTTAAAAACCAGACAAATATAACGCAATAGGGAGGGGGACTACAGGACGCAGGACTCCTGGGGTGACATCCGAAATAGATAGTAGTTGTATTCGAACTATATTTCTTCTTGCATAAACTAAAATTGAATTTAAGAAATTTTATTATAAATGAATCCTTTCAAAGAAAATTTGACCAGATTAAAGTATAATCTAAAAAAAAAAAAAAACACTGAAATTCAGAGAGCTTTATCTTCGACTGAATTACAGATGCAGGAGAATAGCTCAACTCGGAAAGTACTGCAATATATTCGACTGATGATCGGCCACAAGGAGCTATATTCGTTGTAAACATCCATAATTTCCATAAAAAAAAATTAGTCATAATTGTTTACTAAAATAGGGTATCAATGTTTGAAGCTTCACTCAGTGAGACTCATTGTTTTTGAAATTATGACACGTACAGAAATGTACACACTGAATATACAAACATACTAGGTATATTATATATATATATATATATATATATATACGACGTTATCGAGTAATTCGATATGTTATAAGTAGGAGCCCCGCGTTCTATAATTCAACCTCGTAATACAATGTTAAAAAAAAATTCCTTTTTCATATAAAAATTCCATAAAATCACCAGAACTCTCCATTACCGAAAATTAAGGCAAAAACTCTCAACAAATAAATTAGTCGTCTTACTTGAAACAATTTTATTAAAACTATTTCGACAAACTGGTAGAAAGATTATTAATTTTTTTTTGAACTTTCAAATTATTATAAAAATAAATGCTAACATTCATTTTGGATTTACAATAAGTTTTGCCTTTAAAAATTAAAGAGGTAGTACAACTTTTAAAATAAATAAAGATTATTTAATAGAAGGTTTATAAATGTGCTATACAATTCAACTGAAAAAAAGAAAAATAATCATGTGACATACATGCGAATGTCCGATGAAAACCAGAAAAAATAACACTTTTAATTTTTATAGAAACATAAAGTTATTAAAAAATACATTTGTTTTCTTTAGAAAAAAAAAGAATCATTTAATATAAAGAGGTAGAATAATAAAGAGTGAATATTATTGAGAGTTTAGAAAAAAATATAAAGTTTAGATTTCTTCCAGGTACCCAAATATTTTTTAATATAGAAGTTATTTTTTTTAAGAGATAAAAAAAATTGCATCAAAGGATTCCTCTAAACAAAATATTAGTTTACAGAATTATATTTTCCAAACATAAAACTTGAATTATCCTTCCATCACAGATCGAACAACATTGTGAAATAGTAGAAATTTGATTAGCACAAATGAGCACAAGAAATGGAGAAGAAATTGTTTTATCACTGAAAACAATTCACTAATAAACACCAATATTAGTTTAATTTAAATTAATAACGACATGAATAAATTAAAATTAAAAAGAAATCAATACGATTTAAGCAGTTTGTATCACCTTGAGAATTAATTTTAACAAAAAAAAAATTGAAATTAATTTTCTTGTAAGGAAAAATGTTTAATCTAAAATAAAACGTCCTAATTTTATGAGGCAAATATAACGTAAAAATGAAATTAGAATTTCTTTTTTTTTTTTAGGTATTATTCAGAAGAATAAGTAAATTTAACACAGAAAAAAACACTCACTAATGAAAACAAAACAACAGTTCGTCATCAGGAGAAGATGAGGTGAGAGAGAAACCTAACTCTCTGCTTCGGTTTATCAAACTGAATACTTCATTCCAACTTTATTTTATTTTGTTATTTCCTCATGACAGTGACCTCTTGTTAGAACTATTTATTAATAGTGCGATATGTGTTTCATTGTGTCCTAGAAAAAGTTTAGTTTTAAAAAACCAGAAAATGGAGAGAAGAAAATAAGATCTTTTGACCAAGTAAGGCCCTCCTCAGTGTCTTATTGACTCAGATTAAGGACAATTTTTTCATCGAAAAAGATCTTAGTCTCTTTTCAGAATTCCCTGTTATGGTGTTTATATATTTATAAAAATATTGCTAAAAGTATCGACCGTGGAATGGAAACAAAACTAAAGTTTATCGGGACTAGGTCAGTTCTTCAGGTTCAAATTAAACTCTCAATGCCAACGTTTCGGTCTTTATTTAAAACCTTTTTCATACGCCTACAAAACAGAGGAAATATAAGAAATTCACAGACTATTTTTCTTTGTAAAATAATTTTTAATGTAATACTTCGTTTTTCTGTTTCAAAATTTCGACTTTCGTAAGTTCTCTCATTACCCTATTGTCAAAATTTCTATTGTAATTTCTTAATTGTGACTAATTGCACTTTTTTATGTAATGATTTGAATTATTTCTTATATTTCCTCTGTTTTGTAGGCCTATGAAAAAGGTTTTAAATAAAAACTGAAACGTTTGCATTGAGAGTTTAATTTGAACCTGAAGAACTGACCGAGTCCCGATGAACGTTAGTTTTATATATAAACTAACAGCAGTAGCAGAGTGCTTCTTAACTCTTGGCCCCATTAACTTCATCAACTGGCCACCAGCTGACAGCACCTGCATAACCACGCCCACTCCAAGCCTACTATCAGCCAATCAGAAACATTTTAAAAAACCTTCTATCTATTAGAAGCAGCTCGATTTTAAATATATATATATATATATTATATATATATATTTATATATATATTAGCAGCTCAAAAACGAAGAAAATCAACACACAAAAAAAGACACACTTACAAACTCAAATTTTCGGATAATCTGTCTTCAGGAGATTATAGAATGGGTGACCAAGCACGCCGAAAACACAACGGCAGGAAACCGTCCCGGCAACCCGTCTCTGTGTGTTGCTTTTCTTCGTTTATATATATATATATATATATATATATATATATATATATAAAATAAATTCAATTCAAAACGAAGGAAACACACAGAAAAACACAGACATAACTCATATCGAATTTCGACCATCGTCGTCATCAGGAGGTGTGAAGAGCGAAGAGTCCCGCAGGAAGATAGGGCAGCGACTCGCTCTTCACACCTCCTGATGACGACGATGGTCGAAAGTTTCCTTCGTTTTGAATTTATTTTATTTAAAAAAGTCCGCTGGACCGTTTCTTTTAATTGTATATATATATATATAAACTGATTTAAACTAAGAAACACAAAAGAACTATAGGCACACTTGTTTCTATCCAATCTGAAGTCATTTCACTCTTGTCTATTACTATACTGAATATAATAAAGGAATTCTACTGTGGACGGCGGAGGTCGGAAATTATAGGGAAAAAAGTAAGTTTATTGAGTGCTTCTTATTTTATGAAGGTAACCTACAAAAAGTGTGATAGTTTTCAAAATGAAAGAATTATCATTTTAACAACCACTACGTTAGTAGGTAACAATTACCTGATGCAATATATGAAAGATATAATGCTGCCATGCTACAAAATAAAAAAAATTAATAAAATTTATGAACAGCAGTCACGAAAACTGTCAGTAACATAACAATATAATGTTATGACATTTAAAAATGAATATGAAAACAACTCCGTTCAAAGATTTTACATTTAATATAATGATGATTCATTGCATTCATTCACACAAATATATTTCAAAACATTTTACACTGATAAAACAAAAAATCACGTAACATTTTAAATAGTTTTGAAGACATTTAAAAATTTTTTTAATTATTTCATTTTCACGTAATTTAATTATATCGTTGCTTATTATCACAAAGATTGTTTCATATTCAAATATATTTATCAAATGATTTGAATGGAATTAAGTAAATACTTAAATTGTGACTTTCTGTATTTGACTAAACAAGAATAATTGGAAAAGATTTATTAGTCAACGTGCTTACTAAATCTGTAAAATTGTAATTTCATTGTTTGATAAATGGTCAATCAAATTAATGAGAAATGACAGGTTTAGAGGTAAATGTGGAAAACTGTAAAAAGATTTCCCTAGACTTTAGTGAAAAGAAACCTAATCACTGGAGGGTATCACTATTTATAAATATAAAACTTTAAATTACACAAACCACGATACAGAAAAAAAGAGAAATTATACACTTACTAAATTCAATATTTCGAACTGTTGATTGTCATCAGGAGAAGACTAGAAGAGTGAGAGAGAGAGATCTCCCCACGTCTAAGGAAGGAACGCAAGTCTCTCCTCACGATCCTTCCTTCGACGTAGGGAGATCTCTCTCACTTAATCCTCTCTTCTAACTTCTCCTGATGACCAACAACAGTTCGAAATATTGAATGTAGTAAGTGTGTATTTTCTCTTTTTTCTATGTCGTGTTTTGTATAATTTAAAGTTTTATAAGTCCGCATGGACAGTTTCTCCAATTTAGTATCTATAAAGATAGTTCTACGGCATAGTAATCGTAAGAAGCCCCTAACGTTCACTATATCACAACAATAACATATTAACATCATGTAGCATTTGCTCCATATATACATCTTTTTAGAATATATATATATAACAGTTCAAAATTGAAGATAGGTAGCACAGAAAGTAAAGAAACACACTTACAGACTCAAATTTTCGGGTAATCCCTCTTCAGGAGAAAAGAGAAAGGGAGACCAAGCACGTTGAAGGCGCAACGGGGCTAGCAACCCCTGCGTTTCATTTAATTACATATATATATATAAAATTGTCATAATAACACGTGATTTAAATATTCAGATAACTCACCACAAATGAATGAAGATAGTCGCTCTGAGGCCTTTCGTTTTCACGTCATCAGAGAGCAAGTGAATACAAGTTGTAGGCAGGTTATAAATTTTGATTTATATTTAAGACTATGCCAGTCTTAATCCAACTATAAATCAAAATTCATAACCTGCCTACAACTTGTATTCACTTGCTCTCTGACGACGTGAAAACGAAAGGCCTCAGAGTGACTATCTTCATTCATTTGTGGTGAGTTACCTGAATATATATATATATCCAGGTTTAAATTAAATTTGACTTTTAAAAGTTTTCAAAAACTCAAGGTGATACAAACTTTAAAAACAATTAAGGTACTTTACTGAACCACTGTTGCATTTTATATTTGCATTGAATTTGGTAAAAAGGAAAAAAAAAGATATAAAAACATTTTTAATAATAGCTAAATCCATATTATTAATAAATAAAGTATAAGTAATTAAATTAAACACAATTTCTTTTTAAAAAATTATATGAAATAAAAAAAGATTTTTTTTTTAAAATGTTTTGTCCCACTATTAAGAATTGAGAAGAAAATCTCATTTGAACTATATAGAATCAGTTCATAATAATTGAGGAATCGAATTCCTCTCGAAGATTACAACTGAGATCTTGGTTTTTTTTTCTATAATCTACATTTATAAAAAAAGTTTACAATTTAGAGGGGCTTTTTTTTGTTGTAGAATAAGATCAGGTCAAAAAAAAAAAAATATTTCCTTAAAAACAAGCCAGTAACTGCTGTTTATATCTAGTCAGTCAAATTCATTCTCTCAAAGGAAAAAAAAACATAAATAATGATACTATAAGTTAAAACTGCTCGCGTAAGTCAAAATCTTTACTTTACCAATACCATGAAAAGGAATGTTCAATATTTGCTACTTATAAATCGTATATTTTAAATTACAAAAATTATAATATCAGTTTAAAGTTCATGGGTTTATAAGTATAAGCCCCTCTTCGAAATTGTCTTTCTCAATAAATTTACTCAACTATAAAAAAGAATTAATCTTATTTCTATACATTATCACACGATATTTTAAAAATGCACTGGCTTGTGTCCATGAAAGGAAAAAAAAATGGGAACTGTTCCATTTTACATTTGGCCTGTAAAAAATAGTCAAATGTTATTTGTACTTATTAGGCACTGGTGGAGGGCTACCTGCGGGCAATTAGGCCGTTGGTCTGGGGCTGCTGCGAGTTCGGAGGCATGTAGTACATTTCCAGCTCGACTAGTAATGGGAAGTGGTCTGCAATGTAAATATTACTCAATTACTGCCTTGAAACAATAAACACATAGTCTTAGATTAAGTATATATATATATATCAATGATCAAACCACAATGTGAAATAGGGGGGGGGGGGGGGGGGGGGACTAAGATCTTTCAACAGTAACAAGCGGTCTTCGTCAGAGTCGAAAACCCAACTGACGAAGACCGCTTGTCACGGTTGAAAGATCTTAGTCTTGTTTTCCCATTTCATACTGTGGTTTGATCATTGATTGTTATTTCATATAAACACGTGAAATAACAATCAATGACCAAACCACAAGAACAAATGAGGGAGGGGGAGGGGGGCGCTAAGATCTTTCAACTGTCACAAGCGGTCTTCGTCAGAGTCAAAAACCTAACCTAGAGTATGACTCTGACGAAGACCGCTTGTTACGGTTGTAAGATCTTAGTCTTTTTTTCCCATTTCATATTCTTGATTGTCTGATCATTGATTTGACGTGTTTATGTGAAATCTTGTTTCATCTTGTTTATATATATATACGTAGGCCATCCGGAAAGTAGTACCCGTTTGTGCCGTGTGGAGCGCTGATGAGTAGAGTAGCCGCCGGACAAGTTGCAACACGTTCAGTTCTGTTTCAGCTGTCTGTGTGCTAAGTTACTGGTCGCTGGTACTTCTGGGTTTTTTTCTGTGAGTGTTTATAATGTTCAAGAAAATAGAGAACGCCGCCAGTTGTGAAATTAGAGCTGTGATTAGGTTTCTTAACGCAAGAAATGTGAAACCTTGCGATATTCATCGTCAATTGAAGGAGGTGTATGGAGACAATGTATGGATGAGTCATCTGTTCGGCGCTGGTGTCGTAATTTCAGCTTGGGCAGAGAGAGCACCCATGATGACGAGCGTTCCGGACGGCCGTCAGTCATTACGCACGAACTGGTGAGTTCAATTAACGAATTCGTGAAGGCTGATCGGCGCGTAACAATTGATGAGATCAGTGAAAATTTCAGTAATGTTTCACGAACAGTTATTCATGAAATTGTTAAGGACCACCTGCATTATGCAAAAAATTTGCGCAAGGTGGGTTCCTCGCATGCTTATTGACGAACACAAATCCACCCGTATGGCTGCAGCAGTGACGTTTTTGGAACGTTACTCTCGTGATGGAGACTCTTTCTTGACTCGCATTGTCACTGGTGACGAGAACATGGGTTTGTTATGCAACACCTACGAGTAAAGACAATCAATGGAGTGGCGTCATGCTCATTCACCCAACAAGCCAAAAAAAATTCAAAACGGTAATGTCTTTACTTGCCGTAAAGTTATGGCAACCGTTTTCTGTGGATCGAGAGGTGTACCTGCTGCATTGACTTGCATGACCCGTTGGAGACACTATAAATTCCAATGACTATATTGTGAGACATGTGAAGAAATTTACGGCGATGCAATTAAAAATCGACGGCGAGGTTTGTTAGTCTAGCGGCTCATATTTCTCCACGACAATGCCAGCTCATACAGCTCGGATAACACAACAAGATCTTGTGCAACGTAATTCAAATGCGGAAACTTTTAACAAGTCCAAAACCAACTGACGAAGACCAGACTTGGCACCGGTTGAAAGATTTTCAGTCTTGTTTTCCATTATAACTGAAGTGATCATTGATTGTTATTTCAGGATACGAAATTTGAAAGTGATGAATAACTGAAATCAGCTGTGACCTAAACGTATCTAAGATACACAATGAGCGGCAGAGGGAGGGGGAGCGCTAAGATCTGGGATACAAAACTCGTCACAAGCGTCTACGTCAGAGTCAAAAACCTACCTAGAGTATGACTCTGACGAAGACCGACTATGTTACGGATTGAAGTAGTCTTAAAGTCTGTTCTTTTACACAATAACTTCATATTTTAAAATGTCTGATCGTTGTTTGACGTGTTTATGTCAAAATCTGGTACTATCTTTCGATGGCCCTCGTAAAATGAACTGAGAGACAGAGTGACAGATAAAATATACCTGAGGGAATGTGTGGGTGAGGGCAGCCAATTATTTTGTACTCCTTGAACCACTCCTGTGGTACTGGACCCAATAATCCCAGCGGCGTCATACTGTTTTTAGAGTAGAATATGTAATCTATGATACCCTTGAAATGGAACCTGAAATAGCACCAGTTAAAAATTAAAAAGAAAGACTATCAATCTATTTTGATTTAGAAATGGAATTTATACAGCGTATGTTAATTCAATATCTATATAAATAAAAGATTGTTTTTGTCTGTACATTGCTTAGAACTGACTAATTTCAAGATACCTTTATGTTTAGAAACCGAATTCACCCTTAGTCAAATTTCTGTCAGTTTGTTTGTCCAAAAAAATTTTGTCACAAGCAAATTCAGCCACCATAAGTCATAGCGAGTTGAACTTTTGAGAGTAGATTTGTGTACATCTAACTTAAAAGCTAAAATTTGAATGGTAGAAACGAAGTTATGGACTTTTAAGCTATTTTTGACTAACTGCACAGGTGTAAAGGTACTTAGCTAAAAATATACGAAAAAAATATTACTGTAGCAAATAATTATTATACAATTAAAGGGCAAAAACCTAATGAAATGTTCTCCACATATAAAAATACAATTATTTTTTATATTTTTTTTTAATTATACGATTAAATATTTAAATGTGGAGACCATTTTATTAGCTTTTTACCCTACAATGAGTAAATACCACATAAATAACTGATTGCACTACGTTAGAAATAGATATTAGTTGATTTTAATTTCGTTTGCGTTTATCATTATTTGATCACTATAAAAACGTGAATTCTAAACCTATCCGCGTACTAAATAAGTAATCCTAGAATAAAATCAAATTACAGGTCAATATCTAAAAGCTGTAAAAGAAACTCAAGATCTAATGACAGTTATGGGCTGCACTAATAATAATATTTTCGACAATTCTGTAAGTTCTAATAATATTTTGAAATTTCACATATCAGCTCTGAATTTTCGTAAAATACTCGTCAAAGACGGGTAGTATAATATAAGTTAACTAAAATAAGTTTGTAAAATAAGTAGTATAATAGAAGTCTGCTAGTAAAATGTATATAAGAAACCTAAAGAATTACTACATAAAAAGGTTCTGACTTTTAAAATAATGTTTAAAATTAATTACTTTATGTATTAATAATTAAGTTAAAAAGAGTAATGAGTTTAATAATTATTTAATAACTATTTAAAAGATATAATCAATTTAAATTAAGCTGACATTAAAAAAAAAAAGGTTGAAGCTAGATCATTAAAATTATTTTAAAAACAAAAAATGGTTGTAAAATAACAGTTTCTTAATGTTTACATTGAAACATTGATTAAAAAAAATTTATTCATAATCTGTTATTATGTTAAGTAACTATTATGTTACGTTAAAATTATTTTACATTTTGATATACAAAGCTTTAAGCAATATCTAATAGAAACTCCAGATTTATGACAGTTATGGACTGTATTAATATGATATATTCTATTATTCTATAATTTCTAATATAATTTTGGAATACCATGTATCATTTCTGAGTTTTTGTAAAATACCCTTCAAAGACAGTCACGTATACTAGATCAATATATATATATAGTTTTCTATGGGTTGTCCGGGGAAAGGAATATGATTCGATGCGATGTTGACCAATGGGAGTAGAGTTACAGGTCCAAGCGTAAGGTCCCAGTTGCCCGCTGCTCAGCAAAAAGCCTTTGCGTTCTGCCAATAGGTATAGAGGTTGCACAGTCCCTCTGTGTTAAATGATGTTTGGCAGAAAACATTAGCCTCACTTTACAGTGAACTCCTGTTCCCTTTCTATTTTTGAAAGAAACCCACCACAAAAATCAAAAAAATAGAAAGGGAACAGGAGTTCACTGTAAAGTGAGGCTAATGTTTTCTGCCAAACATCATTTAACACAGAGGGACTGTGCAACCTCTATACCTATTGGCAGAACGCAAAGGCTTTTTGCTGAGCAGCGGGCAACTGGGACCTTACGCTTGGACCTGTAACTCTACTCCCATTGGTCAACATCGCATCGAATCATATATATATATATATATATATATACACTTTTTTTTCGTTGGAAATACGATCCAAAACGGACAAATATAGTTCAATATAAACAAAGAAACATAGAGAAATCAAAAGAACACACTTACAGTCTCTAATTTTCGGTTTGAACCGTCTTCAGGAGAGATAAGAGAGGGAAACCAAGCGCACTGGTTCAGAGACGGTTGGAGACCAAGTGTTGCCGCATGCGCGCCCGTTCACAGAAAATAAGGTAGACAGGAATCAATTTATAATTACATTAAATTAATGGAATATGAAAACAATAAATAAATAAAAGAAAAAATTGAAAAAAAAAACTGTTCGTTAATATGTATGAATTTCACTTATTTTTTTCAATTTTTTCTTTTATTTATTTATTGCTTTCATATTCCATTAATTTAATGTAATTATAAATTGATTCCTGTCTACCTTATTTTCTGTGAACGGGCGCGCATGCGGCAACACTGTTGGTCCCCAACCGTCTCTGAACCAGTGCGCTTGGTGTCCCTCTCTTATCTCTCCTGAAGACGGTTCAAACCGAAAATTAGAGACTGTAAGTGTGTTCTTTTGATTTCTCTATGTTTCTTTGTTTATATTGAACTATATATATATATATATAAGCAGTCTTTTAATGACTGCTTTTCTGTTCAAATCATTAAGCTAGTGACCACTGATGACCGTAGTTTGACATTAAGAGCGTCTGAGGAGGCCCACATATGGTTATTGGGGGCCCGACCAGATCCCGGTTTAAATCAGAAGCATTAACTTTTATTTATTTTTCCTTTTATTTTTAACTTATATATTCATATTCATATATATATTTTTTTATTTTATTATTTTTTTCCTTTTTTTTATTATATATATATTTTTTATTTTATTTATTTATTTATTTTTTTTATTATTTCCTTTTTTATAATTTTATCTTTTGTTTTTGCTTTCTCCGTTCTCCGACGTTTAGTGCCTAGCTCCTTTTTTACGCTAGTGCTGCTCTCTTCGGTTGACTCTTTATTTCTTCATTCGCGCTCCGTTCTTCGACGTGGGGATATCTCTCTCACTTCGTCCTCTCTACTAGTCTACTCTCCTGATGAAGAACAACAGTTCGAAATATTGAATTCTGTAAGTTTTCTTTGTATTCTCTTTTCTGTGTCGTGCTTTGTGTAATTTAAAGTTATATATATATATAGGTGTGTTCTCTAATCGGGGTTCGGTCAATTTTCCAGGATTAAAAAAAAATAAACGGTCAATTCACTTCTTCTCCTGAGGACGACCGCCATTACGGTCGAAATATTGAAAAGTGAGTCTTTGTTGTGTTTCTGTTTATGTGTCACTGCTTATTTTAATCGTTATTTGTCATGCCGGACCGTTTTTCGTTTATCATGGTATATATATATTAGTTGACTGTCGTCCCTCCGTCAATTCACTTCTTCTCCTGAGTACGACCGCCATTACGGTCGAAATATTGAAAAGTGAGTCTTTGTTGTGTTTCTGTTTATGTGTCACTGCTTATTTTAATTGGTATATACATATATATATATATATACTCATTTAGAGTAACATTCATAAAAACAAACATATCAATCTTTGAATATATTGATACTTCATTAACTGTGCAATCTGGCATAGTGTGGTATTTACTCATGTTAGGAAAAGGACTAAGTCTCCACACAAAAACAGCTCCTCTTGCTAAAACAGCCAGAGTGTTAAGTATAAGAGTGACAGTCAGTACATGATCTCATGGTACAGTTAGGCTAATATACCTGCCAAGACCTCCTGCATTCCTTTCAACTCCCTCCCACCGATAAACACACTCCCTGAAACCCTCAGTCCTTGCTTGGTCTCCCCTCCCGAACAACCACCCCAGCAGAGCAGGTAATTATTTTTACCTTCAGAGCAGAATCTCTTTTATGCATAAATTAGATATGTCTCAGTATGCATTTTTAAGTTAAGGATCAATTTAAGCCATTTCAATATTATTCTCGTTATCACTCAATAGTGTCAGATGTATTTATTTTAATTAATTCGCCCCTATGTTATCAAAGCTCTTAAATGCATATATATTTTTTCTAGATGTAACCTCAAGAAGAACATTAAGTGTTCGAAACGCGTTGTTTAGTTTCTAGTAATAAACTTTTTTGTGTGGAGACTTAATCCTTTTCCTATTGAAACTTCTTTTTTCCCCTTTGTAAGAATACTTAGGGTCTTAGTAGTAAAGTATTGTACAGTAGACTAAGGGAATCATGTGCCAACAGCTTTCAGTCAGTTAATGAAGGAGCAC
Organism: Hermatobates lingyangjiaoensis; assembly: GCA_026182355.1. Taxonomy (NCBI): domain Eukaryota; kingdom Metazoa; phylum Arthropoda; class Insecta; order Hemiptera; family Hermatobatidae; genus Hermatobates; species Hermatobates lingyangjiaoensis. The sequence goes on along the minus strand of JAPFBL010000495.1, from coordinate 47,872 downwards.
TTTTTGTTGAGGTCTTTCACCAACAAACCATAATCAGCAGCGAAACAAGTTTGTTAGTGAGCTTTCTTGTAGTCGTGGTATATTAAAAATCTTGATAAATACGTACTAGAACAACTCTCAGAATCGGTGAACTGGAGACAGTCTGTCTCCAGACAAATTAAACTCCTGATTTAATCAGGAAATCCTACAAGGAATGTGCAAGAGTAAATGAGAATCTCATGACACTATGTCAATAGTCATTAAAGAGGCTATTTATGCACCAAAAGAAACTGATTGCACAATTAGTGAATATTCGTTTTTGTTTAATACTATAACGTTAACAAATTCCGATTTACTTGAAATTCAGTTTACATACTCTATAAAAGAGAAAGAGAAATCATTTAACGGTATTTTAAATGGAAAAAAATGTCGATTTCATTATTATTTTCATCTAGGTTCTTAATCTATAATAAAAATCATAAGATTATAAGGACTTAAGAAATAACAACTTTATTAATTGTGTCTGGAAGGTCAAGGAGACTTATCTGCTTATGGTGAGAACCTAGAATATCAATATGTTAAACCTTAACTTCATATTGATTATATGAAAAAGTCCTTCCTATACTACTTTGTAGGAAACTTCTACAAACTACTACTACCACTACTACTACTACTACTACAATCCTACTTTGTAGGATAAGTAGGCAAACTTCTGATTCTACCTTGCTACTACAAACAGACAAAGTCCTCCCGATACTACCTTGTTACCAAAGCAGGCACGACTTCTGATTCTACCTTGCTACTATATCTACGTAAGTCTTCCGATTCTACCATGTCATTATAACCAAAAAATTCTTCCGATTTCCTTTTATTACTATAAGCAGACAAGTCTTCTGATATTCCCTTATTACTATAAGCAGACAAGTCTTCCGATTCCACCTTGCTACTATAAGCAGACAAGTCTTCCGATACTACCTGGCTACTATAAGCAGACAAGTCTTCCGATACTACCTGGCTACTATAAGCAGACAAGTCTTCCGATACTACCTGGCTACTATAAGCAGACAAGTCTTCCGATACTACCTGGCTACTATAAGCAGACAAGTCTTCCGATACTACCTTGCTACTAAAAGCAGACAAGTCTTCCGATACTACCTTGCTACTATAAGCAGACAAGTCTTCCGATACTACCTTGCTATTATAAGCAGACAAGTCTTCCGATACAACCTTGCAACTAAAAGCACACAAGTCTTCCGATACTACCTTGCTACTATAAGCAGACAAGTCTTCCGATACTACCTTGCTACTATAAGCGGACAAGTTTATTAGTTCCAAGTCATAGTTGATTTTGAACAAGAATACTGTTAATCTCCTTCTTTGTTTGAACAAAAAAAAAATACATAAATATAAAAACAAGGTAAATAATGAGTAAAAAATGACTTACGTATAATTGGTATAAGGCATGATGTCTTCTGAATATGCAGACGCCAACTTGAATGAATGAGTGAATTCATTTGGCTTATCACTGTCTGACATCTTCTGAAGAACTGATTTGTACTGCAGGTCTTTGAAATCTTGGTGATCCGATAGAACTCTACCCGAAGTTAAAAATTCTATCACTCCTAAAAACAAAATAGTCATTTAATATTAGAAATATAAAATCATGATACTTTAAAAACTGCAATCTTTTGACTATTATAAAAAAAAGCATTTAATAAAAAACAAATTATTCTTGTGGTAAATGAAATTAATCCCCTATTTTAATAACAAAATAAAAAACTACATGAAATGAATTAAGATATGAACTCACCTTTTTCAAATTAAAAACATTTTAATTGACGATTGGCAAAATTGGAAGTGATATATAGTAAATATATATCACTTCCAATATATATATATATATTATATATATATATATATATATATATAAAATATATATAAAAAGATTTGACATAAACACATGAAATAACAATCAATGGTCAAACCACAATATGAAAATGGGAAAACAAGACTAAAATCTCTCAACCGTAACAAGCGGTCTTCGTCAGAGTCAAAAACCCAACTGATATATATATATATATATGTATATTCGTGTATGAGAGCAGCAAATCTTCATTAAAACGTACCGCAGCTTCGGCATTCACGACCTTCAAACTCAGCTGTTCTAGTCTCCTGACAATCCTACGGCTAGGGGTAGGTTTAGGCCGAAAGCTTGTTTTGTTGTTAAAGTGTTTATGTTATTAAAGTGTTTTAAAAAGTTTCTTAATGTCCTTTGGACAACTCATTTGGGAGTTACCTATCCCTAGCCGTAGGATTGTCAGGAGACTAGAACAGCTGAGTTTGAAGGTCGTGAATGCCGAAGCTGCGGAACGTTTTAATGAAATATATATATAGATTTCACATAAACACGTGAAATAACAATCAGTCATTAAACCACAATAAGAAATGGGAAAACAAGACTAAGATCTTTCAACCGTAACAAGCGGTCTTCGTCAGAGTCAAAAACCCAACTAAGGCAGCAGTATATATATATATATTTATATACTGAACTTCTTAGTTGAAAACATAAGGAAGTTGTTTTATAACTGGTTGAGGGAATAGTAGATTTGAATAAATACCGGAGTCGGGTAGCGAGTTGAAGTCGCCGCAAAGCAGCAACTGGACGGGGCTGGTGCCTCCATTGGGCCTAAAATGAAGACTAGCATCCTCGAGAACTCCCTTAAGAGCATGGCTGAGCATGAGCACTTGGACGAGCTTGACGTCGCAGAACTCGGGGTCCCAGTGGATGTGCGCCGTGCAGACGAGCAGAGCTTGCTGGATCTGGCTCCCGTCCACGCCTCAAACACAACAGACACATCAAACACTACATTCAACTTATTAAACAAATACCTTCTTTATAGTATAACCATCATAATATTAATTACATAGGCCATACAGTTTCTTTAAATAATCTCTATGCAGGGTTTCATAGCCGAGAGAATTGTAACATTTGGAGCTTTTTTCAATAAATATTCACAAAAAAATATGTATAAGTATAAACATATGTTACATAAGGTTATTTTTCTCCAATTGTGAAACTAGGCCCACTTCTGGGCATAGGCCTCTCCCAACTCCATCCATTTTTTTCTTTGAGACTCTGAACCAGGTTAGTCCCGCTGTTTCTTTAAATTCATCTTCTTCTTTTAATCAAAAGATAAAAATATTTTGAAAAATTGAGTAAAATTAGTTCCACCATTTTTTCTTTAAATCCTCTTCATTGTTATATATTCCAAGTCAACATTAAGGATAAATATAGGATTGATTAGTCTTGATGTGAAGTCCCTTCTCCAGGAAAACCTGTCTAATATCCTCTCCCTGTCTACCACCATTACAATCCCCTTAAATAAATTATTAATGGTCGTCATTTCTAATTTAGAAATGATTTTTACCAATATTTTACCAAAATAAACAAACAAAAATATGGTTTTTGTTATGTGTTATTACTTATACTCCTTGATGAGTAATTTATGTACACAATTTTTTAAAACTAGAATGTTAAATCAATTCTACCGAATCAAGCTAAATGATACAATACAATATATTACACTCCTGTCCCTTTTTAACAAAATTAAATTCGCAAGTAAATTCTCCTTATTCTGGCCATGTCAGAAATATTAAAAATTTTAATTTTTTAGCTCAACAATGAAAAAACAATATAGATAAAGCTTTAAAGGGCAATAAAAACTGGCCCATTCCTAGGCTTGCTCCAAGACCCTGACTTTAATATATTTTTTTTCCTAATAGTAATGACATAGGTAACGTGTTGTCAAGTTTTCCATATGTTCAAAATCAAACTCAATGAAGCCGACATTTTCGGTTTTAAATTCATGATAAATTTTGATTCTATACATATATGTATATCGAAGAAATCACTAATAAAAAAAAGTAAAAGAAAAAAGTTCTTACCCTTACAAAAGAATTAATGAAATCTGAAAAATAAAATATCAAGAAAGTGTAGAACAAAAAAGAAACACTTAAGCATCTTTTATTGTTTTTCTTTGTTGATTCTGTAAAACTATACTGAGAATGGTCATAATTCATTCGCGTATATTACAAGATTTTGAAATTTAAAAGATTAAATTTTCAAGCGCATATCAGGTATTACAAAATAGGGTTAGAGTGTACTTTAGGAGCCCCAGCGTTCACAGAGACAGACCTTTACACAGAGGTTACAAAGGTTTCCCTACTCTCCAGTAGGGATTTTGGAGTCATTCCTTTTTCTTAAACGGCAACTCATACTTATATTGCAGTAATGTTTATTTCAATATAAGTTTAATTAGTTCTTGATATATTCCTGGTTTGGGAGAAGACCAAACACTTCTTTGAGTCTAATAAATAGACATTATTTACCTGAAATTATCAATTACAACAAAATCCATCCATGTTTACATTTTGAAATTATTAAAACAAATTAGTTTTATAAACATTTTTGGCCATTCTTGATTTGCCAACTCTGGGGGTCCTAAACTTCCTCTGTTCCCAAAATAGATTTAAAAGATTAAATTAATTTTTGCAATGAGAACTGGAGTTAAAATGATCAATTTTTTTTTTATCAAACTTCTAGATTGTCGAACCTGAATAATGACAAAGCTAGAGTGGTCCAATTAACTCAATTTCATTTGTCAATACCAATGAAATGTACAAAGCAAGAAATATTATGCATTAAATAACCAACACGGCAGCAGGGAAATAAAAAAAAATAAATAAGGATAAATACTTTTAATCAAAGTATGAACTTTGAAAAGTAACAACAATTTTTGACATTCCACATCAAAATATTAAGTACTTTTTAGGTATTTCAAAATCGATTGAAAAAATTGAATGAATCCTTGCAATCAGAAAATTATTCTTAATAAAATATTATTATTAACCAGTGATCAAAAAGTTATCAGGCAATGGATAAGTTAGATTTGTACAACTAATGTAGTACTAGTTGTACAAATACTAAACACATGCTCACAAACATCACTAATGACCCCACAAGTTAACCAACCTTTTTTTCAAATAACATTATAAAAATAAATGCCTCTTGCAATATTTGCAACATCTTAATATCATCTACGTTTTACAGTAAATTAAAGCTGTAATGTTTCACTTATAAATATCATCAAACCATACCTATAATATTAAAAAAAAACACAGTCAATAAATTCAATAATTATAAACTTACTTGTAACTTGATTAAAAGCCCACTATTTTGGAACAAAAATTTTGAATTTCCTTTACATACTTAAAATCTGTGTTAAAATTGGAATATTGGTTTCAAATGAAGGTAACCAGTTTCAAAAAGATTGGAAATTTTGGAAATAAAACAGCAAATTAAAAAATATAAATAATGGAACATTTATTAAACAGTAATGATGGATCAGCGGAACTAAGTGTTCAGTACTGCTTCGATATACAAGTGAAGTATTAAAGTTTGTCTAAAATAAACTGTTACATATTTATTAGACAAATTATCATAGTCCATAATGAACATTCAATCATAAAAAAAAAAAATGTAAACGGGAATTTACTTCATACAAACACGTATTATAAGGTTAGTGTCCACACAGTCATAACATTTCACTTTCACATTAAAAAATTACCAACAGTGTAAACACTCCATATAAAAGAGCACATGGATAGGCTATCAAAGGTCTTTGACCCATGTCAAATGACATAGAAACAAACATTCTAGAGGCAGCTAAACTGGCCCAGAGTACAGCTAATACTGCTCCCATGTATCCCATAGGAGTCCTCAAGTTGAAGAATATCCCTAAAAATGAAAGGAGGACGACGGGAAGGATGCAATAGCCAAGAACAGATGCAACTGATGTTACTGTCACCTGTTCAGCTGAAGTCATTAGCCACAACAAACCATACATCATGATGCAACCAATAACAGCAAGCCCATAAATATAACCAAAGTTTATTTTTCCTCCAGATACCAACATAGTCATGGCCAACATTAAACAGAATGCTAAAGGTCCAGCCAAATCATAATCTCCCAGAGGGACAGAAGACTTAAAGGGATCAAGAACAACCATTACTTTTTTAAATATTTTATCTGGTTCAATTCCTAATTCCTCTAATAGAGGTGGTTCATCATCAAAATTAGTTGAAGTCTGGACACCCGTAACATTTTGAGCTGAATTCACAGCGGGCGTAAAGTTGTAATCTGTCTGAGGGGAATATGTTGTTCTTTGATCATAAAAGAAAGCCATTTTAGCAGAAGATTTTTCTCCCTGCTTATAATGTTGCTGTCCCTGAGGTTGATTTGGTTGTCCATAGGTAGTTTGTTGATACGTCAATTGTTCAGTGTTCAATACCATATCATCTACAGGTTTATATGCAAATTTATCATTCCAATCTGTGTCAGGTGACCACATATTTGACTGATTTGTAGACATGTTTGTAATAATTAATTTAATATTTCACATAACACAATAACATTAATCAGCCGAAGTCAACACACATCACAACTCGTAACAAACCAACTATCATATGGTCAAGCAGTGTTGCCATACATACGAAAATTCCCTAAGACATCAATAAATTCTATTTTACACAAAAATATTAAATCCTAAGCCTGTTAACATTGAAACATTTAATTTAATAATCATAATAATATTATATGAATTTTTAAATATTTATTCATAAAAGAAACGATAATTTTCATCATTAGACGGCCAGAATGTTTACGATATTGACTGCTTTGTACAACAAATATTAAAATTCAGTTTAAAATAAATTAACAAAATGGAGGATTTTCAAATAGAAATTTTGTGAATTCAAATTGAATTCAAACATAAAAGCAAGTTCCCACTCATGCTTTTTAAAATAAATGAAATCTGTTAGACGTAACCTGGTTTCTCAATCAATATATTCTTTTCTTCTCATGATTTAGTAGTAATCAATTACAAATTAGTTAAATCTCATCAAAAAACAAAATAAAAATTTACTTTAAAAACTATTAAGATGGTACAACTGAAGATGATTTAAATTGAATTTTTCAAAATTAAAGTTTCTTAATTAAAAAATTAAAGTTTCTTTGCTTCTCTGCAAGAAATTATTACAGTAAATAATTATTCATTTTCACTTCAAAATATATTAAGTACAGTAAAAAAAAATAAAATAACTTTTATTTTAAAGTATGAGGAAAAAAAGCAACGTCACAAATGTGTTTTGACACTTACTGTTTTATGATTAGTTGATAGAAATATAAATTAAAAGTCAAATACAACAATTTATAATTGTTATAACAAAAGAATGAATCAAGTTAAAAAGTTTTCATACCATTATATAACTGATTTGATGATATTTATTTTTTTTATAACTCCTTGAAATATAACTCCTTTAAATTCAATTTGAAATTGAAATGATATTATTGTACAAAATGTGTAATTTATGCATGTAATACAATGTCGAACATGCAATGAAATTACAAAAATAAAAATTTTAAATGAATTTTTATTTTCTTTTAACTAGATAACATTATAAGAATATTTTGATTTGTTAGTAATTCTCAAGTCTTTGGTTAGGATCAGTCCATTGGTTAGGTTCAGTCATTGGTTAGGATCAGTCTTTGGTTAGGATCAGTCTTTGGTTAGGATCAGTCTTTGGTTAGGATAAGTCTTTGGTTAGGATCAGTTCGTTGGTTAAATATTAGGTATATTTTGTATGTGTTGTTGTTTTCTGTCACTCTTCTGATCAACAAAATGTTGTATGTAAAACACCAAATATATTCCTGTGGCATGCTTGAATATAAATAAACAAAACATTTGAAGTATTTGTGAAAAAATTATAACATAAGGAGAACTGTGATTGTATATTATTAGATTTAAACCCATAATTCTTCCAAAAACAAAAATAAAGATAATAAGATGTAAACTCTGTAATCTATTTTATATTTTGAGAGATGCAAGTAATCTTTATTTTTTTTATTTGATAATAACGATTTAAAACATATCTTTAAAAAAAACATATTTTTCTACAGGTTTAGGTCAGAAGTATACATTGACTAGGGTAACAAAAAGAAATAAAGATAATTGTCACGATACTTTATTTCATCATGAAAAGAAGTTCAGTTTAGTTGGTGAAAGACTAAAGTTATAGGCAAAAAGACAAAATGAGGACTGTTATAACAGGAAGTGCAAGGCTTCGTTTTTCATATTATGAAGTAAATTATGAATAAATGTGACTTTAACAGGATGCAATATCCTCTCGAAACAATGGGGTACATCTACAATGAAACACCAATTTTTGGGTAAAATATTAATTTAATCTGTGACACCAATCTATAGCATATCAACAAATCTTTGGATACACACCTACCCAAAAAACGTTAAAAAGGGACTTTGGGGACCTCAAAACATTTAAATTTACCAGAATCATACTCATTTTTGGGTAAAATATGAATTTTATCTGGCAAAAGGCCTATACTGCAGTATGTCCAAAAACTTTTTGATATACACCCACCCAAATAATCGAAAAAACGTTAAGAAGGGTCTTTGGGGACCTCAAAACATTTAAATTTACCAGAATCATACCCATTTTTGGTCTAAAATATTAATTTTATTTGCCAAAAGGACTGTAGTATGTCCAAAACCTGATACACACAAACCTAAAGAACCGAAAAAAAGTTAGAAAAGAATTTTAGGGACCTCAAAACATTTAAATTTACTAAAATCTCGAGATCGAATTAATTCAAAGAAAAAATGTTTAAAAAAATGACTTTGGGGACCTCAAAATATGTAAAATTGTCAAAATTTCCAAGATCGAATTTCTTCATGATTACTAAACTTCACTGATAGTAAAGTAAAAATACATGAGTGGTCGAAAACTACCACTGTATAATAGTAGATTATAATCCCAGCATTTTGTGGAAAAAATATTACGAGAAATGGTGGTTTTAAAACCTAATTCCATATATAATAATGATTTAGATATGGTTAGCCAAGAATACTATTTTCCAATTTTCACATTTAGCTGAAAATTTTTACAACTTTTTCAATTATTTTCCATGATTTGGGTAACCCCTAAATTTCTCAGCTGCATGTTATTTATCACCTGTTCCCTTATAAACAGTTCAGGTATTCTTTTGTACTTACAGATTGCCAGATATCATTAAACTGTGTTACTACAAAGTACTAAAACCTTTGTATTTGCAAATTATATTAATAAAAACAATTTTAATAAAATATACTTATTAATTAGCAAGTAATTCAATTAACAGGATTATATGGTTATAATCAGTGTGGTATAAAATTTGATATTTAATATTAGTAATATGAATTACGACATTTATAATATTAATAGTCTTATTTTAGGATGTGAGGAATGTGGGCATTTACAAGGAAATCTTAGGATGGAATCTATAGAATAACTCACCTCTCGACTGGTCCTTAATGATGTATCGAGAATTCTGTCCCATCCAAACCCTTTCTAATAAAACTTCTACTTGCAGGAATTCTTTTTTCTTTGCAGCTTTCTTTGCTTCAATGACAAAATACTCCCGTCTTTCTTAACCAAATTCCTATCCCTCAAGTTACTACTACCAAATACTTAGGACTTCCCATGCCAACATGAAAAGTACAGAATTAAACAGACGATATAGACTTTTAATTCACTTACTTGATAACCCTTCACTTTCACTTTCTTGTGACTTTCAATTCAAAAATTCACTTATAAACATAAAATGTATATATATTTATTTATAATAATTTACTTATAGACATTATAAATTGGAGTGACAGCCTTTAACTTAACCAAAACTGTAAATATATATTATTATAAAACCTAAATATAGTAAGTATAAGATTATTAATGATATAAATGTCATAATTCATAATATGTACTAACATTAAATATCAAATTTTATACCACACTAATTATAGCAATGTAATCCCTTTAATTTCAATTACTTGCTAATTAATAAGTATATTTTATTATAATTGTTTATATTAATATAATTTACAAATACAAAGTGTGTAAATACTTTTTAGCAACACAGTTTAATGATATCTGGCAATCTGTAAGTACAAAGAATACCTGAACTGTTTATAAGGGAACAGGTGATAAGTAACATGCAGCTGAGAAATTTGGGGGTTACCCAAATCATGGAAAAAAATTGAAAAAGCTGTAAAAATTTTCAGCTAAATGTGAAAATTGGAAAATAGTATTCTTGGCTAACCATATCTAAATCATTATTATATATGGAATTAAATTTTAAAACCACCATTTTTTCCGCAAAATGCTGGGATTATAATCTACTATTATACATTATAGTAGTTTTCGACCCCTCATATATGACAAGTACAGAACTAAACAGACGATATAGACTTTTACTTCACTTACTTGAAAATCGTTCAAAATTAACAACTGTCATTAAATATTATTATACAAATCTATGATTTGCCTATTTGGACTTACGGTATTGAGATTATGATGCAACAAAACATAGCAATGTCCAGAGGATACAACCTCTTGAATCAAAAATTCTTTATTGTCTCTTCTACAAACCAAATCAAAAAATCTACTCAAACTTCAGGGTTTCAACAGTTCATCAAGTAGCAATATTTCGCTACAAAAGCCTTCCACAAAAACCTTGCTAACAACAATAATATCTTAGTCCTAAACATCCCCTCAACAAATATTTAAGGAAATCTCCAAAGAGGTATGAAGAGAAAGTGGCCAAGAGACTTATTAGTGTGAATTATTCTAGAAGCATATAAATTTAAACTAATTTTTATAACTTACTAGACTACACGTGACTCGTTGGGTCATCTGTTACCTTCCTTTTTAATGCAATCATGTTCACATAAGTGAACTCTGAATGACCCTACTGAGAGCAACATGTAATTGGTCATGTTGAAACACTGCTTTCCCTAAATGAACGAAAACGTTCTGTAGAATCTCCCCTTGAGACTTATGAATAGTCATGGCAAATTCCAACTGAATTGGAAATTGAATCCTTGAAAAAAAATGTTGCCCTTTTTAGATACGAATATAACAAATTTCAATCATGGAATTAAAACTATTTCCTCTTGAACACGACAGGAGCTCCTTTCTTGAATTTATGCTTATCTTTTGGAAGTGAAGTGCTAAAAGTCCCCTTGGCGCAGAGAATAGCGCCAATAATTAAAAATAAATATGTGAAATGAAAAAAAAAAACATCGTCAAAACAACAATAAAATTCTAAAAATGGGACTAAGATATTTTTTAGAAAAATTAAAAAAAAAACTGGTTAGGTTTATTCTATAACAGAAATAGATTTTATATCTGTAGTCAGTAATTTTACCTGACTTATGTTGAGAGAATTTATTTTTCATTCTTCTTTCTTTTTAATGCAGGTATTTGTAAAGTCAATATTTTTGAAGTAAAGGTAAAATATGTTCACCTTTCAAATATCAAACACTTAATGTTATAAGTTTAAATGATCACACACGTACACAAAACTTGTATATAAAGTGTACAAAACAATGTTGTAAAATAAAAATATATATAGATTCAATGAAATTGTAAATACGATGTACATTGATTATTAATTATAATCCACAAAATACAGGACTAAAGAAACAAAAATGTTAATCCGTTGATTAATTAACACTATTTAATTATATTAAAAATTTAATGACAATTATAAATTGCAAAACATAACTATTAAATGTATTAATATACATGAAAAATATATTAATATTTATTTTAGTGCGTATTAAAATAAGAAATATATATATTAATAAAAAAATGTAAGTAATATGCATTTGTTGTTTTACAACTGGGCAGACAGAAATAACCTTCCTCATGTAGGGTTACTAACCTTTAGGGAAAAAAACACAAACACACATACACATGCATATGTTACATATACACACAGGTACATCACATCGGTGAGTTTAAGAGCAAAAATCTAAAAAAACCAAAAGAATTAAAATTAACGAAATTTCCTCGTGTTAAGTTACTGTTAACAATGATACTGGACACGGAGCACTGAACTCTGAGGGGCATATATTTAATAAAAAAAAAAACAAAAAACAGTAAAATATGGGTAGCAAAAACTGGATTTGATTATAGATATTATTAATGGGACTTTAATCTATTAAAAGTCCACTTCTATTTTATGAGACTTAGAAAATGTTGTAGATTTTCATAGTAATGTATTTGGTAAGCAAGTGTTTTCATATATTTATATTTTGTTATGAAATGTTTATGAAGAGTTGAGCCACGCTGTAATTGTTAAACAATTATAATTTATTCAAATAGTTATTTATAATGGAGTAAGAGGGAGTCTAGTGGCATCTCATAACAGTTTTTTTTTTTAAATTATTAACTAGAATGGTTATTAACGCCATTCTACAAGAAGGAATGCGTTTTCTTTTTTTTAAGTTGTGCTCAAGTTTATTAGACTTGAGGATTGTTGTTTGTTGTTTGGCGGGTGTGTAATATCATATCGGTTTAGTTCTCATCTTCTCCGACAGAGTGCACGACACTTTCTGTTTCACACATGTGAAATGAATAGCAGGAGTCACAGTGTCAAGACAACCTCTTCTCCACCTTTGATGGAAGCGGCTAACCACTAAACCACAACTGAAGCCCCTACTCTAAACCAATAGTTGGGCAACAACAACTGGCTATGTTTCATGTTGCCTAGTCTGTAGACGCCACGGGGTCAACACATGACTGTCTTGTGAGCCCTCAGTAACGAATTTTGCTAAATCTCCTAACAGGAGTAACCTGACGATTATTCATACACACACATAAAGACTTAGAAGAGATTTCAAAAACTCAATACTAAAGGATGCGCCACAAAAAACCACTAAATTGGAAACTTTAAACTGTATTTTTCAATACTTTCAACCATGTTATTTTTTAAAGTTATTTAAAAACGAATCAAACTAACAACTTTATTGTGTAATTAACAAACTGTTAGCTAATAACAAGTTATAGATACTGCTGGAGTGTGATGAAATCTGGAGTACCATCACACTGGAGTATCATCACACTGGGAGTATCATCACACTGGGAGTATCATTACACTGGGAGTATCATAACACTGGGAGTATCATCACACTGCGAGTATCATCACACTGGAGTATCATCACACCCCAGCAGTGGCCATCCAAGAGGACTTTTGCATTTGGAGTGTACTATTACAGAAGGTTCAGAGACAAAGATGATGCATCACTGATATTGAGTCATTAAAACATGTGTTGATGGACGCATGGTACAACATGTCTCTTGATGTCATTCGTCGAGCAACTCAGAACTGGATGAATCGCTTACGTCACTGTTCTGCAGTTAATGAACAGCATTTTGAGCGGTATCTGTGACTTGTTATTAGCTAACAGTTTGTTAATAACACAATTAAGTTGTTAAGTTTGATTCATTTTTAAATACCATTAAAAAATAACATGGTTATTAAATAATATAGTTTAAAGTTTCAAATTTAGGGGTTTTTTTGTGGGGCACCCTGTATATTTCGACTGTAAAGTTATTTAGTAGAAAGATGTGAGCCACTACGAAGACAAGCCAGGACTGATGTCTATCTCATTTATGAGGTGCTCAGTCAGTGTAACCAACATACGGACAGAAGGAAGACAAGAAGAAATAAAATTAATTAATAATTTAGTATGCATGCATATATGACTGATTATACTATAAAGAACTACTAACAAATACAGGTAAAATATATTAAATCTTTCTATAAACTACAGAGTTGTGGTTCAAGATGAAATATCTAACTGTTTTTTGGCAGTATTACCAGTGCATTGTTTTTTAATCTTGTTTCAAGATTCTACGGTACCGTAGAAGTCCAACTGATGATATATTCAAGTATTAACAGGTTTTCACTCACGAGTTACGCAAGCATTTATTGTGTGATATTTACTCATGATTAGAATAAAGGAAATGGACACTAGGTTCTCACACAAAGGACTTTCTTCAAAGTCAACGCGTTTCGACATTAAGTCGATAAACACTAAGGATTGGAAACACGTTGACGTCGAACAAAATCTTTTGTGCGGAGACTCAAGTGTTTCTTCCTCTTATTCTTATAACAAAGTTTCTTTCACAACACTGTCTTACTTTATTTTTAGGTCAAAATCCCTGCTAGGGCTTATTCTCGGGGGGAGGACTTCAAGTAAATTAAGTAGATTTACATATTTTTATATTGATACCGAAATTTAAATTTATTTGATTACAGTCATATCATCTTCTAGAACATCGTCATAAATTATCAAAATTTTGAATTCCGTTCTGATTTTCATCCAAATCTATTTCCTGTAGAATCATTGGTCTGAATCTCTCATGTCTTGCAATATAGCTGTGGTTAAATTAATACTTTTTGTCTATGTAGCCTCTTTGAAACGAACTTTAGAGATAAATAAGGAATTTCTTGGAATATTTTTTTCCAAAGAATTCTCTGAAATATTACGCCTACCTACAAAATTCAAGAGTAATTTTTTAAGGTATTACATTTTTCACATATAATTGCCTTATTGAAAATAAGCCCTATTTTAAGGGGAGGGCTTATAGTCCAAAACGTCCCGAAAATCACACTAGGACTTATTTTCGGAAAAAGATGGTAGTTGATCATTATAAGTTGTTTTAAAGTTTAAAAAAAAATGTAAATATAAGCAAATGTATTTTATTTCTTTTTATAGATAATTTATAAGTATAGATTATTTTTATTGTAATAAGTCATACACATGTACAACTCAGAGAAAAAGGAAATATATATGATTAAAACAAGAAATACAACACTAATGTTTGAAGTGAACACTAATACTAATGTATTTAATTTTGTTTGTTGTTCGAGATTGGCAATTACAGACTTGTAAAGACTATCCGAAAAAAAATTTTTTTTTTTTGTTTTTTTTTTGGTGAGGTCGACGTGATTTACATAATCATTCACAAAGTGCCCCATAACTCACCAAGACCTGTCATTTTGCCGAATTTTCAAACCCTGATAGACCGCAACTATGCCAAACAAAACACGTAAATCAGATAGAGACCAAACGAAAAAAGCTGAGAAATGAAATTCAAATTGAGATATATCTTTAAAAAAAAAAATCAAATAGAAAACAATTGAAAAGAAGATAGCACAC
This sequence comes from Hermatobates lingyangjiaoensis, assembly GCA_026182355.1. Lineage (NCBI taxonomy): Eukaryota > Metazoa > Arthropoda > Insecta > Hemiptera > Hermatobatidae > Hermatobates > Hermatobates lingyangjiaoensis. The sequence goes on along the minus strand of JAPFBL010000495.1, from coordinate 32,768 downwards.
AGATAGATACAGGAATAACTCACTTCTATATTTCGACCATCATCGTCATCAGGAGGCGAAGAGTCCCGCAGGAAGGCAGAGCGACGGACTCTTCGCCTCCTGATGACGACGATGGTCGAAATATAGAAGTGAGTTATTCCTCTGTCTATCTGTGTGCTACTTCTTTTTAATTGGTTTTTATTTAAAAGTCCGCTGGGCTGGGTTTCATTGAATAAAATCAATATATTTTTCAAAATCCAATCGAAATGAAATGAATTAAAAACAAATCGAATCTATTATAAACAAAAGTTTAATAATAGGAAGAGTGTACTCTTATCGATAAAATTCTCCATTGATTTAAATTTATAAGTATGACTTTAATTAAAGATAAAATAATGTATTTTTTTTTTGATATTTTTCTGTTTATAAAAAAAGCTTTTAAGAAATCAGAACCTCAATAAATATATTGAGAAACACTGCATTATCGAAAGATGTTCGCCCTATCGCGGAAACATGTTACTTGGGATCCTTTAATAGAATTTAATGTGGTTATTAATTAGTTTATATTTATCAAACGATTACAAGGTAAATGTTACAAGGATTACACATAGAAACAACAAAACAACTCACTTCTCAATATTTCGATCTCGATCGTCATCAGGAGAAGAAGAGGAGTTCTGCTCGGTTAGCAAACAGCAGCGAACCGTATAGTTGTTCTTTGCTCAGGCGAGCAGTCTCTTCTTCTTCTTTTCTTCATCTCCTGATGACGACGAGATCGAAATATTGTGAAGTCAGTCGTATTGTTGTTCTTTTCTTGTAATCGTTTGATAAGTTGTCCTAACGGACTGTTTTTATGATTTCAGTAACTTACATTTATTCATATTAACATAACCTGACCTTGGAAACAATTTTATAAAAGTTGTTTGTACGTATATGATCATACTTTAACATAAAAATGTTGACCTGTCTCTTGTGAAATATTTAAGGTCAACTTTAAAACGAGTAAACATGCAGAATTCCAGAGCTTTTTTTTTTATTATTATAAAAGTAATAGTTTGATTTTTAGAGGTCAAGTTTAGTCATACTATTCTTGACATCTAAACCACTATACTATATACTATACCAGGGATCTTTTTTACATCGCGACCCATTTTTCACGCCAAAATTTATTCGCGACCCCTTAGTGAGAACAAAAATACAATGAACAACAAATAAATAAGGGAAAACTAAAATAAGTTTGATCAATAGTAAATTTAATGAGATTCATTAGTTGTGCAATCCGTAATTGTGTGGTATTTACTCATTCTGAGGTAAAATTATTATTATTTCACTCTAATTTTTGTAACTAATTAGATATAATTTGTATTATAGTGTCTTCCTGATGATGAACACAAAGTGTTCGAAACGCATTGAATAAAACTTCATTTGTGTGGAGACTTTTGTTGGTTTATCCATTTTACCTCAGAATTTAATGAGATTGCTGTGCCTCATTAATAATAAATAAATTATTTATTTAATTTAGTCCTTTATTTTCTATTTTTAAATAAAAAAAATCAAACATTTCGCGACCTCCGTTTAACCCCAAGGGGGTCGCGTCCCACCGATTGAAGACCCTTGGACTATACTACTACAACTACTATACTATTATGACAATGTTCAGAGTAAAGCATACCACTAATTTAAAGGAATTCAAAAGGGTCAGGTTAACTCAGTGGTTAAGGTGTTTGCCTCTAAACGGATGGGTCCGTGGTTCGATACCGACTCTGGTGAGATGAATAAATCTGAGCGCTTCGACCCTCAGAAAGGCTGTTAAACTCGTCGGTCCTGAGCCTGTACGATGTCAGGTACTTTTTAAAGATCCCTACTCTAAATACATTTGAGTCAGACATAATTTAGGACTCCCAATATAGAATCAATCACTAATCAAACAAAACGACCCTAAGGACTGACGTTTTTACAGTATTACTTGAAATTACACAAAGCACGACACAGAAAAAAGAATAAAAAGCACACTTACAGAATTCAATATTTCGAACTGTTGTTCGTCATCAGGAGTAGACTAGTAGAGAGGACGAACAACAGTTCGAAATATTGAATTCTGTAAGTGTGCTTTTTATTCTTTTTTCTGTGTCGTGCTTTGGGTAATTTAAAGGTTTTTTTGTCCTTGTGAACCGCTTCTTAAATTTAGTAGTTTTTATAGTATAGTCATACTATACTTCACCTCTATTTATATAATATATATACTACACAAATCTCATACTAAGTACAATATATAACTTTAAATATTTAGAGTACAGCGTACCACTAATTAAAGAATAAATTTAGTAGTTTTTTAGTAAGTTTCATTTACTATACTTGACCTTATTACTATACTACTACAAATCTCATATAAGTACAATATACTATACTATAACATATTTAGAGTACAGCGTACCACTAATGTAAAGAACTCAAATTAGGTAGTTTTTATAGTATAGTCATACTATACTTGACCCTTATAATACTATACTACTACAAATCTCATACTATAGTACAATATACTATATTAACATGTTTAGAGTACAGCGTACCACTAATGTAAAGAAACTCAAATTTTAGTAGTTTTTATAGTTTAGTCATACTATACTTGACCTCTTATATAACTATACTCTACAAATCTCATACTATAGTACAATATACTTATAGGATATTTTAGAGTACAGCGTACCACTAATATAAAGAACTCAAATTTAGTAGTTTTTATTGTATAGTCATACTATACTTGACCTCTGTATACTATACTCTTATACTATACTACTACTAATCTCATACTATAGTACAATTACTATAGGATATTTAGAGTACAGCGTACCACTAATATAAAGAACTCAGTTGAGTAGTTTTTATAGTATAGTTCATACATACTTACCTCTATATACTATACTACTACCAATCTCATAATATAGTACAATATACTATACTATAACATGTTTATAGTACAGCGTACACTAATGTAAAGAACTCAAATTTAGTAGTTTTTATAGTAATTAGTCATACTATACTTGACCTCTATATACTATACTACTACCAATCTCATACTATAGTACAATATTACTATAGGATATTTAGAGTACAGCGTACCACTAATATAAAGAACTCAAAATTTAGTAGTTTTTATAGTATAGTCATACTATACTTGACCTCTATATACTATACTACTACCAATTCATACTATAGTACAATATAACTATAGGATATTTAGATACAGCGTACCACTAATATAAAGAACTCAAATTTAGTAGTTTTTATAGTATAGTCATACTATAACTTGACCTTCTGTATACTATATCTTATACTATACTATACTAATCTCATACTATAGTACAAATATACTATAGGATTTTTTGAGTACAGGTACCACTAATATAAAGAACTCAAATTTAGTAGTTTTTATAGTATAGTCATACTATACTTGGACCTCTGTATACTATACTCTATACTTTACTACTACCAATCTCATACTATAGTACAATATACTATAGGATATTTAGAGTACAGCGTACCACTAATATAAAGAAACTCAGATTGAGTAGTTTTTTTATAGTATAGTCTTACTTATACTTCACCTCTATATTACTATACTACTACAAATCTCATACTATAGTACAATATACCTATACTATTAACATGTTTATAGTAAACAGCGTACCACTAATGTTAAAGAACTCAAATTTAGTAGTTTTTATAGTATAGTCATACTTATACTTGACCTCTATATACTATACTACTACCAATCTCATACAAGTACAATATACTATAGGATATTTAGATTACAGCGTACCACTAATATAAGAACTCAATTTTAGTTGTTTTTATAGTATAGTCATACTATACTTGACCTCTATATACTATCTACAATATACTATAGGATATTTAGAGTACAGCGTACCACTAATATAAAGAACTCAAATTTGTAGTTTTTTAGTATAGTCATACTATACTTGACCTCTGTATAACTTTACTCTATATTACTACTACTAATTCTCATACTATAGTACAATATACTATAGGATATTTAGAGTACAGCGTACCACTAATATAAAGAACTCAAATTTAGTAGTTTTTATAGTATAGTCATAGTATATTGACCTCTGTATACTATACATATTACTTTTACTACTACAAAAATCTCATATATAGTACAATATACTATACTTTAGCATGTTTAGAGTACAGCGTACCACTAATGTAAAGAATTCAAAGCAATTTGTTTTAATATAGTATGTATTAGCAGTATTGCGGTTATTTGAGGGTGATGCTGAGAATACTTACAGTTGTCCCAGGCTGCCTCCGTTGTCTTGAGCAGAGCCGCCAAAGCCAATGTTATCCTTCGGCATTACCCTGTTGAGCATATCATCCGATCCCTCTGAATTGGACATGGCCAGCTGGCTGAACTCCACTAAATGTTCTTTTATCAGTGTAAATCTGTAAGGTTATTGAATTGAATGGTAAACAACTTTATTCAAATGCATAATCACAAGAAATTATATATATATGGAAAAGCAAGGCCTAAGATCTTTCAACCGTAACAAGCGGTCTTCGTCAGAGTTAAAAACCCAATCAGTTGGGTTTTTGACTCTGACGAAGACTGCTTTTTACGGTTGAAAGATCTTAGTCTTGTTTTCCTATTTCGTATTATGGTTTGATCATTGATTGTTATTTCACGTCTTTATGTGAAATCTTTTTATTTACATCCAAGTATATGTAGTGACAAAATTAACACATTTACAAATTATTTTGATTGTCAACAACAACTTCAAAACTTATTAATACGTTTTAATACTTATTAAAAGATTTTTCTTTTGAGAAGAACACAAAGACAATGTTTACAGTCGAAAATCAACAAGTGTTGAAAATTTAAAATAATAGATGCATTTCAGGAAATGAATACCCACCCAGACTTGTACAAAAAAGATTGTCGAAGCTTAAGGTGCATATTTCAAAGATGTGTAAAAAGTAATAATTGTGTTAATACATATAGTTTTATGATCAAACCATAAAATGGAAAGGAAAAAAAAGACATATTTCAACCGTAACAAGCAGTCTTCGTCAGAGTTGGGGTTTTGACTCTGAAGTATCAACCGTGAAGTAGAAACAAAATAAAATATTTATCAGAATTCGGTCAGTAGAAGTAATAATAGATTTTCGGTAATAATACTTAAGAATTTGTATAACAAATAATAATAATATGATTTAAGACACAAGAATTAACGGTTGAAACCCCAATGATGAATCTAGCACCAATAATAAAGATATTTATCTTTATTTTCCTTATGGTCACTCTGCAACATGGCTCCATTTGATTTATAAAGTTATATCGCTAAAAGACGTCGTGGGAGGCTTTTTTTAGATATCTATTGAAGGAAGAGAGTAAGTGGACTGGTTGAGTGTCTGTTATGAAATAGTTTGTAACCTTCCACAGCAAAGTCACGAACAAAGGAACCTTGAGTTGTTGGTGTATGATCCTGTTCGTACTTTGATTAGTACCTGGCAGACTATTCTAAGGATTTTATAATAATGGAGATATCGTAATATATATATATATTGCATTTCATAGCAGATTCTGCAATGACGATGTTCCTCACGATCTTCCCTTGTGCTGGTGATAATTTCTAAAGCAGGCTAGCAAAAGACATTCAGAAGGCTAGAACACTAAAAAAACACTTCACCGGGAATATCTATATTTAATTAACTACTTCAATAAACTAAACTAATATGACAAGCTTTCGGTCCCCGTGGGTCATCTTCAGGTTCTTAAACTACTTATATTAACTATATATACATGATCAAACCACAATAAGAAAATGGGAAAACAAGACTAAGATCTTTCAACCGTAACAAGCGGTCTTCATCAGAGTCAAAAACCCAACTGAACGTCTCTGACGAAGACCGCTTGATACAGTTGAAAGATCTTATTCTTGTTTTCCCATTTTCTTATTGTTGTTTGATCATTGATTGTTATTTCACGTGTTTATGCGAAATCTTTTTATTTTATATATACATATTACATACTAACAAAATTACATACATCAGGAAGAACCTGAAGATGACCCACGAGGGCGAAAGCTTGTCTTCGAATCCAATATAAATAATTGGATAAAACAATACTGTTCATGTAATATGATTAATATTACTTGGATAATAAACGGAAGCATCTAGACATAATAAAAAAGGGACTATATAAGTATGAGGAAGACGGTCACTTCGTCCTCCTGGAATGAAATTCTTACAACAGCTGCTCATAAACTGAACTGCTCATACAATAAGGCACTCATACTACAAGGTTCTACGTATATGACAGTTTATCGTACAGCAGGCATTCCCTTGTGCAAAATTTCAAATTTTTTTTAATCAAAGTATTTTATTAAATTTAATAACGCTTTTAATATTAAGATGGAATGGCAAAATATAGTATACATCAGGGCTTCTTAAACTGTGGGTCGCGACCCCCAGGGGGGTCGCAAAGATCTGATACTTTTCAATCATTATAAATAAAATTTTAAAATTAGTATACACACTACGTACAAATATAAATACAATTAAAAATCATACAAAATACTATTGTTGTTTCCAATTATATATATGTGAAATGAATGGGTACGTATTCTTTAATCCTTATTTTATTTACATTGTAAAATAGTGCGATATTACATCTACATCTACGGTTAATATATATTTCATTATATGGAGGAGGGGGTCGTTTAAAATTTCCTAAGCTTGAAAGGGGTCGCTATATAAAAAAGTTTAAGAAGCCCTGGTATACATAACAACAACAAAAATTAACTTGCCCGAGAATCAAGGATTACAAGGATATTACTTTTACATTTCTTCTATAAGATAAAAGGTAATAACAGTGGACCATGATTTTTGCTTAATATCATAGATAGGTTGTACTCGTAGTTTGACTAGAAGGGGGTATTAAAGTGGACTAGATGGTTCACTGATCGCTTCAGGGAAGTCAGAATGGGAATGACAAGGCGAGCTAGTGGAGAGTGCAATAGGTCTCAACAGGGTCTCCTATATTATTTACAACACGCATACAGTCCACAGTACTGGTTGCTGTTCAAAAGCATTTACTTCTATCCAACCTTAGACCATGGTCATGCAAGCATGTCTCTGAAACACTATCAGAAATAGAATAAAAACAATTTTTCTAGAATACAGACTTTTTTAAAGTTAAATCTATTTTTTTTTCATATTTCCCATTTCTCTCAATGGCGTAGCAACTATCCCCCCCCCCCCCCCAAACCGACTCCAAGTGGTCATTCATAATTCATTAACATTCAAAATTCCATAAAATCCTGAAAATATGTATTTGCCTCTAACCACTCTTCGGGGTGGATGTACCTCTTCCTTGAGGTCGGACTCGTAGTGGTTGTGGTTCTCACCCAGGTTGGGTAGACCTTCGGGTCACTGCGTGAGGAGCAGTCTCTTCTCGGGAGGATGCCTGCTTAGCATCCGGGGGAGCTAGACCCCAGCCTTTACCAGTAGGTACGGACCACGATCTCCGTAACTCGGGATGGGTGTGAATGGGACCCTCCCTTCAAGCATTCAATCTAACAAAGAGCGAGACTAGATCTCCTCCTACCAAGTCCTTACTGCCGGGTGGCGTTTGGCCAACAAGGGGTTTTAATCCCTTCTTTCTAACTTACAAATCCAGGAGCACCCAAAACGGGGCCCAGAGGAGTCAAATCGTTGCAACCCCTGATCCCGGGGTAACGGGTACTCTCCCATTGTGGGGGTCGACCGAATCCTCAAGGATCCTGTGGTAGACCTTAAACTGTAGATCCTCGTGGAGGGTCGGCCATTCAAAATATTTATTTCCTTGAAATTACAATCAATAATCTAATTTTAGACTGTTATCATTTGTCCCAGACTTTCATCTTATTACAGTGCTTGTATACAGACACACAGTCGCCATCAAAGACAACCAAATATTTTATATATTTTTCAAAACAAAAACATATTATTCAAATCATAAAAAAAATTGTTCAATTAAATTAACAAGCTACGCAAACTTTCAACCCCTTCAAAAAAAAAAGTTTTGAAAAATTTATAATAATAAAAATAATAATAAATAATATAAAATTTTGCAAATATTATAGTTGAAAAATTCGCTTAAAAACAATATTATACACATAAATATAAAACAAATACAGCCTTACAAACTCATTTTAATATAACATTTCAAATTTTTGTCTTAGTTTTTTATTATTGTAATTTTTTTCTATTTTTATCATCTCCAAATTCCGCCCCCCTTACTACGCCACTAAAAGAGAGTATATTTAAAATATAATATTTTTATAATATAAAATTACTATATTTTAAATATAATAAAAACGATTTTTCTAGGGCACACACTTTTTTTTTTGTTAAACTATTTTGTTAATCTCCCAACTTTTACAAATATATATATATTGTGGTACTGTTTTCTTGACCACAAAATATTAACAAACACTTTTTCTTTTTCTCGGAGTTTGGTCAGGGTAAATATATGGAATCACCTTTTTGCCAACGTTTCGTCTTTATTTCAAGACATCCTCAGGGCTATAAACTAACAAAAAAACAATAAACAATGGACACTTGTCATTTCTACTTTAGAAACATCATAAACAAATTGTAACAGAACCCAGCCTTCAGTAAGATCTTTTTTCAATTTGTTTATGATGTTTCTAAAGTAGAAATGACAAATGTCCATTGTTTATTGTTTTTTTGTTAGTTTATAGCCCTGAGGATGTCTTGAAATAAAGACGAAACGTTGGCAAAAAGGTGATTCCATATATTTACCCTGACCAAACTCCGAGAAAAAGAAAAAGTGTTTGTTATATATATATATTCAAACCACAGCAGGGACTTCAGAAAAGGGACTAAGATCTTTCGAACAAAAAATGGTCCTTAATCTGAGTCAATAAGACACTGAGGAGGGCCTTACATGGTCAAAAGATCTTATTTTCTTCTCTTCATTTTCTGAATTTATAAAACTAAACTTTTTCAAGTATTATTTCACGGTCGATACTTTTATAAATATTTACATAGATAGATAAACGATAATTTGCATAGATAATATGTTATATCTTTTGTATGCCATAAGACTGTTTTATCGGCAACTCTTGCAGATATTTTTTATAAGTATGATGAATTTGATATAAACTGACTTGGAGGTTCGGAAGAAGATGGCACAGCCGTCGACGTACTTGCGCTCGCTCTCCGACATGGTCTTGGCTCGGGACTTGGGTGAAAAGATGCCATCATAGCCATCTCGCTTCATCTCAGGCAAGAAGAAACTGTAGAACTGGTCCGTCTCCACTTCCTGCAAAGTACCACTTATATACCCTTCAAACTTCCACATTGCCTTAGGCTATATTATAATCAAAACACCCATCTTTAAAATTAGTTAACATATAAACTGTACTGTTGTGGAGAATATTTCAATTTGTAAAGAAAATGGAATATGCATGAATATATACAACGATTTTACAAAAAAAATATAAAAAATTAATGACGAAATTTGAAAAATTTAAAAAACCGGACATCTTCCCGTTAGTAACTGTCCCCGTCGGATTCTCTTATTATTTCTTATTTTTTCCTTCCACCTCCTTTTTCACTTGTTGGTGTTGGCAACGCTGAGTGTGTAACTCTTGATGACGGTAATTGTCGAAATTTAGAACTGAGTCATCAATGACTGTCTTCGCGTTATTTTCGTTATAATTTACATATACATGTACATATGTCAATGATCAAACCACAATTTTGTAGTTTGATCATTGATTGTTATTTCACGTGTTTATGTGAAATCTTTTTATGTACATGTGTGTAACATATATATGTATATAGTTTTGACTCTGACGACGACCGCTTGTTACGGTTGAAAGATTTTAGTTTGTTTTTCCCATTTCATATTGTGCTTTGATCATGTATATACATATACATAAACTAAGATTTTACAGTAAACACCTGAAAAAAATCAACCTCCAACTCACCGTAAGAATTTAGAAAAAATACTGAGATCTTTCAACCGTAATAAACGGTCTTTGTCAAAGCCAAAAACCCAACCGCTTTGTGGTTTGATAATTGATTATTATTCACGTGTTTATTGTGAAATTTTGTTATATATATATATATATATATATATATATATATATATATATATATAAAAAAGATAAAAAAGATCAATCATGATGCGGTCTTCCACTTCAATCAAACCCTAATTACCAACGTTTCGATTTTATTTAAAATCTTTTTCTAAGGGCTACAATATACAGGAAAAAAGAAACTAGATACATATAGTTTTAAAACAAAAAAAAAGAAGTACATTAAGTAAAATTATTTACAATCAAGTGTATTAGATTGACATTAAAATTAAAATGAAGGAACATATGTAGAAAAAAGTATAATAAAATTAAACTAAAATAAAATTAATAAAAGCGAAACTTCGTCAATGAGAGTTTGATTGGTGGAGGAAGAAACTGACCGCACTCTGATTCATCTTTTCAGTTATAATTCTATCACACGGTCGAGAATTTATTACCAACAATTAGAAATCGTAATTGCGATTTTCTATTGTTTGTGAATCTCCAGTATCTTTCTAAACTTATTATTATCCGTTTTCAATCGTTTTGTTAGATTTATTTTATTTTTTCTCTCATATAACTCTTATTTATACCGAATGAAAATCTTGAATCAAACACATTTTCACTCGTTTTTGAAAGATTTTTTTTTTATCTGTTCACAAGCATTCTTTCAAAAGTAAGACAAACACAGAAGGTATTGAACTAAATGAAGTAATCCAGTAGATGTCGCCCCCCCCCCCCCCCCCCCAACAAGAGCAAGTCTTGAGAACATAATTAAATCATAGCAAGGTTTCAAAGATAATTTGTTCCCATCATTCAAAGAATAAGAAACAATAGAACAATACAATTAGTCGAGGGACTCAATGTGATTTGGGAAACGTATGTTACTGTTATGGAACCACCTCAATTGTGACTATAGCTAGAGCATATAAGTGGATGGATCTCTATTTTCACTTAACTATAATTACGATTTTTTTTTTCTTCTTAGTGTTACATTTTATTTGGAGTTTTACTCACGGTAGCTCAAACACACTCTTAAAGTTGTTTGTAAAATAGTTCAACGCAAGCATAATAAATGTATAGATTATTTGTTTCCAACACCCACACTTATAGGAGGTTCACCTTTTGTCTAGATCTTTATACGGAAAGTTCGACTCATTTGTATTCTGGTTATGTTTGTTTGTTTTCCAACGCCCAAAACCAATAAGGCTTTCAGATTTTAGTGCTGTTTTAGAGGAGGAAATTGTGACTCATTTATTATTTGGCCATTTTAGTAATGACTGAGGCAACATTACCTGTTCGTTTTTGGACAACAGGTATAACATTAGTTATTAGAATGTTATAACAAAATAACAATTACCTGTTTATAACATAGTTTAGGGCTCTGACTGCATTGGGAGTCACACATTTTGCCTAACTGAAATATACTTAGAATAGTGAATTTTAACTTGATGTTCAACCGGTTTAACTACCGGCTTTTTGTTTGATCAGTGATTCTACAGATTCTACATTGGTAGTCCTAAATTTTGCCTAACTCAAGTTCATTTCGAGTAGGTATCTTTAACGAGTACATGACATCGTACAGGCTCGGGACATACGGCTTAATGTCTCTCCAAGAAACGACGTGTTCAGATTTATTCTGGGCAACATATTATCTTAATAGCCCCATTGATAAGGAGAGACAGCTTCAAATTGGGCCCTATCCCTACGGCAGCATAGACGGGATACTGGTATTGTTGGCGGATGGACCTACAAATTTTTTCCTTCAGTTGAGGCCAGACTGAGTCAGACCGAGCATTAAGTCTACTTTGGTATTTAGTTTTTATGGCAGTATAAAAGGAAAATCCATTTTTACATAAGTAGATAGTGGGAAGTGGCAGCAATGTGTGAAGTGCTATTTTTACAATAGAAAGAAATTCGGGAATCAGATAGCTCTAAAAACTGACTGGTGATTAATACTAAACACAAATGAAATATTGACCACTTCTACTTATGTGTATAAGTATTATTCGGTTTCATGATTTACAAGAAGCACAGAATAAATCCATACCCACTAAAGAAAAAAAAATTAGAAAACATGTTTTCTGTAAATGTTTTTCGCGGAAGCCCAGACAGTCCGTTAAGGGAACCCTTGGGTTCCGCGGAACCCACTTTGGGAACCTCTGCTCTAGTGATTCAGATGAATAGAGTCAACTCAACCATGGACTGTCTCACAAACAGTTGGGATAACAGTCAGAACTAGGAGGTAAGATTTTAAGATGAACAACCTGTATAACCCACACTCCTTCAGTCCATGCTTACTTACTCTCCCGAGAAGAAAGCCCCCACCCCATTATCCAAGATGGAGATCTGTATTGACTGTGAAGTATACACACAAGGACTGCTCACAGTTAGCTAAAGAGAGCACAGTCGGCTTTTCATCTAACGTAACATTCGCGCTGGCCTTCGGTAGACAATTTTCCGCTGACATAATATCCTTCCTTATTAAAGATAATCATCTAAAAAAAAAAAAAAAAAAAAATATCTGATTTGGTCAGAATAAAAAAGTTAATATCTGCTTTAAATGCGGAATATGAACTCTATGAAAAAAAAAAAAAACAGAATTTAAAATTAGTCGGGTTTAATGACCATGTATGGAATGTGATATACAAAGCAATGCCCATTAGTGAATTCACTACCTCAACACTTCTGAATATCGGTAACTCCATTTTCCATAGAACTATCGACTGTCTTGCAGTTTTTTTTTTTAGGTTCAAAGAAAAAGGACTCTGACTACAAGGAATTTGTACTCTGATTAGACTTAAAACAATCAGAAAGAATAAACCAAGATTAAAATTATTACTTCTGAAACACTTTCCAAGACCAACTGATATCATAATTGGAAGAAAAAAAAAGATTGATTCCTACATAGACTTTATTGATAAAATGCTACTAGATTATTTATTACTATATTTAATACTAAAATAAGTGATTTCAATTATTTACTACTAGCATACGCGCTCGTCTTTAGTAGTATACAAAAATTCAGATATGACATATAGTATTTCAAAATATTATTAAAAATTATAGAATAATAGAAAATATCATTATTAGGACAGTCCATAACTGTCAGTACGTTTTGCAGCTTTAGATACTAAGATGAAATTTGATTATAATCTAGGCATACTTTTTATTTAGTACGCGGGTAGGTATGACTCACTTTCTTTAAAGCAAGCAAATTATGATAAACGCAAACGAAATTAAAATCACCTAACAGAACGTTTTTTTACATTTTTTTAAAACTATTTAAAACTTTAAATTACTATTTTAATATTTAAATTTAAAACTATTTACTTTTAAAAGAGTAAAAATACTTGTATATTTTTAGCTAGCGAAACACATTTTAAAAGACAATAACTTCGCTTCTCGACGTTAAATTTCCAATCCATACAAATAATAGATTTTAAGTTAGACATACATAAATCTATTGTGAAAGTTTCATCTCTCTATGACTTATGGTGGCTGAGTTTACTTGTGACAAAATTTTTGGATAAACAAACAGGCAGATATTTTTTTTAAGGGTGGATTGGGTTTCCCTAATGTATAAAACGTAAAGATAACTTGAAATGAGTCAGTTCTAAGCAATGTACAGACAAAACCTTTCTTTTATTTATATAGATAGAAATGTTAAGTTTTTACTTTAAGGGATGTCAGTTTAGCACCCTTTAGTGGTTGAATACTCACTCTAGCATTCGATTTATTCACGTGGGAGGTGAATAAATCTGGCCCTCGTCCCTGGGAGAGGATGTTAAAGCCGTCAGTCCGGGCCTGTGCAATGGTTAAAGATCCCTACTCTAAATTCACTTGAAATAGGCAAAATTTAGGACTTCAAATGTAGAATCATCTCCTTTGTGTTGTAACATGAAGGGCCAATGTTCGGTTTATACAGGATGACCCAAAAAAACTGGCCCCAACTCTAATTAGGCCCAGTATCTTAGTGTTTTGTCCGAATGGAATCTACCCTCTACCCATCGCTTATGAACAAGTTCTCACACCTCAAACCTGTCCTGAGATTGGCTGAAAGAGAACTTCGGAGGCCGAGTGATCAGTCTCAAGACTGATTTTGAGTGGGCACCCCATAGCCCAGACCTAAGCCCCCCAGATTTTTATCTTTGGGGCTATCTTAAGGACAGAGTCTACGCAGGGAAACCCCGAACCATCACGGAAATCAAGGAATCCATCAGGGAGGAGATGAGAGCCATTACCAATTCAGTCTGTAAGAACGTCATGGACAACTTCGTGCTGCGCCTCAAGAAATGCACCGGAGCTAAATGGAGGCCATCTAGAACACATGCTGTAGAACGGAGAAAAAATCCAAAGATCCTAGTGGTTTGATGTGATGTTTTGAATATAATAAACTAGTTATGACCAAAGTTTCATTTCATTCGGACAAAACACTTAGAAACGGGGTCTAATTAGAGTTGGGACCGTTTTTTTTTGGGTTACCCTGTAGGTGTTAACCTATCCTAACCTTCAGATTATCCCTTTGGGTTTAGCATATATAAAAGAGAAAATGTGAATTGTAATTCACATCAGAATACAGTACATATAAAGGTTTTTCCTTTACAAAAACAGATCCAAAGAAATATACATATAGACAAGATTATTCTAAGACTACTAAAATATCAGCCAAATAATAAATGATCCACATACTGGTGTAAACGACATTGAAACTACCGTCTTTTTCCGAAAATAAGACACTGTCTTACTTTATTTTTAGATCAAAATCCGTTCTAGGGCTTGGGAGGAACTCTTCAAGTACATTAAGTAGATTTAAATATTTTTGTTTAATATTTATTTTTATGCAGAAATTTAAATTTATTCGATTACACTCATATCATCTTCTGAAACATCGTCATAAACTATCAAAATTCTGAATTCCGTCCTGATTATCTTCCAAATCTATTTCCTGCAGAATCATTGGTCCGAATCTCTCATGTCTTGCAATACAGCTGTGATTAAATTAATACTTCTTGTCTAAACAGCCTCCTTCTTAATTTCTCTGAAATATTACGACAGCTAGGGATATCTATTACATTCAACAGCAATTATTTAAAGAATTATACTTTTCACATTATCTTAATTAGGGCTTATTTTCAGGGGAGAGCTTATAGTCCAAAAGTCCCGAAAATCACTCTAGGACTTATTTTCGGGGGATGTCTTATTTTCGGAAAAAGACGGTATGCGTTTCAAATACTTCCTGTTCATCATCAAGTAAACTTCCAATAGGAACAGTGGAGGACAGATAACAGTCGAAATGGAGACTCTGTATTATCGTTTGACCCAAAGTATTAAGTAAATACCAGACAATTACGGATTGCATAAATAAGAGTTGAATGATCCACAATTTCCACCCCTAGAACAGCACTAAAAGTTGAAAGCCTTAATAATTGTGGGCGTTCGAAAACTTTTTACTTTACCAGAGGTCATAAAGATTCCCTCGATAACTTGTGTTTTATTCCTATAAGGCTCATTATCAGTAAAAACAAATTTAATATTTTATCTCTTGTTCATCCACAGTGGTTTGCATCCATTTTGTTGGTTTTTTTTCTTTAACTCTTAAGTTTTTATATGATTTTGTATTACTGCCTTCAGAAGCTTTAATAACTCTAGCTGTTCATAGTTAGGACTGCATAAAAAGAAATTCCTGTTGCTTAAATTATTTCAAAGCTATCAATCTTACAGTGTAATCTCTGCATTCTATCAGACTGGTTGGACTAAAGGTCGCCTGTATATATATCATGTTTGCAGCGATCGAATTCAATTTGATTTTTTTTTTTTTTTTTTTTTATAATGATATATTCAAATTGTTCATTGGTATTCATTTATCATTGATTCTTGATAATCATTCATGATGCTCCAGATGCCAGTCCCTGCACCACAAGGTTGAAAAGCAAGAGATGTTGAATGCATAAACAGTTAGGTTGATAAACCCCCCTAAATTTTTAAATATAATCTTAAAGTTTTGGGAAACACCTTGGGAATGACTACTATAGATTATGAACAAGCTAGCATCTGGACTGATAGATCCGGGGTTCAATACTCACGATTTATTCACACAGGAGGTGAACAAATCTGACTGCTGTTTTGGTATTATTCCGCGCTCCCTGCTTCTTCAGCAATATCGCGAGTAATAACAGAACAGATTGATGCCTTTTAACGTGAAAGCTCTTTCACCGCATCTCGGGAGCACCAAGCCCTAGCCGAGGATAGAGGCAATGCCAGCCTCCGAGATACGCGCGAGGTGGACCAAGCGGAGGCGAGCTTCCACGACCCTACATCACCTATAAAACAGGAACAAATCTGACCTGTTTTGATATTAAGACGTGTACCCAGCCTTTCAGCCATATCACGTATAATAGCAACACAGATTGATGCCTTTTAGCGTGAAAGCTCTTTCGCCGCATCTCGGGAGCACCAAGCTCTATCCGAGGATAGGACAACCAGACTCCGAGATATGCCCGAGGTGGACCACGCGGAGGCGAGCTTCCACGACCCTACATCACAAACATCACCATAAACACCACTAGACCAAGTCCAAGACCAAGACAAACCAACCAAGACCTCAACCAAAATCAGAAAAACACAAAAAGAAAGATAATTCTCTACTAAAAACAAAAAACACTTTAAAACTAAAAGAAAACCGACAACCACTGTGAGTAAACAAAAACTCAAAAAGAAACAAAACTGACCACATCATCCTTCGGAGAGAACGATCTAAGGCAGAGGTGCTCAATACGTCGATCGCGAGACCAATAGTGGTAGATCGCATACAACTTGTATGTAGTTGTGAGTGTGTGTGTGTGTGTGTTTTGATCCTCCTGTAAAGCCTCTGTCTTTGAGCACAATGAAAAGCTACAAAAAACAGCTATATTATGATTTTATTTTATTATTTTGATTTAATTATTTTTAATTATTATTATTATTATTATTATTATATACATTTTCAATGTATTGTTATTATTATTATCATCATATGGTAATTACAAAAATATGTTGAGAGCTTATTTTGTTGCAATATTGGCTCATGCAGCAATGCAAGGAAAAAAGTAGCATACGCTTTTATGGCTCGGTAGATCATTTCGACTTGGTCATTTTATAAGTAGCTCGCATACTGAAAAAGTGTGAGCAACCCTGATCTAAGGTACCTGTTAAAAATCCCTACTCTAAATACAATTGAGTGATGCAAAATTTAGGACTCCAAATGAAAATGTTCCTTGTCGTGGTATCACAAAGGGCCAATGGTCTAGCCTATGAGTGTTATCTGGTGGGCTGCCACTGCAACCTAACCTAACCTATAGATCTGGGGTGGGCAACCTCTGGCACGCAAAAAAAAACCCTCTCCTTGGGGTATAAGCTTCCATGCCAGTATATGTACGTCCTGGTTGTGAAGAGGTTTAATCTCTACGAAGCTAAAGAGGTCTCAAGAAAATCTTATCTGGTGTATTCTATTAAAGTCACAAAAGCTTAAAGGCTGTTGAAATGTACTTCTGAAGGTTAAATAAAAATTTTTTCTGTTTGTTTACACGATGTTTTATTGCACTGAGGTAATTTATTATTTTTTCGTTTAAAAAGTTCTTAAGGAATATCAAATATGTTCTAAAAAAAAAAAATGGTTGGGACGTGGAAAAAGTTTGTGTCAGAGACTTGGCTGATTTTGGTACGCACACTCAAAAAGGTTGCCCACCCCTGCTATAGATTATCCATTTGGGTTTCGCGTATATAAACGAAAAAACGGAATTTATGATTACATACACAGGTTTTTCCTTTGCAAAAACAGATTCAAATGTAGAAACTAGTAGGAATTTAGAAAAACAGATTCAAACAGAAATATAAATGTAGAAAAGAATAGTCTAACAATTAATGAATCCTCTTCAAATATGATAAAATTTGGGGATTCCTACAGTGGTAGCTGACATACAAACATACAGAAAGAACTCTTACTTTTTTATTTATAGATTCAATACGTAAATGAAGTGAGAGAATAAACAGTTAAGTTGTTTAATCAAGAAGTCAGTTCTAAATCTTCTTCTAAATTTAATTAAGAAGTCAGTTAAGTCGACTTCTTAATCAAAATATTTAGAATTTTGTTTTAATATGAATAAAAATAGTGATGACAACTTTGAAGAAAATTAATTTGTATTTGTTATCTCAGTATACCTTTCTAATTATAAATAATTTATTAAAAAAGTATTGTTATTAAATAAATCACCACTTATAATTACAGTAAAGTAACTTATGCCATTTCAAAATAAACGGCTATTTATTATTATTACGGCTATTTCAAAGATAAAAGATAATTATATTCTTAACTTAGTAAAAACTGTATTTTACCATCTATTTTAACAAACATCAAAGAAAAACAACATGAAATTCTGCTGTTAAAAAAAAAAAATTCCAAATAATAAACAGAAACCTGGATACATGTTACAATAAACTTTTCTAAATAGCAATTCATTAAAACATAAATAGTTTTAAAAACTTCCTTTTCTTTAATAACTATAACTCTATGGAAGTAATTGAGATCAAGAACTACATTATTAAGTAGGTTCATCGAATAAATTATGCAATATTTATAATGAAAACATCACTTTGTTTAAAAATATGCTGAAAAATAAACAATATTTTATAATTAATTAGTATTGTTCATTAATTCTATAAAATTAATGTTTTTAAAAGGATTACTATAATAGTGTATTGTTTGAGATAAACAAATCTGGAGAAGTCTACACTCAATTTTACAACTAATACTATTATAACAACAACCTGGAAAACGGAATGGAATAAAGAAACCACCCAACTTCGGAAAATAATGGGATTCATTGGGACAACAATGAACACTGGATCAGGAAATCGAGAAACGAATGTGATATTAAACCGCCTACGTATAGGTCACACGAGTTACACATAGTTACCTGTTATCTAAAGAGCAAAGGCCCTCATGCCCAAAATGTAAAGAAATATTGACGGTGGCTCACTTAATTGAAGAATGTCCACAATTAGAACAAGAAAGGATGTATGCAGGCATACCATCAAAATTGATAATAGCACTAGCCCCTGATAATAAATATTCCAACGAAGTGACATCATTCCTGAAGGAAATAAATTTATATAATAAAATATGAGGAACTAAAGAACTGAACAAAATGAGACAGTGCTAATGTCCAAGTAGACGATGCACTTATCAACCTAAATAATAATAAAAAAAAAAAAAACCAACCTGTTGCATCAATTCAATCATTAAATCTTTCTAGCTGACTCCTTGTTGACAATAATAAGGAAAACGTAATCGTTACAGCATCAGCAAAAAAATAAAAAAAAAAAATATAACCCTGAGAATAATTAAGGTTAGATGTAACCAACCATTAAAATCAGTCAACGGGGTCACAAGCAGATGTGTTATCAATGCGGAGGATAAAGTTACGTAGTTAATTATATTTCCAATTTGGTTGGGTTACAATTTCAGCAAAAGACATCAATTTTCTAAATTATACTTAACTGAGTATAAATTAGGCTTAACACAAAGGAAATTAATCGAAATCTTAATCTACATTATTTTAATAGTTATGTAATTTTATTGCATAATTAGCTTCAAATATAAACAACTACATTGTTTACAGATAATTGGTTTATATTCTATTTTTATTACATAATTAGCTTTATATATAAACAACTCCATTGTTTATAGATAATGAATAAATATTTTAATTTTTTAAATTGATGTAATTATAATACCTAAATTGTTTTCGCTTTTAAGAGATGTTAATTAAATTAAGATAAAAATCCTGACAAGTGAGTAGAAGTGGAATTTATTAGTAATCCTTTTTAGCATATATTATCGCTTTCGTTAGCCTTATAAGTTAACCAAAACTGTAAATATCTATTATTATAAGACCCAAATATATTAATTATAAATATATCAATAATATAAATAATTATCAAGTTCACAGAATGGGTTCTTGAGGATTTTTTTGGTCATACAAATTCAACTGCTGATTATATGCCGACGTTTCCCCAAAAGTTGTTTGGCATTTTCAAGGCTTGTTTTAGAGGAAACAAGCTTGAAAATGGCAAATAACTTTTGGGGAAACGTCGGCATATAATCAGGAAATCAGTGGTCGAGAAGTTATATCAATATTAATATAATTATCACAATTTATAATATTATTATTAAGTATCAAATTGTACGCCATACCAATTATAACCAATGATTATATTCCTTTTAATCATTGATTGTTGTTTCACGTGTTTATGTGAAATCTTTTTATTATTCCTTTTAATGTAAATATAAGCTTTTTTTTTTATTGATTAAACAGATCCCCTATCGAGTGATAATGTCAGTCATTTACCGGTTTTTTGTTTGATCTGTAATTCTACAGATTCCACATTGGGAGTCCTAAATTTTCCCTAACTCAAGTTCATTTCGAGTAGGGATCTTTAACGAGTACTTGACATCGTACTGGCTCAGCTCGTAGGACCTGACGGCTTAATGGCCTCTCCGAGGGACAACATACTCACATTTATTAACCTTCCGTTTGAATCGAGGGACACGTAGTGATTGTAACCCCAGACAAACAGCCCAGAGGCGAGTACGTTAACCGCTGAGCTAACCTACCCCCCCCCCCCCTCTTTGTGCGGGTTAGTTGAAGAAATAAGTTTATTCCAAGAGACCAACAACATTAGAAGAACTTGAAGAGCAAATAATATTAACTATTGCTTTTGTTCCACAAGAGTTATTGGAAAGATCAGTTGAAAAGATCCCCCAGAGGTTTCAGAAGCTTCAGGACAATGTTAGTGCGTTTATTGAATTTTAAAGAAAACTCCATGTAATTTGTGTTTCTCATATTGATTTTTCGTAAAACTTATTATTGATAAATAAATTATATTTTTTGTAAAATAGGGAGTTATTTTTCAATCACGCTTTCAATTACAGGTTAGATCAAAACCTGTCAGTTCTTTAAGTTTAGTTAATTAACCTAATGTTAGTTAATTAGCATAAAGTTGTTAATCAACAACTTAACAACTTAAAAAATTCAAGTTAGTTGAGACTGATTTGGTTTTTACTTTGAAGTAAATATATTACTAGAGTATAATAACATGCTGGAATACTTGATTCGATTTTTTAAAGAATGTACATGTTTTAAAGTCTCCTGAGTTGATTTTTGATTTTTTATTTTCATGATGGCGAGCTCGCGCGCGGCCACGTGTGTCTGTATGGCTGTGAATTCAAAAGTTTTGTGAACACGCCACAGGCAAAACCTTTTGTTTGATACACTTCAAATTACACTCAAAAACTGACCTTGTAGGATAGATGGGAGGTAATTATTGGGCAGTATTATCTTCAAGGGAAGTCTAATTTATAGCCCCATCATGCGATTTTAGACACTATATATTCTCCAGAACTAATAATTCTTGTTAGCCGAAATTTTGCAGCTACGATAATAGATCTGATATTAGCCAGTTTCAGAATTCTCTGACAAATAAAATATCAGTTTTTGAGTAAAAAGTAATAACTTGATTTATGAGTCAGAAATCTTATCAGAAAACTTATGAATGCGATGTTGAAACATTGTTTGACAGGTCATAATAAAATTAGACACACAAATACTATCTTATCGTAGGATAAGGGGGCCAGGTTAGCTCAGTGGTTAACGTACTCGCCTCTGGGCTAGCAGCCTTGAGTTAGTAATCCCCACCTGGTCCTCGATGTATTCACACGGGAGGTGAATAAATCTGAGTAAGTCGTCCCTCGGAGAGGATGTTAAGCCGTCGGTCCCGAGCCTGTATGATGTCAAGTACACGTTAAAGATCCCTAATCGAAATACACTTGAGTTAGGCCAAATAGAATGTTTAGAATCACCGATCAAACAAAAAGCCGGTAAACGGCTGACATTATCACCCGCTAGAGGATCGGTTTAAACAAAAAATAAAAAAAAATATACATTTCGTCGGATAAATTTTAACCGTAACTTCATTAAAGAAAGAGGGCATTATGGTACATTTTCATAAATTAGGAAGTATTTTTCCGCTAATGTATTGAACCTGTAGCACTGAAATTTACCGCATATCATCTGCATAAAATTAACAAGGTATAAAATAACTTTTACTCATTTCTGATTATCGGAAGAGTCATGACAGTTCGAAAAATGCCAAAGTCAGTTTCTAATACCTATTTACCTGCTGTTGGTTCATCATACAATAAATTTTGCTGTTAAATGGGTCATATTAGTTATTCCGAAAATAAGTTTGCAGACAAAACGAAATTCTGGAATGGATGCAACCCCAAGCATTCCTCCTAAAGTCAAAGGACTAAGTGGTTAGGATGAAATTTGAAGGAATGAGGAATACTCCTGAAGATGTTAGCAGGAGTTTGAAAGGAATGAGGAGTACTACTTAAGTGGTTAGGAGGAAATTTAAATGAATGAGGAATACTCCTGAAGATGTTAGCAGGAGTTTGGAAGGAATGAGGAGTACTACTTAAGTGGTTAGGATGAAATTTGAAGGAATGAGGAATACTCCTGAAGATGTTAGCAGGAGTTTGAAAGGAATGAGGAGTACTACTTAAGTGGTTAGGAGGAAATTTAAATGAATGAGGAATACTCCTGAAGATGTTAGCAGGAGTTTGGAAGGAATGAGGAGTACTACTTAAGTGGTTAGGAGGAAATATAAATGAATGAGGAATACTCCTGAAGATGTTAGCAGGAGTTTGGAAGGAATGAGGAGTACTACTTAAGTGGTTAGGAGGAAATTTAAATGAATGAGGAATACTCCTGAAGATGTTAGCAGGAGTTTGGAAGGAATGAGGAGTACTACTTAAGTGGTTAGGAGGAAATTTAAATGAATGAGGAATACTCCTGAAGATGTTAGCAGGAGTTTGGAAGGAATGAGGAGTACTACTTAAGTGGTTAGGAGGAAATTTAAATGAATGAGGAATACTCCTGAAGATGTTAGCAGGAGTTTGGAAGGAATGAGGAGTACTACTTAAGTGGTTAGGAGGAAATTTAAATGAATGAGGAATACTCCTGAAGATGTTATCAGGAGTTTGGAAGGAATGAGGAGTACTACTTAAGTGGTTAGGAGGAAATTTAAAAGAATTAGGAATACTCCTTAAGTGGTAAGCAGGAGTTTTGAAAGAAAGAGGAATACTCTTTAAGGGGTTACGAGGAGTTTTGAATGAGTGAGGAATACTCCTTAAGTGGTTAGTAGGAGTTTTGAAAGAATGAGGAATACTCCTTAAGAGGTTAGTAGGAGTTTTGTAAGAAAGAGGAATACTCTTTAAGGAGTTACGAGGAGTTGTGAAGGAATGAGGAATACTCCTTAAGTGGTTAGTAGGAGTTTTGAAGGAATGAGGAGTAGTACTTAAGTGGTTAGGAGGAAATTTAAATGAATGAGGAATACTCCTGAAGATGTTATCAGGAGTTTGGAAGGAATGAGGAGTACTCCTTAAGTGGTTAGAAGGAGTTTAGAAGAAGGAATGAGTAATACTCCTGAAGATGTTAGCAGGAGTTTTGAAGGAATGAGGAATACCTGGAGACTGATGATGTCGGCCGTGTAGTGGCGGATCTCGGCGAGGATGGCCTTCTTGCGGTACTCCCAGGCGAGCGCCCAGGAAGGGCAGTAGCCGTACATCTGCCTGGTGGCATACTTGTCGCACAACACGTTGTAGCACATGACTGTCATCAGGCAGGAGGGCTTTGTTTTGCTTGGCTCTGCCAGTGGGATCCACGGTCTCTCCGGGGGGCTCGGGATAGCAACTACAATCAAATCAAATCATCACAATACATCCACACAACACATTACATTAATAGCATCTTATCAATTACAGCTTAACAATAACGGTCTCCTGAGAGCTAAAACTATATCTCTTCGGCGTCACCCATTGAAATTCAGACACACTATAGGAAGCTATTAAGCCCAAAGGACAATTCCTCTTGTAGTTACTTACATGCACCACTACTTAACGAAAATTAAGGAAATTGAGTACTTCTGTGACGTAAGCGGAAAACATGTTCAGCCAGAAGAGCCTTGGCTTAGTTTCCTTTAACCCTTGGTTATTTGTGTCCAGGTTTTGTTTATATATATATATATATATATATATATACCAAAATAACAAAATCAGGAATGCGACTAAGGTCTATCAATAAAGTGACGGTCCTGGTCAGAGTCTCTAGGAAATGAGTAATTCATTGTGCTTTGACAATAAGGTTTCTTTATTGAAAGACCTTAGTTTCATATCTGAATGTTACGTTGAAGGTTTATATGTTGACTTTATTTCACATATTTATTGCGCATCTTTCTGCATTATAATATATATATATATATATATATCAACGACTAAAACGCAGTAAGAAATTAGAAAAATGACTAAGATCTTTCAACTAAAACAAGTGGTCTTCGTTAGAGTCATTCAGGAAAACAAGTCAATTGTTTCAGTACCAGTTGAACCTGACGAAGACCACTTCTTTTGATTGAAAGATCTTCGTAATTTTGGTTTTACGTTTATATATGCGATCCAGCTGGACAGACTGCACTTAAAATAAACTGTGATATCATAGGAAGAAACATAACAAAGACTCACTTTTCAATATTTCAACCGTTATTATTGAAAAGTGAGTCTTTGTTATACTTCTTTTTTTTTTTTGTGTACAGTTTACTTTAATATATATACATATGATACGGTTGAATGATCTTAGTCTTTTTTTCCTATTTCTTATGGTGGTTTGAACATATATATATATAAAAATTTCACATAAACACGTGAAATAACAATCAATGATCAAACCACAATAAGAAAATGGGAAAACAAGATTAAGATTTTTCAACCGTAACAAGCGGTCTTCGTCAGAGTCAAAAACCCAACTGAACTATATATATAGTTCAATGTACACAAAGAAACACAGAGAAATCAAAACACACACTTACAGTCTCTAATTTTCGGTTGAACCGTCTTCAGGAGAGATAAGAGAGGGAAGGAAACCAATCGCACTGGTACAGAGACGGGTTGTACCAGTGCGCTTGGTTTCCCTCTCTTATCTCTCCTGAAGACGGTTCAACCGAAAATTAGAGACTGTAAGTGTGTGCTTTTGATTTCTCTGTGTTTCTTTGTGTACACGGAACTATGTTTGTCTGTTTAGGATCGTATTTTCATCAAAAAAGTATATATATATATATATATATATAAAAGATTTCACATAAACACATGAAATACAATCAATGATCAAACCACAATATGAAATGGGAAAACAAGACTAAGATCTTTCAACCGTAACCCATAAGTCTAACTTCAGTTGGGTTTTTGACTCTGACGAAGACCTTTGTTACTATTAGTCTTTTTTTACCTTTTCATATTGTGGTTTGATTATTGATTGTTATTTCACGTGTTTATGTGATATATATATTCTATTACACTGTATTCAGTAATTAAGTATACACGATGTATTAGTCCAAGGCTAATTTCATGATTGCATTACAAATAATTAGTTCACCAGATCATGTAAACATTAAGTAAAATATTAAAATTGAGTTTAAACCAACACAATCAGAAAATTAACTATAATAGCCGACATTATAATTCAAGGATTCATGAAAAGGAGATTCAGTTAAGAAAAAAGAAGAAGTTAATACCGACAATTACCCAGGACTTGTTTAACATAAACTTGAGCCAACTCGTAAGAGAGCTTCAATAAGTGCCTCAAAATAGTTATTATATTTCATGGATCTATAGTGCAAAGTTATTTCAATAGTATCCCCCTTATCGACCACTGTAAATACTGTAAAATTGCAAAATAGCTAATGTTATGTTATTATAAGCTAAAGGTAAAATTAGTTAACCTTTAATGTTATGATTTGAGCCGGAGTTAGATAAAAATACATTTAAGGGGAATAAAGCTAAAGAAATCAAGACGACTTCAAAACTTGCATTTCATAATCAAAAATCTATTGGTATTAAAATAATTGAAAATGTAATTTCTTACTAATTATCATTCATTACAGTCAATATTTTAATAAGAAAAATAAATTATATCTACAGAATACAACAAGAATGGTCAAAACGGTATTTGTTTTTCGTTAATGTTCATTACTCAAATTGCTTATAATTTTCTACACCAGTTAATTTACGCAGTTCGATTGAAAAAAGTAAAAAAAAATTGTATAAATACTTTGGATAAGCTGAAAAACAATATAATGTACTATCGTCTTTTTCCGAAAATAAGACACTGTCTTAGTTTCTTTTTAGGTCCAAAATAGGTGCTAGGGCTTATTTTCGGGGAAGGGCTTCTAGTACAATAAGTATAGGTAATAATCAGACTTACAAGACTGAAATGCACAATCGTTGTGTCTGCACAGTCACTCTATGTAGACTGTTGCCTTCTATTATATGTTTGAGGTAAATTCTACTTCATACAATATATTCCAGGATTCCGAACTTCGTACCACCAACTGTCAGTGAATTTCATGTTACCTTTAGCTAAGTTTAATTTGGTATTTAAATATTAACCTGAAAGCTAACCAGACAGACGCTGTTCTGACTTACCTATAAATATTCAATGAGGGAAGGAATGAAAACTAAGATAAAAAAAATCGGGAGGGACCTAAACTTAACTTAACTGTGAGTAAACATAATATGAAATATGTTAACAACCTACTTATTCTAACGTAGTGCAATCAGTTATTATTTGGTACTTACTAATTGTAGGGTAAAAAAGCTAATGAAATGGTCTACAGATATAACATTTTAATGGTATAAACAACGCGTTTCGAACACGTAATGTTCTTCTTCAGGAATTAAATACGGGTGGGTGTATGTGGTACAACTCTACTGTGGTACAGCAGTTGTACCACAGACACTCACACTTAGTTAATGCCTAAGGAAGAACACTACGTGTTCGAAACGTGTTGTTTATAACATTAAATTTTTGTATGTGGAGATCATTTTATTAGCTTTTTACCCTACAATATGTAAATACCACATAATAACTGATTGCACTACGTTAGAATCCTTTATATTTTCTTCTCTAATAGTAACTACTGTACTTTTTCATTATGAGTTGCATTTTTTTTATTTTTTTACAGGAATTACAGTTGAATATTCTTTTATATTTCTTAATTTTTTTAATTGAACATATCAGGACCCCGCGAAACACTGAACCCGCGAAAAATGAACCGGGAACTATCGATGGATTACTGTATTTACTTCAATAAGGGGAACACACATAAACCCATAAGGCCTGGTACAACGTAGTCTTTAGCCCACAGCCTATGTCATTCAGTTATGACCCTTGTAACATTAAAAATCAAAAGATCCCTATCTTTTGTTAAATAAAATCCATTCAATCGAAACAATAATAGTTGTATTTATGAAAAAAAAAAAGAACATTTATATTCAATGTTCATGAATAAGTTCATGAATTTATTCATCTATCCTACAAAACTACATATTTAACTTAAGTTTTTTTTTTTTATTCTCTACTGGACTGATTCATAAATAAACTAATTTTGAAGAGAGTAATTTTTAAGTTGAATAACGGATTGTGTTTCAATGAATATCGGCAAGTTTTAGATAGATACAGGAAGACTGGGTGGCTGATTCAAAAAAAAAAAAAAAATTTACATATAATGAGTTCTATGAAGTTAAGAAAGGTGAAAGGAAAGATAATTTAATGATGGTTTTTGTAGAAGACACAAGTGTGTGTGTGTAGGGGCGAGATTTAAGTTATGAAGGCATGGAAAGTTTGGTGGTATAAACAAGTGAATTACCATAAGGAGCAGGGAGGGCAAACAATGGAGCATAAATAGAGTCTATTAAGGGATATAAATCAAGCCCGGACTGAAAGAGATAAAGGGACAGTATAGGCTGTATAGAGAGGAACAGAGGTGGACAAACTGGCAAACATCGGCTGTGTCATCGATACTACAGGGGAATACAAGTGCAACAAAATGTCTATAAACAAACACTGATATAGCTTCTCGACCACTGATTTATAAAGTTCAAAGAAGGGGTTCTTGAGGATTTCGTCTGAAGAAAATTAAACTCCTACAACGTGCTTGGTCTCCCTTTCTCTTTTCTCCTGAAGACGGATTACGCGAAAATTTGAGTCTGTAAGTGTGTTTCTTACTCTGTGTGTTACTCTTCTTTAATTTTAAACTCATATATATATGTTGTATTAAAATCAATTGACTTGATTGCACGTACCTTTTTCTTATTAAAATCAATTGACTTGATTTTAATATATATATATATATATATATATATATATATATGATGTAATTTTTTTGAGGTTTGAGGTCCAATGATTTTAAACTAGTCCTTTTGCCGACGTTTCGACATATATTTATGTCATGTAGCCCTGAAGATGACATAAATATATGTCGAAACGTCGGTAAAAGGACTAGTTTAAAATCATTGGACCTCAAACCTCAAAAAAATTACATCATATAAATATTGGGTCAAGAAAACAAATCATGATGTATATATATATATACTGTACAGGAGAACCTAGCAGTACGAGTTTAATTCGTTATCAGATCCGGTTCGTATTACGATTTACTCGTATTACTAAGCAATTTTTCGCATTGAAATTAATATGAAAATAAATTACTCTCTCCCACCCCAAAATGCCTGTTTTAAGTTCATTTTTTAAACAAAATAGATGCAATTACAAGAAAAACCATTACTGTAGATAATACAATATGAATACAAGAAATAATCATGTTTTATTAATCTACTAAACTTAAACAGAAACCATCTAGGCCTGAGGGAGACGGTCGCTCGTGCTTTGAATTTTTACTCGTCGTGCGAGACAAAAAACTGGTACTACTATATTAGGTGGTATGCTACCTAACTTCACTTTTCTACAGTAGTACACTATAAACCCCCCATTATGGTATCAACCGTATACAATAAACGGTTTGTAGGGATACATTTATTCGAAATTATTCAGAACTCATTACACAAAAATTTTACATCGTATTCAAAACAAAAAGTTTACAAAATTAAAAGAAGTTAAATATACAATTTAATCGCAAAATACAGTATAACCGTTTGTTTTAAACGAGGAGAAGATTGATAATATCGTAATCTTGTGTTAATCCTCCGTAAAATAGCGGTCAGATTACATTAGGCGAGATCACAGTCAGCAAGTGAGATCAGATATCAAGGTGTTTTATAACCTTCAAAGTAGCGGCTGATATATAATCGCGGTAAATGTTGAATTTGCTAAATCGATACATGTAAAAGAGATTTTTGGTTCTTCTTAGCATACTTGTGATGAATTTTGCGTTGTTTATTATGAAATGATATCATAAGTGTTAGATAACAGAATCGAGGGTAGGCAGAGAATACTATATTAGTAGTAATATTATTTTGAAAATCGAATTGCTCGTACAATTAAGTACTCGTACTACTGTACGTAAGGTTCTACTGTATTAAACAAATGCATACAAACAAATACAACATTTACAAAACATAATATAAGAAGTTTTTAAACTTTTATGAACGTTTTCTGTTAGAAAGAAGTATATTTCAGCCAAAAGTTCAAACGTCTTGTAGCTGCTACTGTAGTGTTCTTTCAACCGATTTGAATCAAGGAACTGTTTCATTAAGAATATATCCTCACTAACCGGACTTCGAAAGGGTTGAAAATATACGACGACAAAAATATGTTTATATGACCTGTTTTATGACTTTATATGTGTTAGGCCTCTCGGCCTTTACCACTAAAATCAAATCATGCCGACTAGTTTAACGTGCTGCCCTTCAGCCACTTTGAATCACTCCAAGATGCCCGAGGTATATTTATATGACCATAACAAAGAAAACAACAAATATGATAATTATAAACAAGATATAATATATAATGTAATCATATAATATAATAATAATAATAATAATAATATAATATATAATATAAAATATAATATATATAATATAATCGCCTGTAGAGTAGAACCTAGTAGTGCGAGTTTAATTAGTTTCCGGACCAATCTCGTTTTGCGATTTGATTTACTCGTATTACGAAGCTTTTTCGCACATTTATGATGACATTTATAGAGTGTCATCATATATTACGATATATGATGGTTTGATTGCTCTTGTATAACCTAACACGAAAACAAAATGTAAACTGTAAAGAAAAAGAACTAACCATTTAAAGGTAAGTTTTAGGCTTCATTTGTGTCTAAAATACGTGGAGTAAAATCAGATATGTTAAGAAGAACAAGACGAGATAATGAGAATACTTTAAATAAAATATCTTTTATACTTTGACAATCAATAAAACTATATTATGTCCTTGTATATATTTGTGTGTGGACTGGTATCGAAGGGCACATGTACCGACACTAATGGTTCTTGCATCATTCCACTGAGCCTGTCAAGTGTCATACATAATTCAAAATAAGAAATCAGTGACTTAACATCAACTTTAGAATAACAGTAAAGACATAATAAAGCACTTATCGAGTCAGTTGGTCATCAGTACTTGTCAAAGAGGAAATACAAAATGAATGGATTCTGAATACCTTCTATTTAGAATGGACACACCAGGTGGTACAAAACTGAGAATACAGTAGGGCAAAGAACTACGTAAAGTACGACATAGTATTATTCATATACCGTATTTTCCAGACTATTAAGTCACGGTTTTTTTTTCACAGTTTGGCCGGGGTGCGCCTTATACTCTGGAGCGACTTATATGTCAAATTATTAACACATTATTATCAGTATATCATTTCACAAGTTATTTTCACACTAAACCTCAAGAGAGCACTCTAGTCCAACCTTCCAAATTTAATTTTTTTCATAACGCCAGATTTTGAAGGAAAAAATGCTAAAAATATTTACCAATCCAATATAAAAAAAAAGAACAAATAGACTATTCTATTTTTATTTTAAATTGTTCGTCATTTAAATTTTAAAAGGCAGAGAGTTTTTCAGTTTACTGTCGTCTCTCCGACAATTCATTTCTCCTTCTGAGGAGGACCGTCATAAGGATCAAAGAAATATTGAAAATTAAGTCCTATTGTTATGTTTCTTTTTATGTGTCACAGTTTATTTTAAGGCATATATATATATATTTTCTATAGTTGTGGGAAAAAATTTTCGTTGAAATGCTGCCAATAGGAGAGTAAGTCTCAGTCCTGCTGGGTCACAGTTGCCTCTCCGACCATATTCGAATTTCAACCTTCTGGGTACTTGGCAGTGGTTGGCCAGTCGTGAAGCGGAACTGGGACAGCAAATACTTGTAATTAATCCTATTGTATGCATTTCACATTATTTAAATATATATATATATATATATATCAGTTCCACGAACTAAATAAACTATATTCACAAAAAGAACACACAGAAATGAAAAGTCTCCCAGTCGTTGCCAGTCTTCGGATCGATTCACATCTACCTTCCTGAAATATAGCACAGGCCATCGAAATATAGTAGTGAGTTTCTGTATCATTTCTGTATGTTCTTGTGAATATAGTTTATATATAAAATGATTAGACATAAACACGTGAAATAACAATCAATGATCAAACCATAATAAGAAATGGGAAAACAATACTAAGATCTTTCAACCGTAACAAGCGGTCTTCGTCAGAGTCAAAAAACCCAACTGACACTGATTGGAGTCAGTTGGGTTTTTTGACTCTGACGAAGACCGCTTGTTACGGTTGAAAGATCTTATTGTTTTCCCATTTCTTATTGTGGTTTGATCATTGATAGTTGATGTATACGAGTATATATATCCTGTCTACCTCCGTTGTGTTACCGGCATGCTTGGTCTCCTACTCTCTTTTCTCTTAAAGACGAATTATCCGAAAATTTCAGTTTGTAAGTGTGCCTCTTTCTCTGTGTGTTACTATTCTTCGTTTTTCAACTTCTCTGTGTCCAATTTGCATGGAGTTTCCGATTTTTAGGTGAATATATATACATATATATAAACTATATTGACACAAAGAACACATAGAAATGAAACAGAAACTCAGTACTATATTTCGATGTCCTCGTCATCAGAAATATTTTATATATATATATATATATTAGTTCAATGAACATAAAAAACATAGAGAAATTAAAAACACACACTTACAGTCCTCTAATTTTCGGTTGAACCGTCTCAGGAGAGATAAGAGAGGGAAACCAAGCGCACTGGTACAGAGACGGTTGGAGACCAACCATGAGACCGTCTCTGTACCAGTGCGCTTGGTTTCCCTCTCTTATCTCTCCTGAAGACGATTCAACCAAAAATTAGAGACTGTAAGTGTGTGTTTTTAATTTCTCTATACGTCTTTATGTACATTGAACTGTATTTGTCCATTTCGGATCATATTTTCATCGAAAAAGTGTATATATATATATATATATATATAACATAACTGAGCATATTCGGCTTGAATTTGTTCTTTGCACAGATTCATAACACCTTTATAGAAGACCTTACGCAATAAGTTAAGTTGTATAGAGTCAAAGCGATAGAGCGAAGAGTCCCGCAGGAAGTACAGGGCGGTACTCAGTACTGAGTACTGAGGTACTGAGTACCGCCCTGTCTTCCTGCGGGACTCTTCGCTCTTCGCACCTCCTGATGACGACGATTGTCGAAATATCGATGTGAGTTTATGTCTGTGTCTTTCTGTGTGTTTCCTTCG
>JAPFBL010000494.1:222500-271427 GCA_026182355.1 Hermatobates lingyangjiaoensis | reverse complement strand
CAATATTATAATTTTTTTTTTCTTTAAAACATCATTTCAAACTTGTTTCGTGATTTTTTTTTATATTTTTATATTCCAATTATAAATACGTGTGAGACAAAAAAGGTTCATTCATAATGTAATTTTATTCTTTTTTTTATTTTTAATTATTTTTATTTTACAAAATAAATAAAAAAAGGATATATATATATATATATATATATTTCTGTTTGGAAGTCTTTGCAGTTTGTTCAGACTCTTAATGAAAACCTTGACATAGTTTGGGGAAAAAAAAAACTTGCTCCACAATCTTTGGATTTCATTTCAAGGAATCCAACTAACTAGGAATGACACTTGCAGGAATAAATAGTTAAATAGTTAAAAAAAATGTTTGTGCAAAATAAATATATAAAACATCTATTATTAACACATAAAAAACTATTGTAGGGTAAAAAGTCAATCAAATTGTCTCCCACATATAAAATTGTATTTACTAAAAAAAAAAAAAAGATTGAAAGTAATTTCTCTTATATAGAAATTTATTTTCTATATAATAAATCAATGATCAAACCACAAATGAAATGGGAAAACAAGACTAAGATCTTTTAAATGTAACAAGCGGTCTTCGCCAGAGTCAAAAATCCATCTTTGGGTTTTTGAGTGTATACAAAGAACAGCTCTTCGATTTTCTGTTTCATTTCTAAGTTTTCTTTGTGTCAATATAGTTTATTTAGTTCGTGGAATCGTTGCATTTAATTGGGGTATAAATATATATATATATATATATATATAATATATTAATATAAACCTCATTAAATATCTTGCCAACTTAAGTTTAGTATGTTTCCTACATCCTTTTCAAGATTTCGAATGCTACCTTTCCATCTTTGTGGTATCATATAAATTAACTATTATATGATACCATAAAGATGGAAAAATAGCATTCGAAATCTTGAAAAGGTATGTAGGTAACATACTAAACTTAATGTTGGCAAGATATTTAATGAGGTATGTTCAAAAGAAGGTCTGCTCCCAAAGTATACCAATATATATATGTATGTATATAGACTAATTCAAAAGTCAATTTGAGAGCTTCAGAAGAAGCACTTATTAGTCTTCTGGGCGGTAGATCGGCTCCTGGGCTTAACCTCAATCGTTGATTGTTTTTTTGTTTTTTTTTTTCTATAAGTTGTTATCAGCTTTTCATTGTATTTTAGTTAAATGTTTTCATTATTTTAATTTTTATTTGCCTTTTATCTCTTTATCTTCCTTGTCTACCTTTCCTCCGAAAATTGGCTACACTGTTTGAGTGCTTCGGTTCGAACGCCAAACGAATCGTTTTAAGCTATTCACATATATTCCTGACGACGAGGACATCGAAATATATTAGTGAGTTCAGTGACTGCTTTTCTATGTGTTCTTTTGAATATTCTAGTTTATATATATGTATAAATTAAAAAAGACAACAAATAGAAGAAGCGAGAAAACTTACTGGATCGATATTTCGAACTGAAGTTCGTCGTCAGGGAGAGAGTAGAAGGGAAGAAGATGAGGTACGTGCCCAATTATATATATATATTTATATATATATTATGTATATATATATAATTATATATAATTAAAATGATATTTTTGAATAAAGCCCCATATTTGGCTTGTATCTGCTTTTATATTATAATTTATTTCTGCGTGTTATATATATAATAATTAAATTTACAGCTAGAGAACACAAGAAAAAAGGACGAACACTCGCGAATCTCGATAATTTCGGGCTTGCCGTCTTCAGGAGAAGATATATCTTCTCCTGAAGACGGCAAGAAGACGCCGAAATTATCGAGATTCGCGAGTGTTCGTCCTTTTTCTTGTGTTCTTTTAACGTCCTTGTGTTTCATTTTAATGTTCTTGTGTTCGTCCTTTTTCTTGTGTGTAATAAAGTATTACACACACACACACACACACTATAGTGTATGCAGTAACTATAGGCTCCTATTTGCCTACGTATTTATAATACACTACGTATTCGAAACGCGTTGTTTATACGATTTAATTTTTATATGTGGAGACCATTTCAAAAACTTTTTACCCTACAATAAATAAATACCACATAATAACTGATTGCACTACGTTAGACATTAAAAACTAGTTATTTTTTTTTAAAAAAATGTGTAAAATTTAAAAATTCTGATTAATTCTCTCAAATAATACCTTTTAAAAATTTTTTTCCAAAACTAGTTATTCCAATATTTCGTTTTTTAAATGAAATCCCATTCGGTCATTATGATACTAGAGATTTTGTTCTATACATGAGACTAATAATCTTTTAATTTAAATAATAATTATTATTGCAAGTATTTAATGCTTGTTATTTTATTTTTGTTTTATTTTTTTATTGTTTAAACCTATCCCCTAGTGTTTTGATAATGTCAGCTGTTTATCATTGATTTGTTGGATCTGTGATTATATAGATTCCCTATTGGGAGTCCTAAATTTTGCTTAACTGAATTTTATTTAGAATAGTTTAACTTAAGTTTAAAGTCTCATTTTGTGATTATGATACTAGAGTGTTGGTTCTATACATGGTACTAATCATCTTTTAATTTGAATAATAATTATTATTGCAAGTATTTATTGCATGTTTTTTTTTATAATTGTTTAAACCGATCCCGTAGTGGTGTGATAGGTTAGGTTGCAGTGGCAGTTCCACAAGGGAACACACTTAGGCCGAGCATTGGCCCTTTGTGATACCACACAATGAAGATTGATTCTACAAGTGGGAGTCCTAAATTTTGCCTAACTCAAGTGTATTTAGAGTAGGGATCTTTAACGAGTACCTGACATCGTACAGGCTAAGGGACAGACAGTTTAACATCCTTCTCCGAGGGACAACGTACTCAGATTTATTCACCTCCCGCATGAATAAATCGAGGGCCAGGTGAGGATCGAACCCCGGTCCTATCAGTTCAGAGGCGAGCACGTAACCACTGAGCTACCCTGACCCCCTTAGTAGTGTGACAACGTCAACTGTTTATCAGTTTTTTGTTTGATCGGTGATATATTGTGATATATAGTGATATATTCTATAGATTCTATATTGGGAGTCCTAAATTTTGCTTAACTCAAGTTTATGTAGAGTAGGGATCTTTATCAAATACCCGACATTGTAGAGCCTTGGGATCAAAGGCTTAGCGGTCCTCTCCGAGGGACGACGTGCTCAGATTTATTCAGAATTCAGAATTAGGAAGACACCAGGCATAGAGTCACCTGACCAGTGATGACTGGAAGTGCACGTTCTTATTTTTAGTTTGATAATTGCCACAGGACAATTGTTTTTTCCTAGTTTTTCTTTTATGTTTTGTAGGTGATGTAAGGTCGTGGAAGCTCGCCTCCGCGTGGTCCACCTCAGGCGTATCTCGGAGGCTGAATTTGCCTCTATCTTAGGCTAGGGCCTGGTGCCCCCGAGATGCGGCGAAATAGCTTTCACGTTAAAAAGGCATCAATCTGTTTTGTTATTACTCGCGATATTGCTGAAGAAGCAGGGTGCGCGGAATAATACCAAAACAGGTTTATTCACGCGATAGGTGAATAAATCTGAGCATGTCGTCCCTTGGAGAAGGGTGTTAAACCATCGGTACCGGAGCCTGTACAATGTCAGGTACTCGTTATAGATCCCCACTTGAGTTGGGGCAAAATTGAGGACTCCCACTGTAGAATCAATCTACATTGTGTGGTATCACAAAGAACCATTGTGTGTTCCCTTGTGGAAACATAGGATACATATATATGGTAGTATAAAAAGATTTCACATAAACACGTGAAATAACAATCAATGATCAAACCACAATAAGAAAATGGGAAAACAAGACTAACATCTTTCAACCGTAACAAGCGGTCTTCGTCAGACTCAAAAACCCTTGGGTTTTTGACTCTGACGTGAAGTTTTTGATCAACTTCAGTTGGGTTTTTGACTGACCAAGACCACTTGTTACGGTTGAAAGATCTTAGTCTTGTTTTCCCATTTTCTTATTGTGGTTTGATCATATGGTAGTATATATATATACTACCTATACATATTATTAGTATACCACTGGAACCTAACCTAACCTAAGATATAGACAGGAAATTTACTATAACATCCACTGTAAAGGTATACTCAGAAATGTTAATAAGAGGAGAATTTCCTACTGTCTTATCAGAAACAATTCCATTCTAATATTACAGAACTTCTTTATTTAAAGCTAGAAATAAAGAAAAACGAAACTGAAACAATGCTATATAATACTTATCAACAGATAAGAACAAAACATCCTATTAACACAAATGTCTTATTACAACAACAACAAAAAAAAATATAAAAAATAAAAATAACCAAATCCCATTTGTGGTCTATGGTACTTAATGGGTTAATTATTTAATTTTCTTTTTAAATGTTTTCTTATCTCGACAACTTCTATTCAACACAACTTTTCCTTTTTATCGAGGTTTAGTCTGGCGTCTCAAACAATAAAACACCTTGAAGCCAACTTTCAGTTAATTACAGTAAAATAAAAAAAACTTTTAAAGATTACATTATTTATATTAATAATGTTGATATAAATTATTAACATTATTATTATTATATAACATTAATTTCTAATTACCTTGGTATTTTCCTAATGATGTTTATCAATACAGAAATTAATTACAGTAACACAAAAAAACTGTTATAAGTTACAGTACTTATATTAATATAAAAAGATTTCACAGAAACACGTGAAACAACAATCAATGATCAAACCACAATAAGAAATCTTTTTATCGATTAGTCTTGTTTTCCCATTTCTTATTGTGGTTTGATCATTGATTATATTAATATACATAATCATTTATATTAATACCATTATTTTATATTAGGTATATTATTATTTAATTAGGACCGGGAATTAAAGTTGTATAGTTCTATTTTTGACCAAATAGTTTTAACTTTTCCTCTTTGGACTCTATTGTTTCCGGCTCTAACAAAAGTCATTATTCAGTGAAGCTCTTCCATGAAGTCATTCTCACCGGCATGACAGATATTGGAGGGTTCACAGTCCTTCGTTAAAACCAATCTGTTGTCCTGTGGTATCAAGCTTCCCTACTTGGAGGTCCCCCGGTGCGGATCCAATTAGATCCGAAGTTCTGTAGTTGACGGTTCAACCGAAAATTAGAGACTGTATGTTTGTGTTTTTAATTTCTCTATGTTTCTTTATGTATATTGAAGTGTATTTGCCCATTTCGGATCGTATTTTCATCAAAAAAGTGTATATATATATATATTATTATATATATAATATAAATAAAAAAATATAGGTGTGTTCGTCTCAACTCGCGGGTTCGTACAACCTATTCTTATCAAACGGTACGAAATATATTATTGTTTTAATTCCTGTTTTTTATACGAGTAATATATATGATCATTACCACATATACACAAAAGTGGGATAAACAAGACTAAGATCTTTCAACCGTAACAAGCGGCTTCGTCAAAGTCAAAAACCCAACTGACAGTTGGTTTTCAGTTTCAGTTGGGTTGTCCTTGACTCTGACGAAGACGCGCTTGTTACGGTTGAAACCTTAGTCTTGTTTTCCCATTTTCTTATTTGGTATTTGATAAACATAAAATGGAAAAGATTAGATTTTACTTTCACGTGTTTATGTCAAGACCAATCTTGTTTTATATATATTGGTTTTATGCGAACTTTAGTATAAATATTGTTTCATTTTATTGAGTTTATATATATAATATATTGATTTTTTAATTTATTTATTATAATATATTTTATATATAAATAAATTATTAATTTATATTATATTAAATTATATAAATAATATATTTAAAGAATAAACCTATAATCAAATTTTGTTCCCAAGAATAAAGATGCTAAATCTAAACTATTCCAAGAAGTAATAATTATCACAAGAAGGCATTAAATAAATATTTAAGTAACCAAAAAAAATTGGGGTTTAACGCTCTGAGGTCTTTCATTTTACATGTCGTCAGAGAACAATGGTAAACTTTTATCCAGCACATTGTTTTACAAATATCTGTTGTATTAGGACTTGTGAGGAACTGACCAAAACTTTTCACAATTCATGTTTTCTCATGACCTACCTAAAGGATATAATTCTAAGTAGTTGCCTTGAAAGCCAACCTGCGTGGGGTTCAATCTCCTTGATTCTCTTTTTTTGGATAACTAGGACGATTGTAAAATATTAACACACCCACTTTAACTTTGTTTCAAATTAATGAAATGAATCAGTACAGAGGAAGTTAAATAATTTATTTTTGAATATAGTTAATGAGTTAGTTCCACTGAGGTTAGTAAAATATTAGAATTAGTAATAATACATTCCGTCATACCTCGTAAAGTCTCTGAAAAGCTAGACCGGTTTCGGGTCCGTCTGGATCCCATCTTCAAGAGCACCTAACTGACTGTGCATGTTGTTTTCCTATAACCTACCTATATATATCATCTATATATATATATATATAGGAATATACCTACCTATATATATATATATAAACTAGAATTTAAAAAGAACACATAGAAAGGAAATCACTGAACTCACTACTATATTTCGATGTCCTCGTCTTCAGGAAAAGAAGTGAATCGCTCCAAAGGCTGAGAACGACTGACTTGGCGTTCGAACTGAAGCACTCAAACAGGGTAGCCAACTTTCGGAGGAAAGGTAGACAGGGAAGATAAAGAGATACAAGCCAAATAAAAATTAAAAAATGAAAACATTTAACTAAAATAAAATTAAAAGCTGATAACAACTAAAAAATAAGAAAAAAAAAACAACGATTGAGGTTAAGCCCAGGAGCCGATCTACCGCCCAAAAGACTAATAAGTGCTTCTTCTGAAGCTCTCAGAGTAACTTTCGAATTAGTCTGATCAATCTGCCTCAGGACCTGTACACGGAAACAGTCATTAAAACTGAGTCCGTGAGAGCTGGCATGAGTAGCAACACATCAGAGACCTTGCGAACTATGGAGGAGATAAATAATTCCAGAGGATGTGATGCGGAAAGAGGTGGGGGTTCATTGGAAGAATATATATATTGGATATATATATATATATACCTAGATGCTATATATAGGTAGGTTATAGGAAAACAACATTCACAGTCAGTTAGGTGCTCTTTAAGATGGGATCCAGACGGACCCGAAACCGGTCGAGCTTTTCAGAGACTTTACGAGGTATGACGGAATGTATTATTACTAATTCTAATTTATTTTTGATATATATGATATTCCATCGTTAATTTTAAAAAAAAAATAGTCAAAAACAGGAAAATATTGCAAAAGATTCGTTATAATAAAAGTTATATTCCCAGGTAATAAAATATAAATATTCCAAATCTAAACTATTTGGTGACCAAAATTTTGTCCAATAATAATGACTGTCAATCGAAATTTTTCCAAGAATAAACTTGTAAGTTGAAATGTGTCGAAGAATAAAGATACTAAATCTAAATTATTCTAGGAATTAATCGGTAATCAAAATATTGTCCAATAATAATGACTGTCAATCGAAATAATTCCAAGAATAAACTTGTAAGTTGAAATGTGTCCAAGAATAAAGATACTAAATCCAAATTATTCTAGGAATTAATCGGTGATCAAAATATTGTCCAATAATAATGACTGTCAATCGAAATTTTTCCAAGAATAAACTTGTAAGTTCAAATGTGTTCAAGAATAAAGATACTAAATCCAAATTATTCTAGGAATTAATCGGTGATCAAAATATTGTCCAATAATAATGACTGTCAATCGAAATAATTCCAAAAGAAAATAAACTATAAGTTAAGATTTTCGGAAATAGTGTCCAAGTTGATAAAGATACTAAATCCAAATTATTCTAGAATTAATCGGTGATCAAAATATTGTCCAATAATAATGATCTGTCAATTGAAATTATTTCCAAAAATAAACTTGTAAGTTGAAATGTTCGAAGAATAAAGATACTAAATCAAATTATTCCTAGAATTAACCGGTGATCAAAATATTTCAATAATAATGATCTGTCAATCGAAATTTTTCCAAGAATACATTTGTAAGTTGAAATGTGTTCGAAGAATAAAGATACTAAATCCAAATTATTCTAGGAATTAATCGAGTGATCAAAATATTGTCCTGAATAAATAATGACTGTCAATCGAAATTTTTCCAAGAATAAACTTGTAATTGAAATGTGTCCAAGAATAAAGGTACTAAATCCAAATTATTCTAGAAATTAATCGTGATCAAAAATATTGTCCAATAATGAATGACTGTCAATTGAAATTTTTCCAAGAATAAAACCTTGTAAGTTGAAAATGTGTCCGAAGAATAAAGATACTAAATCCAAATTATTCTAGAAATTAACCGGTGATCAAAATATTGTCCAATAATAATGACTGTCAATCGAAATTTTTCGAAGAATAAACTTGTAAGTTGAAATGTGTCCAAGAATAAAGGTACTAAATCCAAATTATTCTAGAAATTAATCGGTGATCAAAATATTGTCCAATAATAATGACTGTCAATTGAAATTTTTCCAAGAATAAACTTGTAAGTTGAAATGTGTCGAAGAATAAAGATACTAAATCCAAATTATTCTAGGAATTAATCGGTGATCAAAATATTGTCCAATAATAATGACTGTCAATCGAAATTTTTCCAAGAATAAACTTGTAAGTTGAAATGTGTCGAAGAATAAAGATACTAAATCTAAATTATTCTAGGAATTAATCGGTAATCAAAATATTGTCCAATAATAATGACTGTCAATCGAAATTTTTCCAAGAATAAACTTGTAAGTTGAAATGTGTCCAAGAATAAAGATACTAAATCCAAATTATTCTAGGAATTAATCGGTAATCAAAATATTGTTCAATAATAATGATTGTTAATGGAAATTATTCCACGAATAAATGTATAATCAAAATAATATGCAGTAATAAAGATTCTCAATCGAATTTATTCCAGGGATAAATTCAACTGCTCCTGCAGTCTTTGAATAAAGATGCTAAATCTAAACTATTCTAAGAATTAATCGGTGATTCAAAATATTGTCCAATAATAAAGATTCTTAATCGAAATTAATTTAAGAATAAACCTAGGCACTATGTTGTCATCAAGAGTTAAGATGCTAAATCTAAATTATTCCAAGAATTAATCGGTGATAAAAATATATTTCAATAATAAAGATTCTTAATCGAAATTATTCCAACAATAAACCTAAACTCAAAATTTTGTTCAAAAGAATAAAGATGCTAAATCTAAATTATTCTAAGAATTAATATGTAGTGAAAATATTACGCCTTGGAATAAATACACTAATTATAAACTATTTAAAAAATGTACCTGTAATCAAAATATTGTGCCGAGAATAAAGATATAAATCAAAAATTATACTACGAAAATACGTGTAATCAAAATATATTTAAGAATGGATGTACTAAATATCGACCATTGCAAAAATGAACAACCTATGATGAAAATATTATCCCTAAGAATAAAGATACTAAATTTTAACTGATCTAAAGAAAAACCTGTAATAAAAATATTGAAATACTAAACTATTCCAAGAATTAATCTGTAATCAAAATATTAAGTTTATGAATAAAGATTTTTAAATTGAATTCATTCGAAGAAAAAATGTATAATTGGAATATTTGGCACAAAAAGATGGTTTTAAAGCTAAATTTTTCTTACAATAAGCTTATAGCAAAAGGGAAACGATATGAATTTTTATGATTCTAAGTCTGAATGAATCGAAGATTATTCGATAAATATGAATGCTATTTATATTCGATAAATATAAATATGAATTATTATATAACTATGAATGCTATTTATATTCGATAAATATAAATATGAATTATTATATAAATATGAATGCTATTTATATTCGATAAATATAAATATGAATTATTATATAAACTATGAATGTTATTTATATTCGATAAATATAAATATGAATTATTATATAAATATGAATGCTATTTATATTCGATAAATATAAATATGAATTATTATATAAATATGAATGTTATTTATATTCGATAAATATAAATATGAATTATTATATAAATATGAATGCTATTTATATTCGATAAATATAAATATGAATTATTATATAAATATGAATGCTATTTATATTCGATAAATATAAATATGAATTATTATATAAATATGAATGCTATTTATATTCGATAAATATAAATATGAATTATTATATAAATATGAATGCTATTTATATTCGATAAATATAAATATGAATTATTATATAACATATGAATGCTATTTATATTCGATAAATATAAATATGAATTATTATATAAATATGAATGCTATTTATATTCGATAAATATAAATATGAATTATTATATAAATATGAATGCTATTTATATTCGATAAATATAAATATGAATTATTATATAAATATGAATGCTATTTATATTCGATAAATATAAATATGAATTATTATATAAACTATGAATGCTATTTATATTCGATAAATATAAATATGAATTATTATATAAATATGAATGCTATTTATATTCGATAAATATAAATATGAATTATTATATAAATATGAATGCTATTTATATTCGATAAATATAAATATGAATTATTATATAAATATGAATGCTATTTATATTCGATAAATATAAATATGAATTATTATATAAATATGAATGCTATTTATATTCGATAAATATAAATATGAATTATTATATAAATATGAATGCTATTTATATTCGATAAATATAAATATGAATTATTATATAAATATGAATGCTATTTATATTCGATAAATATAAATATGAATTATTATATAAATATGAATGCTATTTATATTCGATAAATATAAATATGAATTATTATATAAATATGAATGCTATTTATATTCGATAAATATAAATATGAATTATTATATAAATATGAATGCTATTTATATTCGATAAATATAAATATGAATTATTATATAAATATGAATGTTATTTATATTCGATAAATATAAA
Organism: Hermatobates lingyangjiaoensis; assembly: GCA_026182355.1. Lineage (NCBI taxonomy): Eukaryota > Metazoa > Arthropoda > Insecta > Hemiptera > Hermatobatidae > Hermatobates > Hermatobates lingyangjiaoensis. The sequence continues at coordinate 260,414 of JAPFBL010000494.1, read as the reverse complement.
TATGAATTATTATATAAATATGAATGCTATTTATATTCGATAAATATAAATATGAATTATTATATAAATATGAATGCTATTTATATTCGATAAATATAAATATGAATTATTATATAAATATGAATGCTATTTATATTCGATAAATATAAATATGAATTATTATATAAATATGAATGCTATTTATATTCGATAAATATAAATATGAATTATTATATAAATATGAATGTATTATATATTGATAATATAAATATGAATTATTATATAAATATGAATGCTATTTATATTCGATAAATATAAATATGAATTATTATATAAATATGAATGCTATTTATATTCGATAAATATAAATATGAATTATTATATAAATATGAATGCTATTTATATTCGATAAATATAAATATGAATTATTATATAAATATGAATGTCTATTTATATTCGATAAATATAAATATGAATTATTATATAAATATGAATGTTATTTATATTCGATAAATATAAATATGAATTATTATATAAATATGAATGCTATTTATATTCGATAAATATAAATATGAATTATTATATAAATATGAATGCTTATTTATATTCGATAAATATAAATATGAATTATTATATAAATATGAATGCTATTTATATTCGATAAATATAAATATGAATTATTATATAAATATGAATGCTATTTATATTCGATAAATATAAATATGAATTATTATATAAATATGAATGCTATTTATATTCGATAAATATAAATATGAATTATTATATAAATATGAATGTTATTTATATTCGATAAATATAAATATGAATTATTATATAAATATGAATGCTATTTATATTCGATAAATATAAATATGAATTATTATATAAATATGAATGCTATTTATATTCGATAAATATAAATATGAATTATTATATAAATATGAATGTTATTTATATTCGATAAATATAAATATGAATTATTATATAAATATGAATGCTATTTATATTCGATAAATATAAATATGAATTATTATATAAATATGAATGCTATTTATATTCGATAAATATAAATATGAATTATTATATAAATATGAATGCTATTTATATTCGATAAATATAAATATGAATTATTATATAAATATGAATGTTATTTATATTCGATAAATATAAATATGAATTATTATATAAATATGAATGTTATTTATATTCGATAAATATAAATATGAATTATTATATAAATATGAATGTTATTTATATTCGATAAATATAAATATGAATTATTATATAAATATGAATGTTATTTATATTCGATAAATATAAATATGAATTATTATATAAATATGAATGTTATTTATATTCGATAAATATAAATATGAATTATTATATAAATATGAATGCTATTTATATTCGATAAATATAAATATGAATTATTATATAAATATGAATGTTATTTATATTCGATAAATATAAATATGAATTATTATATAAATATGAATGCTATTTATATTCGATAAATTATAAATATGAATTATTATATAAATATGAATGCTATTTATATTCGATAAATATAAATATGTATTATTATATAAATATGAATGTTATTTATATTCGATAAATATAAATATGAATTATTATATAAATATGAATGTTATTTATATTCGATAAATATAAATATGAATTATTATATAAATATGAATGCTATTTATATTCGATAAATATAAATATGAATTATTATATAAATATGAATGCTATTTATATTCGATAAATATAAATATGAATTATTATATAAATATGAATGCTATTTATATTCGATAAATATAAATATGAATTATTATATAAATATGAATGCTATTTATATTCGATAAATATAAATATGAATTATTATATAAATATGAATGCTATTTATATTCGATAAATATAAATATGAATTATTATATAAATATGAATGCTATTTATATTCGATAAATATAAATATGAATTATTATATAAATATGAATGCTATTTATATTCGATAAATATAAATATGAATTATTATATAAATATGAATGCTATTTATATTCGATAAATATAAATATGAATTATTTATATAACTATGAATGCTATTTATATTCGAATAAATATAAATATGAATTATTATATAAAATATGAATTATTATATAAATATGAATTCTATTTATATTCGATAAATATAAATATTATATAAATATGAATGCTATTTATATTCGATAATTAAATATGATATATTATATAAATATGAATGCTATTTATATTCGATAAATATAAATATGAATTATTATATAACTATGAATGATATTTATATTCGATAAATATAAATATGAATTATTATATAACTATGAATGCTTATTTATATTCGATAAATATAAATATGAATTATTATATAAATATGAATGCTATTTATATTCGAGAAATATAAATATGAATTATTATATAACTATGAATGCTATTTATATTCGATAAATATAAATATGAATTATTATATAAATATGATGCTAGTAAGTGCTGTTTGTATCTCTGCTTTTTTTTCTTGTTCCGACGTTTCTGTCAACATTGACCATCTTCAAGGAGTTCAGTAACTTGAATATTGTAAAAAAAAATTGATTGTCAAATAACTAACATAAATGAGAAAGAAAAATTTAAACATTCAACTTATTAAAACAAAAAAAGGGAATCTTTACATTGCAATAGTTGACCCGAGGGTGGTGGGGGGGTAAACAGGTTTCATATATATATATATAAACTAGAATTTAAAAAGAACACATAGAAAGGAACTCACTGAACTCACTACTATATTTCGATGTCCTCGTCTTCAGGAAAAGAAGTGAATCGCTCCAAAGGCTGATAACGACTGACTTGGCGTTCGAACTGAAGCACTCAAACAGTGTAGCCAACTTTCGGAGGAAAGGTAGACAGGGAAGATAAAGATATATATATATATATTATTGAAAAGTAGAGCAGATTCTGCATTCACGACTTTTTTAAGTAGCTGTTCTTTTTTTCCTAATGACAATTCTATGTTGCAGAGGCAATGTAAATAGTAGATTTCCCAACGACATTTTCAGACAAAAATATAGTCAAATAACTACTAAAATTTTATTCACTACTTTTTAAACACAAGCTTTCGACCTCGTTGGTCATCCTCAGGCAGAATAAATTACTAAGACAGGTAAATAATATAAAATCTTAAAGTAACAAAATAACAGGATACAACTAGAAATGCATATATAAGGGATAACCTGTTTGATTCACATTCATGCACCCTGACCTTTCGGCCAATAACATGACATATAAGGGATAACAGTAGAAAAGGCGATAGAGGTAACAATACTAAGAGTAATAGTAGGTGGCGATCCTAGCGTCCGGGAGGTTAACTAGCCATCACTCCATCCTTGTTAGTTTAATTTTATTGTCAAAGTTTCTTGATGTCGGTATAATAAACCTTTTCGTGAATGCAGAATCTGCTCTGCTTTTCAATAATGTATGCTTAGATGAAGATCTGCTGCCAACTTATACAAATATATATATATATATATAGGTGTGTTCTCTAATCGGGGTTCGGTCAATTTTCCAGGATAAAAAATTAAATTCTCGTTGGCAAGGAGAGTTTAATTTTTTGTCCTGGAAAATTGACCGAACCCCGATTAGAGAGCACACCTATTCTATCAAACGGTCGATATATTATTGAATCTGTTATATATATCTATATACGATATATATCTATATTATATATATACTCGTATATATATAAAGATTTCACATAAACACATGAAATAACAATCGATGATCAAACCACAATATGAAATGAAAAACAAGAATGTAGGGTTTTTAACTCTGACGAAGACCACTTGTTACGGTTAAAAGATCTTAGTATTGTTTTCCCATTTCATATTATCGTTTGATTATTGATATATATATATATATTATATATATATATATATATATATATATAATTTAAAAATAAACTGTGTCACATAGACAGAAACATGTCTTTCTGTGTGTTTCCTTGGTTTTGAATTTATTATATATATATAATATATATATATATACTTTGTCGATGAAAATTTTGATCCAAAAGGACAAATATAGTTCAACATAGATAAAGAAACATAGTGCGTGAAAAGAATCGTTGGTCGTTGGTCTCCGAAGGACGACGTGCTCAGACTAATTCAACTTAATAAATGATTATTTCCACGTGAATAAATCAAGGGCCAGAGTGGGTATTGAACCCCGGACCTACCAGTTCAGAGGCGAAAACGTTGCCAATGAGCTAAACCCAGCCCCCTATAAGAAATAAATACAATTAATTTAAAATGATTTTCCTTTCGTTGAAGATGATCAATCAATATTGGTCAAAAAAACCTTCGGCTTTTAAAATTTGATAATTTTCATTCATTATTAATAAAAATAAAAATTAATTTCATTTATCTAAAAGTAATATCTTATCAAAAAATGTTTAAAAATACAATAAAAGCAATTTTAATTTACCTAATTATTAGATCATAATTTTGGTTACGATTACCAATTTGATATCCATGAATTTGCTAATTAAGTTCTAATTAAAGTTAAATTTATTAATTGCGCAATCAAAAAGAAATATCTGCTATTTTATTGAATGATTAAGGATGCTCGATTGTAAATATTTGCAAAGAAATTGGGAAGGTAGTATTTGAAAAATGATTTATAGTTTTATATTCATAAGTTCAGGGACGTTTTGTTCAATTAAATGGCAATAATAAGGTAGAAGTATTAGTTATAATATAACAATAAGAAGTATTAGTTTACTATAATTATAAGGTAGTATTCATTATATTATAATACTAAGGTGGTATTAGTTATACCATACAAATAAGGAGGTATTTATTTGCTATAATTAAAAGGTAGTATTAGTTATACTATCAAATAAAGCAGTATTAGTAATACTATAAGAATAAAGTAGCTTATTATACTATAAGAATAAGGTAGTATTAGTTATACCATAATAATAAGGTAGTATTCGTAGTATTATATATACTATAATAATAAGGAGACATAAGTTCAACTGTAACAAATCAGGTAATATTATTAGTTATACCATAATAATAAGGTAGTATTGGTAGTATTATATATACTATAATAATAAGGTGACATTAGTTCAACTGTAACAAATCAGGTAATATTATTAGTTATACCATAATAATAAGGTAGTATTCGTAGTATTATATATACTATAATAATAAGGTGACATTAGTTCAACTGTAACAAATCAGGTAATATTATTAGTTATACCATAATAATAAGATAGTATTGGTAGTATTATATATACTATAATAATAAGGTGACATTAGTTCAACTGTAACAAATCAGGTAATATTATTAGTTATACCATAATAATAAGGTAGTATTCGTAGTATTATATATACTATAATAATAAGGTGACATTAGTTCAACTGTAACAACAGGTAATATTATTAGTTATACCATAATAATAAGGTAGTATTGTAGTATTATATATACTATAATAATAAGGAGACATTAGTTCAACTATAATAAATCAGGTAATATTATTAGTTATACCATAATAATAAGGTAGTATTGGTAGTATTATATATACTATAATAATAAGGAGACATTAGTTCAACTGTAACAAATCAGGTAATATTATTAGTTATACCATAATAATAAGGTAGTATTCGGTAGTATTATATATACTATAATAATAAGGAGACATTAGTTCAACTGTAACAAATCAGGTAATATTATTAGTTATACCATAATAATAAGGTAGTATTGGTAGTATTATATATACTATAATAATAAGGAGACATTAGTTCAACTGTAACAAATCAGGTAATATTATTAGTTATACCATAATAATAAGGTAGTATTGGTAGTATTATATATACTATAATAATAAGGTAACATTAGTTCAACTGTAACAAATCAGGTAATATTATTAGTTATACCATAATAATAAGGTAGTATTGGTAGTATTAATTACATAATATAAGGTACATTAGTTCAACTGTAACAAATCAGTATATTATAGTTATACCATAATAATAAGGTAGTATTGGTAGTATTATATATACTATAATAATAAGGTAACATTAGTTCAACTGTAACAAATCAGGTTATATTATTAGTTATACCATAATAATAATGTAGTATTCGTTAGTATTATATATACTATAATAATAAGGTAACATTAGTTCAACTATAATAAACCAGGTAATATTATTAGTTATACCATAATAATAAAGAGTAGTATTGGTAGTATTATATATACTATAATAATAAGGTAACATTAGTGCAACTGTAACAAATCAGGTAATATTATTAGTTATACCATAATAATAAGGTAGTATTCGTAGTATTATATATACTATAATAATAAGGTAACATTAGTTCAACTATAGTAAACCAGGTAATATTTTTAGTTATACCACAATTATGTCTCTTTCCTTATTTCATTCTTCTATCATTTACTTTATACAATTGATAACTCTCTGATGATGATTTTTTTGTTAATCCCTGAAAAAGAACACTAAGTATTCGAAAGCTTTATTTATATTATTAAATTACTGTATTTGGACGCTATTTTATTAACTTTTTTTCTTTACCCTTTGATTTAAATAATAATGAATATTCAAGAATTATTCCCAAATGTAAGTCCTTCAAACGTGTCTTTCTGACTTTTGCAGAAAAAAACCTTGAACAATCTTTACAGAATTCTTTAATAACATTGCCGATTATTTTTTTTTTCTTATGCAATCTTCCTTCCTTCCTGGTTCTCTAACCAAACGCAAACAAGTTTTTTATTGCTTAATCTCTTCTATCTATTAACACCTAATAAAAAACCAATTAACCTTATCCTCCATCTATATATATATATATATAAAATGAAAGGTCCGTGTGGACAATAAACACTTTAACACAGAGAAAAGAACACAGAAAGACACTACAGAACTCACTTCGATATTTCGACATCCGTCGTCATCGGGAAGAAGTGCTAAGTACTCGCGTTGAGAAGCAAACTGCTACTGTTGATTTTGGCAACGAGAGTTTGATTTTTTATTCTGGATAATTGATCGAACCCCGATTAGAGAACACATCTATTCTATCAAACGGTCGATATATTATTGAATCTGTTATATATATATATATATATATATATATATATATATATATATATAAAAAGATTTCACATAAACACGTGAAACAACAATCAATGATTAAACCACAATAAGAATGGGAAAACAAGACTAAGATCTTTCAACCGTAACAAGCGGTCTTCGTCAGAGTCAATGTTACGGTTGAAAGATCTTAAGTCTTGTTTTCCCATTCTTATTGTGGTTTAATCATATATATATATACAAAACTAAAATTTATCGGGACTCGGTCAGTCCGACAAACCTTAGTTTTGTTTCTGTTCCACGGTCGATACTTTTATCAAGATTTATAAATAGATATTTGCATGCTTTCCAAAACTGGATCTCTGTTTCCTCTTGGTTCAATTTTGTCTTGTACTTTTCCAAATTACGAATTTTTTTCCTTTAATTCAGAGTTCCTTAGTCTTGTTTTTCCATTTCATGTTGTGGTTTGACCACAACATATATATATATATCTGCATATAGGTATATGCCTTGCTTGCTCAAGGCACGTACCAATCCCGGATTAAACCTTAAGCGATAAATATATTTCATCTTTATTTTATTTATTTATTTATATATATATATATTTTTTTTTTATTTTTTATTATTTATTTATTTATTATTATTATTATTTTACTTTATATTTTATTCTTATTTTTTAAATTGCTTTAATTATTTATTTATTGTATATTATTACATTTAATTTTAATTGATCTTATCCTTGTATTTTCAATTGTTTCTCATCGCCTTACCAACTCTGTTATCTTCCTTTTAGGTATTTTTCACGTTATTCCTTTTCATACTTCATTTATCTTCCTGTTGTTTATTTTGCCTTCAATCAACCAGAACTGCTTTTCTTAATTTTAATTTTAATTTTCTTCTGTTCGTCTCTACTTCATTACTTACTGAACCGGGTGCGCGTGGCAGCAGAGTCGGTTACCGGGACGGTTTCCTGCCGTTGTGTTTCCGACGTGCTTGGTCGCCTATTCTCTTTTCTCCTGAAGACGGATCATCCGAAAATTTGAGTTTGTAAGTGTGTCTCTTTCTCTGTGTGTTGCTTTTCATCATTTTTGAACTGATATATATATATATATATATATATATATATATATTAGTATATTTAGGAAGCAGTCCTTCATTTATACAAGTTTGATTAAATAATACGCCATATTTACGGTTCATTAGTTTCCTTGTGTATTTCTCAAGGGATCTGAATAATCTTCTTGTACAAACATCTAAATTGAATAGAACATTTCCAATGGTTCCATTGTCTTTACATCTTGCATTTCCACTAATTTTACTATTGTCACAACTAGTACTATTACTATTACTACTACTACTATTATCACAACTACTATTAGTAGTTGTATAGTAGTTGTGATAATAGTAGTAGTAGTAATAGTAATAGTACTAGTTGTGACAATAGTAAAATTAGTGGAAATGCAAGATGTAAAGACAATGGAACCATTGGAAATGTTCTATTCAATTTAGATGTTTGTACAAGAAGATTATTCAGATCCCTTGAGAAATACACAAGGAAACTAATGAACCGTAAATATGGCATATTATTTAATCAAACTTGTATATATATATATATATATATATATATAAATAACTTTAAATTACACAAAGCACGACACAGAAAAGAAAATACAAAGAAAACTTACAGAATTCAATATTTCGAACTGTTGTTCGTCATTAGGAGAGTAGACTAGAAGAGAGGACGAAGTGAGAGAGATCTCCCCACGTCGAAGAACGGAGCGCGAATCATATAATATATATATATATACTTATATACTTTATATATAATAAACATATATATATATATATAATTTAAACTGTGACAGATTGATACAAATTAACAAAGACTCACTTTCCAATATTTCGACCGTTATGGCGGTCGCCCCCAGGAAAGAAGCAAGTTGACTGTCGTCCCTCCGTCATCTGTAATCTGTCCTGCTGGACCGTTTGTCGTTTGCGATGGTATATATATATATATATATATATTATATATATATATATATATCATGGCAAACGACAAACGGTCCAGCAGGACAGATGACAGATATCTTGATGAAGGTTGGTATCAATCCTTCTTGCAAACAAGTTTCTAAAACTTTTATGCCAATTTCATGCTTTGTTACCTTTTTTTAAGAGTTTCTCTAATGTCCTACAGGCTCTTCTCAGTTCCTCGGGGATTTTTGTATTCCCCATAGGAACTGAGAAGAGCCTGTAGGACTTTAGAGAAACTCTCAAAAAAGGTAACCAAGCACGAATTTGGCATAAAATTTTTAGAAATATATATATATATATATATATCAATGATCAAACCACAATAAGAAATGGGAAAACAAGACTAAGATCTTTCAACCGTAACAAGCGGTTTTCGTCAGAATCAAAAACCCAACTGAACACTAGATGCAGAAAACATCTGGTGAGGAGTTGAGAATAGTGGGAGGGAAGAGTGATGAAAGTTGACTCTGACGAAGACCGCTTGTTACGGTTGAAAGATCTTAGTCTTGTTTTCCCATTTCTTATTGTGGTTTGATCATTGATTGTTGTTTCACGTGTTTATGTGAAATCTTTATATATTATATATCTTCATACTGCAATATCGGAGATTGTGAGCTCCTAGACAATTCAAAATATATCGGTATGACATCGACCATACTCTCACGACGACTGACAATGTACTTGCAAGCAGGAGCCATCGCTAGACACACCTCCGAGGAACATGGAAGAAAACTCACCCGCCAGGACCTTGTTCAAAACACCATCATTTTAAAGAAAATTAATGATCCAGCGAGACTGCAAATATATGAAGCCATGAAAATCATGAAGCACAACCCATTAATTAATCGTCAACACACGGGGGTTTCACGCACACTGCAGCTACTAGGTGACCAACCACCAGCTACTCGCCAAGCCGACACTCAGTCACCGCCCAGTATTCAGACCAGCAACACCTAAGATATGTATATATATATATATATATATATATATATATCAAACAAAAATATTCTTGATCAAAAAAATTCAAAAAACAAACAAAAAAAGAATTTTTGGTTTATAGTAAGTATTTTTTAAACTTGTCTCGAAAGAGTGAAGGAAATCTGTATACAATGCAGTCTATAGCAGTTAGCTCAAAAAACATATACTCGATTAAAAAAATATTCGACAAAAATAAATCATGATGTTCCATTATTATTGGTGGACTATTCTTTAATTAAGATATTAAACAATAATTGTTTACAGAATAGAGGAATATTGTTGATAGAGAATAATAAGAACAGAGAATAATTGGTTAATGAATAATTTAGTCATTCTAGGAAATATCAGTAACTTATTTATTAATATTGTATGCATTAACTCAATTGATAGTAGAAATTTTAACCTATTAATACCAGCTTGTAGTTTGTTAAAATGTTAATCAGAATTATAATTATCTATATAATTTAGAATGATAATTTCTTTGGATAATTTAACTGTTATTTTTAATGAATATTTAAATTTTTATAAACTAGGAATCCTGTAGGTAATGAATTGTTTTTGTCAACTTTTTCATTCAATGAATTTGCCTATAATAATTATTTTTGTAAACTGCTTGATAGAAAATATAATATTATAAATCAATAAAATTATAATAATTTTTTTAAATATTAGTTTGAAAAATAATACTATTTCTTTAGAATCTAACAGTATGAGTCTAATTCGCTCCCAGATTGAGCTTGTATTGCGATTTACTCATATTACGAAGCAATATTTCGCATTGAAATTATAGTGGAACTTCGCTATACGAGTTTAATTCGTTCCCAGACCGAGGTCGTATTGCGATTTACACATAAAGCAAGGCAATATTTTGCATTAAAATCATAGTGGAACTTCGCTATACGAGTTTAATTCGTTCCCAGACCGAACTCGTATTGCGATTTACTCATATTACGAAGTAATATTTCGCATTGAAACTATAGTGGAACTTGGCAATACGAGTTTACTTTGTTCCCAGACCGAGCACGTATAGCGATTTACACATATTACGAAGCAATATTTCGCATTGAAACTATAGTGGAACTTCGCTATACGAGTTTAATTCGTTCCCAGAGTGAGCTCATATTGCGATTTACTCATATTACGAAGCAATACTTCCCATTGAAATTTTAATGGAACATCGCTATACGAGTTTAATTCGTTCCCAGAGTGAGCTCGTATTACGATTTACTCGTATTACGAAGCAATATTTCGCATTGAAATTATAATGGAACTTTGCTATACGAGCTTAATTCGTTCCCAGAGTGAGCTCATATTGCGTTTTACTCGTATTACGAAGCAATACTTCGCATTGAAATTATAATGGAACTTTGCTATACGAGTTTAAGTCGTTCCCAGAGTGAGCTCGTATTGCGATTTACTCGTATTACGAAGCAATACTTCGCATTGAAATTATAATGGAACTTTGCTATACGAGCTTAATTCGTTCCCAGACCGAGCTCATATTGCGATTTATTCGTATTTCGAAGCAATACATCGCATTGAAATTATAATGGAACTTTGCTATACGAGTTTAAGTCGTTCCCAGAGTGAGCTCGTATTGCGATTTACTCGTATTACGAAGCAATACTTCGCATTGAAATTATAATGGAACTTTGCTATACGAGTTTAAGTCGTTCCCAGACCGAGCTCATATTGCGATTTACTCGTATTACGAAGCAATGCTTCGCATTGAAATTATAATGGAACTTCGCTATACGAGTTTAATTCGTTCCCAGAGTGAGCTCGTATTGCGATTTACTCGTATTACGAAGCAATATTTCGCATTGAAATTATAATGGAACTTTGCTATACGAGTTTAAGTCGTTCCCATAGTGAGCTCGTATTGCGATTTACTCGTATTACGAAGCAATATTTCGCATTGAAATTATAGTGGAACTTCGCTATACGAGTTTAATTCGTTCCAGGAATGAGATTAACGTGCTCAGTGGTTAACGTACTCCCCTCTGAACTGGTAGGTCCGGGGTTTGATCTCCACCTAGCCTTTGATTTATTTTTACGAGAGCATGTCGAGTTAAAAAGTTGATTTATTTAGGACCCCCCAAATTAGAAACAAGAGGTAATGTGGTTCGCCCATTACTAAAATGGGTAAGCTAATAATAAATGTGCTGCAATTTTCGCTCTAGAACAGCGCTAGAAGGTGAACGTTGTATAAGTGTGGATGTTGGAAAACAAACAAACAGTTTGATTCGTTCCCAGACTCAGCCCGTATTGTGAAGAAATTTTTCGCGTTGCAATTAATATGAAACAAAAAAAAAGTTGAAATTCGAAAAACATCGTACTGTAAATATATTATGAATAATATTACATGAACAATAAATTTTGGCAAGAAATAAAAATGTTTTATTAATCTACTAGACCAGTGCTTCTCAAACGGTGCGCCCGGGCGTATTGGTGCGCCCTGGAAGGTAGATAGGTCACCTCAAGATAATGGAAGATTAAGTTTATATAACACATTTATATTTTAGTTCTTGCATCATTTTAATTTATTTGAGAAAACACCAAGTATGTGGTTTTCAAATCTGAGTCAAGTCTCGGCCACTTCATATTTTGAACTGGAAGGTAAATTTCTTTAATCTTTAAGCATCAATGGATAATACTTCCTCTTTGCCTTTACTCAGGGATTTAAATCATTTTTACTAGCCCTCCCTCCCTCCCTCTCATCCTCTCTGTCTCTCTCTCTATTTCTTTCTTTTTCTTAAAAAAAAAACTATATATTTTAATTTCCAATCATTTTCCTGTTATCAAATCTCAGGACTAAATTTTCTATATTAAAATCAGTGATGCGCCCCAAAGTTTTGCTTTGGTTTCATAGGTGCGCCCTGAAGTAAAAAAGTTTAAGAAACACTGTACTAGACTTTAAACGGAGACCAGGTAGGCGTTTACAAGGAATTTTTTCTCGTTGTGCAAGTAAAAAATCAAACAACACCTCCATAATAAATTCAAGCTTGGAATTTACTTGATGTGTAATATTTATTTTATTTCCTATTCAAATCAAGGAATTCTCCCGATTCGGTCAAGGACCTTGTCTATAAGGAGGTCGTTTCGTTCAGCAATGACTTACAGATGCCCTGCCTGGTTTAGACCTGTATCAACGAACAAGGCTTGTATCCAGATCGTTCAAAATAAGTGTTTTGTCCGCCTTATAGTCAGAGCTCCTTGTTTGCCTCAAATGCGGATTTCTTCTTCAGATGGAACTCTGAAGAAGAAGACGAAGTTTTCAAAAGGCATTGTTAGTTTTCATATTAAACAAAGTTTTTTGTGTGAAGACGTAATTTTTGAAATTCCCCAATATGAGTAAATACCACACTATTATACATTGAAGAAGTAAAGAATTTCTCTCTATTGATGTAACCCTGAAATTGTCTACAAATATGGATGAACTAATGCCTTATAGTGTTTTATTTTTTGACTCGGGCCAACATCGATATATATATATATATATATATAATATATATATATTCGCGCTCCGTTCTTCGACGTGGGGAGATCTCTCTGACTTCGTCCTCTCTTCTAGTCTACTCTCCGGATGACGAACAACAGTTCGAAATATTGAATTCTGAAATTTTCTTTGTATTTCTTTTCTGTGTCTGCTTTGTGTAATTTAAAGTTATATATATATATATAAAAATTTATGGTGATTTAATTTTTAAGTTGAGTTCTGAGTGAAGAAAGAATTTCGTAATTTGGAAAAAATAAGACGAAATTGAATCAAGTGGAAACAGACATCCATTTTTAAAAGCATGTATTGAAGAAGGTGCTCCCAACTTTTACAAAATTAATATATATATATATTATATATATATAATATATATATATATATAAAACTTTAAATTACACAAAGCTCGACACAGAAAAGAAAATAAAAAGAACACTTACAGAATTCGATATTTCGAACTGTTGTTCGTCATCAGGAGAGTAGAGTAGAAGAGAGGACGAAGTGAGAGAGATCTCCCCACTTCGAAGAACGGGGCGCGAATATATATATTATATATCTACATAAACTCCAAAAATTGTTCTTGACCTCTTCTATTCTATTCTATGTTTTGTTATTGAGGGCTAGGTCAAATAAAAGAAAATAAACTCCTTCCTAGGCCGACGTTTGGATATATTTGTACATCATCTTCAGGGCTAAAATTAGAGTAAGAACTATAATACATTTACTAAAACAATCTACAACTCACATTTGTGTTTCACACTTGACACATTTGTCTTTCACACACCATTCCTCCCCCTACAACATAACTTTCTTAGATGTTGACATCACTCTTAACAGTGGGACCTTCACGACGTCTGTTCACGTTAAGCCCACCAACGCCCAAAACTACCTCCATTACAAAAGTTGTCATCCTCCTCATATTAAAAAATCTATCCCGCGGTCTCTTTCAATCCGTCTTCATCTCCTCTGTAATAATATCCAAGATCGGGAAACTAATCTTCAAAAACTTAAATGCAAATTCACTCAGCGTGGTTATCCCCCCAATTTAATCAATATCCGAATTCCCGCCAATGTCAACTTTTCCACTAATAAAGAAGAGAACCATACTACTGCTTTGCTTCTTACAAATTATTTCCCTGGTGTCCATAAATTAAGAAAATTTATTAAAGAACTTTACCCTATCCTTTCCTCTTCCCCTCTACCGTTTCAGTTTTTAACCAGTTGCCCCGCATTTCCTTTAGAAGAGCCCCCAATCTCTCAAATATTTTTTCCCACCGGGCCGGCAAACTTATTCAGAATCCCAAAGCAGTGGTGGCCTACAACGTTGTGGACGTCGGAGATGTCTTCCTGTCCATTGTTGATTCTGGGTCTTCATTTGAGTCTCTAACTAATCTTAATTCTTACCCTATTCACAGTCCTTCCTCCTGTATCTCCACTGACTGCGTTTACCTCTTGAAATGCACCCAATGTGATGCTTTTTACGGATGCTGAACCTTCGGATGAATAATCACAGGCTTTCGGTTGGTAAACGCAGCAGTCTCCCTGTCGCCACTCACGCTAATTCCCACCATCTCAGTTTCAATGATTGTTTCACAGTCCAAGTTCTTAAACAAGTCCCCAGTGATAACAGACAAGTTACTTTAAAAGCTTCTGAGGAAGCCCACATTTGGCTCCTGGGGGCACGCTCGAAACCTGGCTTGAATTTAAATCGTTAGTTTTTTATTAATTATTTTTTTTTTTTTTTTTTTATTTATTTTTTTTTAATATTTTTTTATTTTTAATTGTTCTATATATTTTCTTTATTTTTTCTTTTCTTAACCTTTTTCTACCTTTCAAAAACATTTTTTTTTTTTTTTTTTATGTTTGCTCTCACTTCCTAGTTCCTTTTTTATTTGTCTCCTTTGCGGCAGCACTGCTTTAGCCTCACCCTGTGATTCTTCAGTTGACTGTCGTCCCTCCGTCAATTCACTTCTTCTCCTGGACGACCGCCATTACGGTCGAAATATGAAAAGTGAATCTTTGTTGTGTTTCTGTTTATGTGTCACTGCTTATTTTAATTGTTATTTGTCCTGCCGGACCGTTTTTCGTTTATCATGGTATATATATATATATTATATATAATATATAAATATATATATATATATATATATATATATGATCAAACCACAATAAGAAATGGAAAACAAAACTAAGATCTTTCAACCATAACAGGCGGTCTTCGTCAGCGTCAATAACCCAACTCTGACGAAGACCGCTTGTAACGGTTAAAAGATCTTAATCTTGTTTTCTAAATTTATATTGTGGTTTGATTATAGATTATTGTTTCACGTGTTTATGTGAAATTTTATATATATATATATATATATAATATATATATATATATATATATATTAATATTTAATCAAAATTCGAAAAATGATCCAAACTAGACGCAAATCAGCTCAAAAACGAAGAAAAGCAACACACAGAGAAAGAGACACACTTACAAACTCAAATTTTTGGATGATTCGTTATACATATTATATTAGGAATATAATGGTCCTAAAATTAATCTTAATATAAGATAAGAATATTAATTCAAATTTAAATTTATCCATAAATATAGTATTTTCAAGAATTAGACAAATTGATGTTAATATTGAATAAGGATATTAAAAAATCTAATTTATCAATTAAAGTTTTATTTGCAAGATGTTAGACAAATTAATCTTACTATTAAATGAGAGTATTAATTTAAATTTAAATTTAACCATTAAAAATAGTATTTCCAAGAATTAGACAAATTAATGTTAATATTGAATAAGCATATTAATTTAAATTTAAATAAATGCATCAAAGAAACTATTTTGCAGTGTTCGGGGAAATAAATGTTAATATTGAATAAGCATAATTAACTTAAATCTACATTTATCCATCAAAGAAAGTACTTTGTAATGTTTGGGGAAATAAATGTTAACATTAAATTAAGGATATTAACTTAAATCTACATTTATCCATCAAAGAAAGTATTCTGCAATGTTTGGGGAAATATGTTAATATTGAATAAGCATATTAACTCAAATCTACATTTATCCATCAAAGAAAGTATTCTGCAATGTTTGGGGAAATATGTTAATATTGAATAAGCATATTAACTTAAATCTACATTTATCCATCAAAGAAAGTATTCTGCAATGTTTGGGGAAATATGTTAATATTGAATAAGCATATTAACTTAAATCTACATTTATCCATCAAAGAAAGTATTCTGCAATGTTTGGGGAAATATGTTAATATTGAATAAGCATATTAACTTAAATCTACATTTATCCATCAAAGAAAGTACTTTGTAATGTTTGGGGAAATAAATGTTAATATTAAATTAAGCATATTAACTTAAATCTACATTTATCCATCAAAGAAAGTACTTTGTAATGTTTGGGGAAATAAATGTTAATATTAAATTAAGCATATTAACTTAAATCTACATTTATCCATCAAAGAAAGTACTTTGTAATTTTGGGGAAATAAATGTTAATATTAAATTAAGCATATTAACTTAAATCTACATTTATCCATCAAAGAAAGTACTTTGTAATGTTTGGGGAAATAAATGTTAATATTAAATTAAGCATATTAACTTAAATCTACATTTATCCATCAAAGAAAGTACTTTGTAATGTTTGGGGAAATAAATGTTAATATTAAATTAAGCATATTAACTTAAATCTACATTTATCCATCAAAGAAAGTACTTTGTAATGTTTGGGGAAATAAAGTTAATATTAAATTAAGCATATTAACTTAAATCTACATTTTCCATCAAAGAAAGTATTTTGTAATGTTTGGGGAAATAAATGTTAATATTAAATTAAGCATATTAACTTAAATCTACATTTATCCATCAAAGAAAGTACTTTGTAATGTTTGGGGAAATAAATGTTAATATTGAATAAGCTCATAAATTAAAATTTACATTTGTCCCTCAAAGAAAGTACTTTGTAATGTTTGTGGAAATATGTTAATTAATATTAGAATTAGAAAAAACCGTCATACCTCGTAAGTTGATATCGGAGATGTTGGAGCGCTTTCATCAAAAAGCAATATCAACTTACGAGGTATGACGGTTTTTTCTAATTCTAATATTAATCTTACTAACCTCAGTGGTGATAACAATATGCAAATATGTTAATATTGAATAAGCTCATTGACTTAAATCTACATTTATCCAACAAAGTCGTATTTACAAGATTTTAGAAATATGAAGCGTTTTTGTCTGGAACTGTTATCCACATTAGCTCAGACTAGTCCATTATTTGGAGTCATTAATTTTACTTGATTTATGTTTGGATAATTTATTTTTAATTCTTCTTTGTTTTTATTGTCATTATTTATAAAGTAATATATTAGGTTAGGTAGCAGTGGCAACCCCACAAGGGAACACACGTAGGCCGATCAATTAGCCCTTTGTGATACCACACAATGGAGATTGATTCTACAGTGGGAATCAAAATTCTAAATTTTGCCTAACTCAAATGGAAAGTAATATATTACTCATTGTTTTCTTTAAATTTTCTTTGAATAAATCGTGATAAACTGGAATAAACAGGTATTCCTATTTTCACCTGTGTGCAAACATTGAAACAAGAACATCAGAATTTTATAAGACTGTAGATATATGTATATATAAAAAGATTTCACATAAACACATGAAATAACAATCAATGATCAAATCACAATAAGAAAAATGGGAAAACAAGACTAAGATCTTTCAACCGTAACAAGCAGTCAGTTGGGTTTTTGACTCTGATGAAGACCGATTGTTACGGTTGAAAGATCTTAGTCTTGTTTTCCCATTTCTTATTGTGGTTTGATCATGATTGTTATTTCACGTGTTTATGTGAGATCTTTTTATATATATATACGCTTGGTGTCCCTATCTCAACTCTCCTCATGACGGTTCAACCGAAAATTAGAGACAGTAAGTGTGTTTGTTCCTTAGTTCTGTGTTTGAGATTCTTTGTGATCGTGAAACGTTTGTTGTCCTTTTGGATCGTTTTCCGGTTGACAATATATATATATAACAAAATAAAAGTTTACCAGGACTCGGTTAGTTCTCCAGATTTAAACTAAACTTTCATTGTCAACGTTTCAGTTTTTATTTGAAACTGAATAGCTTAAACTTTCATTGTAGGGTAAAAATCTAATGAAATGGTCTCCACATATAAAAATGTTAATACTGTTTAAGACTGTCTTATTCAGAGGCACTCATCCTTAGTTAATGCCTGAGGAAGAACACTACGTGTTCGAAACGCGTTGTTTATATCATTAAAATTTTTATATGTGGAGACCATTTTCATTAGATTTTTACCCTACAATGAGTAAATACCACATAATAACTGATTGTACTACATTAGACCTTTTTCATTGGTTGAAGAATAAAATTTTGAAACAGATAAACTAAATATTACATTATAGTTTATTTCATAAAGAAAACACTTTGTGAATTTCATGTGCTGCTGAAATTCACAAAGTGCTTTCTTTGTCAAATTATCTCCTAATGTAATTCTTTGTTTTTCTGTTTTTAAAATTGAAAAATCGAATCTTTTTGCAATTAGAGTTTAATTTAAACCTCAAGTTTAATTAAAAAAATCATTTGGTGAATTGGTTTAAATGGTATCAAAAGTAGCGTTAGAATCATGTAAGATAATTAGAGAAGGTATGTAGGAAACATACAAGATTGGAAATAAGCAGGTCATTTAACGAAATATGTTTACATATGTAAATATGGCAGTATAAAATGAAAACATATTAATTAACATATGTTTATATTTCCCATCGTTGGAAAAACACATAATAAACTTTCTGAGATGCGGCCTTGAATATACCATTAGCTTTGATTACCCCCATGTGGTAAAAAAAGACAAATTCCTATTAAATTGGTTTTTTTTGCTATAATTAGAGCAAATTGCTTTCAGGAGAGATTTTTATTGTACTTATTGTCAAGGTCGCAGGATTAATCTCTTGTGATCCTTTATTCTTTGTTTATACAGTGGATTCCGCTTATTTGGGACATAAAAGCCGCTTATTTGCGCCCTCATAAAAGACTTTTCTAAAAGCTTGGTCAACACTTGTCCAGGCCTTTTTAAATTAGATGAATTTCTAAACAAATCAAGACTCCTTCTTTAAATCAAAATTCATAACCTGCTTACAACTTGTATTCACTTGCTCTCTGACGACGTGAAAGCGAAAGGCCTTAGAGCGACTATCTTCTTTAATTTGTGGTGAGTTACCTGAATATTTATATCACGTGTTATTGTGACAATTTTCTATATATATATATGTATATAGTGGATTCCGCTTAGTTGGGACACCGCTTAATTGGGACAGCCGCTTATTTGGGACAAATCTCAAAGAACGGAAACCAAACTATGAACTACAGTTGTAAATTTGTATGTTTAATTGGGACAATATTCCGCTTAATTGGGACAATATTCCGTTTAATTGGGACAGTTAATTTAAGATTTTAGTACATTAGAGTCCTGATCGACCGAGTATGTTTTAACTGAGTTCCGGTTTAACCGAGCCGGTGCAGCGTTAAAACAAACACCACCCCCTTCTAAATACCGGGAAAGCCAGAAAGGCGGCTTCTTTCTGAACCCGATACCCGTGTTTTAAAAATCCGCAGCTGCCTCATGTTCACATTTGCTATCTTTTCCATCCGAGCCAGTGCAGCGGCAAAACAAACACCCCCCTCCCCTCCCCCCTTCCAATGCTTAATGGCATTGTTCCTAAAACCAATCAAATGAATTTCCAAAAACAAAAGTTAAATTCGTTTAATTGGGACAAAACACCTCGGTCCCGATGCGTCCCAATTAACCGGAATCGACTGTATATAATATCTAGCAACTGTCCCTTTAAATTCAAACTGTTTTAACTTCCCGTTTGCATCTGTTTCGCAATGACGGTAAATAAGTTGCAAGGCTAAACTCTTTCTATAGCAGGAATCGAAGTGAGTTTAAGAACCAACTGGGTGTGGAAAAGTCATTTGCCATGAAGAAAATATATATTTTACGGAAGAAGCCCCAGTACTATTAATGTAATATATGTAAATTAAACCCAAAAAGAAAACACTCAGGAAAAATTATACTAAAAAAAAAAATTAAAACCACCTCTACCGCCCCCTACCAATTCCACACGATTTGTCTGTTTTCCCATCCATGCAACTTAAGACTTTCATGAGTGCTGTTACTTACTCGAAAGGTTTCAGATATCTTTCTAAATTTCATAAAATAGTTTAATTGTAAAAAAAATATTAAGCACATGTAAAAGATCATTGAAATTATTCTAATTTTGCAAAAAATTATTACAATAATTATAGGAAATATTAAAATTAAGATAAATATATCATTGATAATATGTTATTAATGCAAATAGTTTTTATTAAGAGTGATTTAATAACATTTTTATAAAGTCTAGTTACTTATGTCACAAAGAGATGTAACAAAAAAATTTGAAAGTTGTATTACATTTTTAAATTATTTTTATTTTATATATTTGCTTTTATGTATTATATGAATATTATAATTATATAGAATGGTATTAAAATAAAATACTTAGAAATTAATTACAATAAAAAACTGATTATTCAAGCTTCAGTTTTTGTTGAATCTATTTAGTATAAAGAAATTTGGTTCATAAAAACATTAAATACGTTCGTTTTCCAACGCTCAGACTTTGAAGGTTTTCAACTTTTAGTGCGGTTCTAGGGGCGGGATTGTATCTCATTTATTATTTATCACCCATTTAAGTATTGGGTGAGCTATATTACCTGTTGATTCAACATTGGGAGTCTTAAATTTTGCTTAAATGTAGGGATCTTTAACGAGTACCTGACATTGTATAGGCTCGGGGCCAACAGTTTAACGTCCTCTTCGGCACTTTGGAGTGATCCAAAGTGGCTAAAGAGCAGCATGTTAAACTGTTCGGCCTGATTTTGATTATGATGGAAATGGCTGAGGGTTTAACGCATATAAAGTCAAAACAGGTTTGACGTCCTCGGTGGTCACCTCGGGAACTTTGGAGTAATCCAAAGTGGCTAAAGGGCAGCACATTAAACTAGTCGGCTTGATTTGATTATGATGGAACTAGCTGAGAGGTTGACGAATACATATAGAAAAAAACAAATTTGATTTCCTCTTTGGCACTTTGGATTTATCCAAAGTGTCTTAAGGGCAGCACGTTAAACTGGTCGGCGAGATTTGATTATGATGGAAATTGCTGAGAGGTTAATGCATATAAAGTCAAAACAGGTTTGACGTCCTCGGTGGTCACCTCGGGACTTTGAAGGAATCCAAATTGGGTAAAGGATAGCACGTTAACCCTGTTCGGCCTGATTTGATTATGATGGAAATTGCTGAGAGGCTAACGAATACATATAAAGTCAAAACAGGTTGGACGTCCTCGGTGGTCACCTCGGGGCACTTTGGAGTAATCCAAAGTGTCTAAAGGGCAGCACGTTAAACTGGTCGGTATAATTTGATTATAATAGAAATGGCTGTCAGGAATACATATAAAGTCAAAACTAGTTTGACTTCCTCTTTGGCACTTGGAGTTATCCAAAGTGTCTAAAGGGTAGCACGTTAAACCGGTCGGTCTAATTTGATTATAATAGAAATGGCTGTCAGGTTAAAGGAATACATATAAAGTCAAAACAAGTTTGACTTCCTCTTTGGCACTTTGGAGTTATTCAAAGAAGTGTTTAAAGTGCAGCACGTTAAACTGGTCGGCCTGATTTGATTACGATGGAAATGGCTGTCAGGTTAAAGGAACACATATAAAGTCAAAACAAGTTTAACATCCTCTCCTAGGTTCAACGTACTCCGATTTATTCACCTCCAACGTAAATAAATCGAAGGTCAAATGGGTATAGAACTCCCGAAACTACCAGTTCAGAGGTGAGTACATTAACCACTGAGCTAACCAAAGTCCTTAATAATACCGAGCGATACTTGGGCTCCATACTTGAATATGTATTCAAAATAAATGTGTAAACGGTTAATCAATAATGTACGAAATTATCACCCACCAAGAACAACTGCCAGGAATCGTATAAGTTCGAACTGGCAGATTTATATAGCAAAATTCGCTTATTGGTTTGCTACATATTTATCATTATTATCTGATTGAACCTACATCAATAATTCCAACTTTGCCTTAAATATTTTTTTTTTTTTAGATATCATGATAAAATAGCCAGTGTGTAAGTATTTGATTAGTATGTCCCATCCTTTACTCCTAATGCAAATCTATGTCAAAAATTACAACAGTTCTGAATAGTGATTACTTATTCTATTTGCAAACAAGCAACATGTAATTGGTGTTCAATTGAATTAATAAATAATTAACTTTGAAACATCTATTGTTACTAAGTACAATATAGGTCGTTGATACGTTTCAATTATTTGAATTTAATTAATCCAGGCAATGAAACATCCGGCTATTGTGAACAAATGAAAGTGATATTAAACAAAATAGGTCAAGTTGTATTTTTTGTTTTAAATAAGATTCAAAAAAAATGTTTATAAGGTTAAAAAGTTTGTTGTTTGGCATATATTTTTTTTTTTATATTTTCAGAAATGCGAATTTTTTGTATAACAACAAAACCCTTATTTCTTAGGAGATTTGAAAGATTACAAAAAGCTAAGGAGTATTATGGCATTACTGTAAACAAGCTGATAATTTTTTTTCCATGTACTAAAATATTTTATATTCTTCTATGCCAATGATGATGAACACAGAGAAACCTGAAAAAGGAATTATGCAAAGAAACCATAACAAACATGGTTACAAAGTTATATATATAACTTTATATTAAACATATATATATATATATATATATATATATATATATATATTAACTTTATATAACTTTATATAAAATATATATATATATGTTTATATTGTATATAACTTTATAATCCTGTTATATGTATATATATATATATCAGGAAGGCAGGGCGGTGACCCTGCGGGACTCTTCGCTCTTCACACCTCCTGATGACGACGATGGTCGAAATATCGATGTGAGTTATGTCTGTGTCTTTCTGTGTGTTTTCTTCGTTTTGAATTTATTTTATTTAAAAAAGTCCGCTGGACCGTTTCTTTTAATTGTATATATATATATATATATATATATATATATATATATATATATATATATATGGTACTGTTTTCTTGACCACAAAATATTAACAAACACTTTTTCTTTTTCTCGGAGTTTGGTCAGGGTAAATATATGGAA
Source organism: Hermatobates lingyangjiaoensis (assembly GCA_026182355.1). Classification (NCBI taxonomy): domain Eukaryota; kingdom Metazoa; phylum Arthropoda; class Insecta; order Hemiptera; family Hermatobatidae; genus Hermatobates; species Hermatobates lingyangjiaoensis. The sequence goes on along the minus strand of JAPFBL010000494.1, from coordinate 236,518 downwards.
TCACCTTTTTGCCAACGTTTCGTCTTTATTTCAGGACATCCTCAGGGCTATAAACTAACAAGAAAACAATAAACAATGGACATTTGTCATTTCTACTTTAAAAACATCATAAATAAATTTGAAGAAAGAACTTACTGAAGACTGGGTTCTGTTACAAGTTCTTTCTTCAATTTGTTTATGATGTTTTTAATGTAGAAATGACAAATGTCCATTGTTTATTGTTTTTTTGTTAGTTAGATAGCCCTGAGGATGTCTTGAAATAAAGACGAAACGTTGGCAAAAAGATGATTCCATATATTTACCCTGACCAAACTCCGAGAAAAAGAAAAAGTGTTTGTATATATATATATATAAAGATTTCACATAAACACGTGAAATAACAAACAATGATCAAACCACAATAAGAAAATGGGAAAACAAGACTAAGATCATTCAACTGTAACAAGCGGTCTTCGTGAGAGTCAAAAACCCAACTGCATTTTTTGTTGGGTAACCCAACAAAAACCCAACTAAACTCCAGTTTGGTTTTTGACTCTGACGAAGACCGCTTGTTACAGTTGAAAGATGTTAGTCTTGTTTTCCCATTTTCTTGGTGTGGTTTGATCATATATATATATATATATATTTAGTGAAGGTTGGTAGGAATCCTTCTTGCAACTCAGTTGAGTTCAGCCCAACGGTTGAAAGATGTTAGTCTTGTTTTCCCATTTTCTTGTTGTAGTTTGATCATTGATTGTTATTTCACGTGTTTATGTGAAATCTTTATATATATATGAGTTGGCTTCTATCCACGGAAGAATAATTAAGCCGACCGGAACCATACAATATCTAGGAGTTACCCTTGGCAGACGACTTAACTTCAAAACTCATATCAACAGCATTCTAGGAAAGGCACATGCTATGCGGAGTAGAATCTATCATCCAATAAATGATAACTCTAGGCTTCCACTTAGAACAAAAGTACTGCTGTACACTGTCCTGATTAGACCAATACTAACTTACTTCTTCATAGATTCAGTATCTCGATAAGGCCACTGTAAGGAAACTTGCTGCTACGCAGAATAAGACTTTCAGACTGGTCATCGGATCCCCGAGATATATGGCAAATAAACATTTACGAAAGGAACTATCCACAATAGGATTAATTAAATATATTGATGATCTCTGTGTCCTCGAGCACAGCAGAAACAGGGAGAGTGACAACCAACTGATTAATAGCTTGATGCTCACCGAATCACAGTATAACGTAAGATAGATATACATAGCTTATCCAACACATATAAAAAATGAAGAAACACAAAGATTAAAAAGAATTGACTGAAAACTAACAAGGAAGCAAAAGAGAGCTCTTTATGAACTCGGGACTGCTGGATGTCGCCCAAAATCAGGGAGTCATATAACTTGCTGCTGCTGCTGAGTTGGCTTCAGTCAGTTGCGTTTTTGACTCTGACGAAGACCGCTTGTTACGGTTGAAAGATCTTAGTCTTGTTTTCCCATTTCATATTGTAGTTTATATGTATATAATATATTTGTATAGCCAGGCAGCAAATCTTCTTTTAAACACGTTGCATTGAGATATTCAGCAGCCTCTGCATTTACGAATTTTTTCCTGACAGCCTCTAATTTTCTGATTATTCTTCTTTCTCTTTGGGATAATTCCCCAAATTAACTTTGCCATAGACATATCAACTTTGACTAATTTTCGGTTGAAGCGTCATCAGGACAGTTGAGGTAAGGACACCAAGCGCAGTTGTGAAGCGACGGTTGGAGACGGTTGGTGTCCCTATCTCAACTCTCCTGATGACGGTTCAACCGAAAATTAGAAACAGTAAGTGTGTTTGTTCCTTAGTTCTGTGTTTGTGATCCATCGTGAAACGTATATATATATACACTTAAAATAAACTGTGACACATAGACTGAAACATAACAAAGACTCTTTTTACAATATTTCGACCGTAATGGCGGTCGACCTTAGGAGAAGAAGTGAATTGGCGGAGGGACGACGTTCAACTGACTTCGTCAGTCATATATATATATTTTTGAAAATGACACCAAATTTAGCTGATACCTGTTTTTTAACAAGTTTCTCAATTTTTTTTTTCTAAATAACACTCTCGTTATTTCGTTTACACAATAAAGTACATCTCCTATGGTCGACATGTTAACCAGATATTAACCAGATATTTCACCTTAGATCTTATTCACGTCCTGATGATGAATTGATCATTCGATACATGTCGACCATAGGAGATGTACTTTATTGTGTAGACGAAATAACGAGAGTGTTATTTAGAAAAATTGAGAAACTTGTTAAGAAACAGGTATCAGCTAAATTTGGTGTCATTTTCAATAATGTGTGTCAAAGAAGGGCTGCTACCAAAATTTACGAATATATATATACATATAAATCAATGATCAAACCACAATAAGAAATGGGAAAACAAGACTAAGATCAGTTGGGTTTTTGATATAATACGTCATATATATATCAGTTGGATTTTTGACTCTGACGAAGACCGCTTGTTACGGTTGAAAGATCTTAGTCTTGTTTTCCCATTTCTTATTGTTGTTTGATCATTGATTGTTATTTCACGTGTTTATGTGAAATCTTTTTACATATATATATATATAATTGTTTGTATAGATACATACAAACAATTTTTTTTACATGTTAGGTTGAATCGTTCCTGTATTACTGTAGCCCTGAAGGTGTTCTAAAATATAAACGGAAACGTTGACTTAAAAGTGTTTTACTGTTTTCCACTAGACCAAACCTTGATAAGGAAAGAAAAATAGTGTTATATTCACATATATCAATTATGTTCTAAACTAATCATACTTAATTAAAATATAAGAAACACCTTAATATTTCATATATTAAAACCTTTTGAAAGATCTTTGCAAAATATAGCTTTTTAATATTTGCAAAAAGGATTTGGGAATTGAGTGCTTTGTTAACTGTAGAAAAATGTATCTTCTATTTTGCAACATATTAACATATTACGTCATAAATTATTAAGTTTTCTTCATAATTGTCTATTAATAAAAATAATTGATGAAAACATTATTTATTATAATAAAAATGATGAGTTTTATTGTTTTATTATATATAAATATATATATATATATATATATATTAGTGTATATTGGCAGCAGATTTTCTTGTAAACATATTTTATTAAAGTAGACGGCAGCTTCCGCATTTACGATGCACAGTAAATAGGAAACTAGAGAAAACGAGCACACTCCCTACCAGAAAAAACTAGTAAGAAAACTAGAGAAAACGAGCACACTCCCTACCAGGAAAAACTAGTAAAAAACTAGAGAAAACGAGCAAAAAAGTCGTAAATGCGGAAGCTGCCGTTCTACTTTAATAATATATATATATATATAATATATATATATATATATATATATATATATATAGATAGATAGATAGATAAAATTAACGACCGTGGAATACAAACGAAAATAAAGTTTATATATATGTATATATAGAGTTCAATGTACATAAAGAAACATAGAGAAATGAAAAACACACAATTACAGTCTCTAATTTTCGGTTGAACCGTCTTCAGGAGAGATAAGAAAGGGAAACCAAGCACACTGGTATAGAGACGGTTGGAGACGAACAATGTTGCCACATACGCGCCCGGTCACAGAGAATAAGGCAGACAAGAACCAATTTAAGATTAAATTGAGCACAGTCCGCGCAGTGCACCTGACCTTAATCTTAAGAGATAATACTTCATTGTATTAGTTTCTTGTCTCTGCATCTAGTTTTTGTTTTTATCTTATATATTTTTCATTTACTTAATTTATTTTAAGTTTTATTCTTTATTATTTATTAAAGCTTAGTCCATAATTTTTATTTATATATCATTTCTTCTGTTCATTCCTCAGGTTTTATTATTTTATGCGTTTTTGTGTTTACTATTATTTTTCATATTCCTATTTCAATTTAATCTTAAATTGATTCTTGTCTACCTTATTCTCTGTGACCGGGCGCGTATGTGGCAACATTGTTGGTGTCCAACCTTCTCTGTACCAGTGCGCTTGGTTTCTTTCTCTTATCTCTCCTGAAGACGGTTCAACCGAAAATTAGAGACTGTAGGTGTGTGTTTTTAATTTTTTTATGTTTCTTTATGTAAATTGAATTGTATTTGTACATTTCGGATCGTATTTTCATCGAAAAAAGTATATATATATATATATATATATGTTTTGTTGAACGACCTTTGTACTGTGGCATGAATCAATTTCATAGTCGATCTTTCAAGTTTTCTCACCTTTGATTTAAATCTTTCTGGTATTAAATACACCAGTTCTCCAAAAGATTTATTTTTCAATACTGACATGTTTCGGTCTCCTAGACCATCTTCAGAGTTAAACATATTTACAAAAACTTATTCCTACTAATCACAACTATATAAATAAATAATTTATATTTATATATATAATAACTAAATAAATCTTTTGGAGAACTGGTGTATTTAATACCAGAAAGATTTAAATCAAAGGTGAGAAAACTTGAAAGATCGACTATGAAATTGATTCATGCCACAGTACAAAGGTCGTTCAACAAAACATGCAAAAAAAGGATTGCTCCCAAATTTACAAATATATATATATATATTATTATATAACTTTAACATCATCCGTCAGATATTCAGATCCATCAACCGTAACATATCCGTCATCATCAGGAAGAAGTAAACGTCGCGCAGAGAAGCAAACGTCGCATTGAGAAGCAAGCTGCAACTGGTATCCAGAGTGACTCGTGAAATCACTGCAGTGCCCCCCCCCCCTCCCAGCAGAGGAGGGGAAAACTAAGATATTATTATTAAAGATATATTATTATTAAGATTTTAATTTATATTATAAATTATTAAGATATTATTAACATAAGAGGTTAAGACCAGAAGGAGATCGAGCCCCACGTAGGCATATAAATGCATTTTCAGAAGTTCAAAGAGTGACATAGGAATTAGAACCCATATATATTATATATAAATACGTTTCACGATGAATAACAAACACAGAACTAAGGAACAAACACACTTACTGTCTCTAATTTCGGTTGAACCGTCATCAGGAGAGTTGAGATAGGGACACCAAACGAACTTTTGAAGCGACGGTTGGAGAGACGGAAAATTAGAGACAGTAAGTGTGTTTGTGATTCATCATGAAACGTTTGTTGTCCTTTTGGATCGTTTTCCTGTTTATAATATATATATATATATATATATATATATATATATACAACTAAAAAATGATTGATCGGGATGCGGTCAGTTTCTTCCACTTTCAATTCAAACTCTCATTGCCGACGTTTCGATTTTATTCAAAATCTTTTTCCAAAGGCCTACAAAGCATCCCGATCAATCATGTTTTAGTTGTATATCTGTCACACGGTCGAGAAGTTATTAGTGTTTATATATATATATATATATATATATATATAGTGAGTAGCAGTTTGCTTCTCAACGCGAGTACTTCGCACTTCTTCCCGATGATGACGGATGTCGAAATATCGAAGTGAGTTCTGTAGTGTCTTTCTGTGTTCTTTTCTATGTGTTAAAGTGTATATATATATCTATAAATTAAAATAAGCAGTGACACATAAACAGAAACACAACAAAGACTCACTTTTCAATATTTCGACCGTAATGGCGGTCGAAATATTGAAAAGTGAGTCTTTGTTGTGTTTCTGTTTTAGTGTCACTGCTTATTTTAATTGTTTTTGTCCTGCCGGACCGTTTATCATGGTTATATAATATATATATATATATATATATAAATATTATATATATATATATATAATATAATATTTGAGTGCATAATAAATGAGGAGTAACATACAATGTTAATCAGATACAGGAAAACATACTTACAAACTCAAATTTCCAGTTAATTCGAAATTACTCATTATAAAGTGCGATTTCGTCAAAAAATAAATTAGAAAGCTAACAATTCATTAAAAAATTCATTAAATTTTAATTACTGCAAAGAACAAATAAAGCTAAAAAAATTAATACTGATCCTGGGCTAATGGTTTACTTGCTATACTTGTAGTATTTGTTTAAATTTATTTACATTGTTTACACTTACTTAGAAATTTTTTTTTTTTTAGGAATCCATTGAATTAAAATTGATGTTTAGAGGTTTAATGAAAAATTTTTTAAATAATTTCATAACTTTATATGAGATGTAAAAGAATAAGATTTTTACTTGTAAAAATTAACTGCAATCAAACATATAATTTATGTTTATAAATTATATGTTTTGTGACGAATATGAGTCACAAAATGCTCTAAATCTATCTATATGCTGTACCCTTGAATTAAAACTTAAAATCAGATGTCACAACACAATTTTTTTGTATTTATGACTCATATTAGCTTTGGGTAATATTGAATTATGACGAATGAACGAATGATAACAGAGTATAACGCACAGGAAATCGATAACACTTGCTCAAAATAAATTGGAGTTTTGACAAAGGGAAAGAAAAGTGATTTTTTCTTTAAAAAACCACCTACTAAAGCCATAAAATTCCCAGTATATTAGCTTTGGGTAATATTGAATTATGACGAATGAACGAATGATAACAGAGTATAACGCACAGGAAATCGATAACACTTGCTCAGAATAAATTGGATTTTTGACAAAGGGAAAGGAAAGTGATTTTTTCTTTAAAAATCACCTACCAAAACCATAAAATTCCCAGTTTATTAGCTTTGGGTAATATTGAATTATGAGGAATGAACGAATGATAACAGAGTATAACGCACAGGAAATCGATAACACTTGCTCAGAATAAATTGGATTTTTGACAAAGGGAAAGAAAAGTGATTTTTTCTTTAAAAATCACCTACCAAAGCCAAAAATTCCCAGTATATTAGCTTTGGGTAATATTGAATTTGAGGAATGAACGAATGATAACAGAGTATAACCACAGGAAATCGATAACACTTGCTCAGAATAAATTGGATTTTTGACAAAGGGAAAGAAAAGTGATTTTTTCTTTAAAAAACCACCTACTAAAGCCATAAAATTCCCAGTATATTAGCTTTGGGTAATATTGAATTATGAGGAATGAACGAATGATAACAGAGTATAACGCACAGGAAATCGATAACACTTGCTCAGAATAAATTGGATTTTTGACAAAGGGAAAGAAAAGTGATTTTTTCTTTAAAAAATCACCTACCAAAGCCATAAAATTCCCAGTATATTAGCTTTGGGTAATATTGAATTATGAGGAATGAACGAATGATAACAGAGTATAACGCACAGGAAATCGATAACACTTGCTCAGAATAAATTGGATTTTTGACAAAGGGAAAGAAAAGTGATTTTTCTTTAAAAAATCACCTACCAAAGCCATAAAATTCCCAGTATATTAGCTTTGGGTAATATTGAATTATGAGGAATGAACGAATGATAACAGAGTATAACGCACAGGAAATCGATAACACTTGCTCAGAATAAATTGGATTTTTGACAAAGGGAAAGGAAAGTGATTTTTTCTTTAAAACTCACCTACCAAAGCCATAAAATACCAGTATATTAGCTTTGGGTAATATTGAATTATGAGGAATGAACGAATGATAACAGAGTATAACGCACAGGAAATCAATAACACTTGCTCAGAATAAATTGGATTTTTGACAAAGGGAAAGAAAAGTGATTTTTTCTTTAAAAAAAACACCTACAAAAGCCATAAAATTCCCAGTATAATAATTTTATAAAAGACTAAATATTTAAACCATAATTCAAAATTGAAAACATTCTTTCAATAATAAATAAATAAAATTATCCTATATCTCAAAAACCAACGACATTTTTTCTTAGATGTTTCTGACATTTTTCAGACAATATAGGAATATTTTCAAGTTTTTAATTGGGAAAATTTTGTCTTAAATTTTCAATACAGAACGAGATGAGGTGAAAACTATGTAAGAGATTCACTGGCTATTGGAACAAAAGCCAAACTCTCTTGTAAGATTTCATAACACGAATTCTACAGTTTCGCTTTTCAAAAATATTACTGCTAAAGTTACTCTAACGATATTATGTGCATCAGTGGTGTCCTGTACAAAAATAAGCTTGTATACTGATAAGTAAATCAATCACTATCTGTACTACTGTTGGGACAACACTGTGACTGAGGTAACATGGATAAACAGATGATGCAGATTGAAAAAGGTTGTAATTGTTTGGTATCCTAGGTTTTATTGTTGTGGTTTCTTACAAGGGCTATTAAACAAAACTTTTATAAAAATTGTACTTTGTGTTATTCGATTAACCACGCTCTGCTACCAAACTACCTCCAGGAATGAAAGAAACATCTTCCATTTAGACATTCATATAATATTATAAATATACCATAGCCAGCAAAAAAACTAGTGTCTTATTCTTACATATGAATAATCAAAATCATTATATTGATTGGGCCTGAGCTAAATTTCTTACCTATAAAAATCTGTGTAGTTAAGAAATATTATCGAATCCTCTCTGAGTGAATGTATGAGATCAAATATTATAAACATTAGTAACGGTTTCTTTAAACTTGATACTTTCGTTACGAGGGCAATAGCCTCTTCTAAGAGGGTTGACAGCTAGTGGATAGTTTTTTTACTCTTTCTTACTATACTCCTTTGTTTTCCCCAAGCATCCCAGTCTGGATATTAGTCCATTCCTGCGCTTTCACCCTTTTAAAATACCACTCTTCCCGCCTACTCCTTTGAACCCCTCACCATGATATTTCCGTATCTAGTGTTTGAGTTGATTTTTTGACTCTTGACGAAGACCGCTTGTTACGGTTGAATGATCTTAGTCATTTTTTTCCATTTTATATTGTGGTTTAATCATTGATTGTTATTTCACGTGTTTATGTGAAATCTTACATATATATATATATATATCAATGATCAAACCACAATAAGAAATGGGAAAACAAGACTAAGATCTTTCAACCGTAACAAGCGGTATTCGTCAGAGTCAAAAACCCAACCCATTGGGTTTTTGACTCTGACGAAGACCGCTTGTTACGGTTGAAAGATCTTAGTCTTGTTTTCCATTTCTTATTGTGGTTTGATCATTGATTGTTGTTTCACGTGTTTATGTAAAATCTTTATATATATATAATATATAATTTATATTTCTATTAAAACCTACGCCTATTTCAATTTTGACACATTTTCGAATTAATTTTTCAAATTTCCTTACCTCTGGCTTCCATAAGTTTGGGACAAGATAAATCAGTTCTCCAAAGTTTTTATTTCTGTATATCGATATGTTTCGGTCTTCGTCGACCATTATCAAGGATGTTATTTAGAATCGTAGTTTCACAATTTACTTAAAAACTAATATAATTTTAAACTGAAAAAACTCAAACTATTCGCAAAGTCAACTGCACGTAAACATGACAACAGAAGTTATCAACAGGTAGTGACAAGGTGAGGTTTCCCTTATATTAGTTTTTAAGTAAATTGTGAAACTACGATTCTAAATAACATCCTTGTTAATGGTCGACGAAGACCGAAACATGTCGATATACAGAAATAAAAATTTTGGAGAACTGATTTATCTTGTCCCAAACTTATGGAAGCCAGAGGTAAGGAAATTTGAAAAATTAATTCGAAAGTGTGTCAAAATTGAAATAGGCATAGGTTTTAATAGAACATGTATCAATGAAGGCCTGTTCCCCAAATATACTAATATATATATATACAAGAAAATTGGTTACACTGTTTGAGTGCTTCGGTTTGAACGCCAAGCCGGTCGTTATCAGCCTTTCGAGCGATTCACATCTATTCCTGAAGACGAGAGCAACGAAATATAGTAGTGAGTTCAGTGATTTCTTTTCTGTGTGTTCTTTTGAAAATTCTAGTTTATATATATATATATATATATATATAATATATATATATATCATACGTGGTATTTGTATCGTTCACTGGATTCTTTAACAGACAATAATCAATGATCAAACGACAATATAAAACGGGAAATCAAGACTAATTTCTTTCAATCGTTACAAGCGGTCTTCGTCAGATGGGTTTTTGACTCTGACGAAGACCGCTTATTACGATTGAAAGATTTTAAGTCTTTTTTTCCCATTTCTAATTGTGGTTTAATTATTAGACATTTATATTATGATTAAAAAGTTCATTATATATTATATAGCCAAGAAGTTTGATATTAAGTTTCAGGATAGTAAAATTGAGTGTAAGCCACTCCACAATTTTTTTTTTAAAAAATATTTCAGTATATCTATTATTACTACATATTTTCATTTGATGTTTTTTTTATATATTTTTTTTTCATTCTGTGGTAAATGGATAGTACAAAGTTTCCACAAAATGATTTTTGTTTTTTATTCAATTTATGAGTTTCAAACACTTTCTGTTCATCATCAGGTAAACAATTACTTATTGCTCAACTAATGAGTTTTTGTTTTCTTCTGTTTCAGATCCCAGGACGAATCATTGGTTCCTTATGTCTTCCCCATTCCCCACCTTATTCATCTGCCTTACATACGTCTATGTAGTCAAAGTCCTTGGTCCACGATTAATGGAAAATCGTAAACCAATGGACCTTAAGAACCTCCTAATAGCTTATAATTTGTTTCAAGTATTATTCAGTGCTTGGCTATTTAAAGAGGTGAGTCAATATTTGATTTATAATATTATACATAAAAATATATTATGTAATAAAATATATATATATAAATAATAGCATATTATTCAATCTATTTTTTGTTGTTAAAAAAAAATTATTTGTTTTCATCATTGAATGTCAATCAATTGATTTTGATTTAAAATTTAATGACAATGTTTGATTTGAAGGTTGGTCTTTAACCATCTCTGTACCAGTGCGTTTGGGTTTCCTCTCTTATCTCTCCTGAAGACAGATCAAACGGAAAATTAAACTTTTCGAGAATGTGCTTTTAATTTCTCTATGTTTCAGAACATTATATGTATATATATATATATATATATACACTTTAACACATAGAAAAGAACACAGAAAGACACTACAGAACTCACTTCGATATTTCGACATCCGTCGTCATCGGGAAGAAGTGCGAAGTACTCGCGTTGGGAAGCAAACTGCTACTGGCCTCCAGAGTAACTCGTGGAACCATATATATATATATATATATAGATTTCACATAAACTATATATTCAATATGTAAATATATATATATATATATATGTCCAAACCACAAAAAGAAATGTGAAAAAAGACTACGGTCTTCGTGATAGTTAAAAACCCAACCTGCGTCTCTGACTCTGACGAAAACCGCTAGTTACATTTGAAAGATCTTAATATTTTTTTCTCATTTCTTATTGTGGTTTGAATATTGACTGTTGTTTCACGTATTTATTGTAAAATCTGGTTATATATATATATATATATATATATATGATTGGTTGATGCGGGACCAAATAAGCTTGACTCATTTCTCAAGTTGAAGGCCTCTAGCTCTGATCGAAGTCACGTACAGCTTATTATATTCTGAACATTATATATATGTTTATGAACGTCAAACTTATTTGGTGCCGCCAACCTATCAGATATCAGAACCAGACACCTCATGTAGATTTTCAATATATATATAAAGATTTCACATAAACACGTGAAACAACAATCAATGATCAAACCACAATAAGAAATGGGAAAACAAGACTAAGATCTTTCAACCGTAACAAGCGGTCTTCGTCAGAGTCAAAAACCCAACTGAACACTAGATGCAGAAAACATCTGGTGAGGAGTTGAGAAGAGTGGGAGGGAAGTGTGGTATTTTAAAAAGGTGAAAGTGCAGGAAAGGACTAATGTCCAGAAAGGGATTATATATATATATATATATATATATTATATATATATATATATATTGAAAATAGCATCGACCATGAAATTAACAAAATTAAAGTTTATCAGGACTCGGTTAGTTAAACGTTGGCAATGTGAGTTTAATTTGAAACTGAAGAACTGAGTCCTGATACATTTCAATTTTGTTATACATATATGGATATTCAGGTAACTCACCACAAATGAATGAAGATAGTCGCTCTGAGGCCTTTCGTTTTCACGCCGTCAGAGAGCAAGTGACTTGCTCTCTGACGACGTGAAAACGAAAGGCCTCAGAGCGACTATCTTCATTCATTTGTGATGAGTTACCTGAATATTTATATCACGTGTTATTGTGACAATTTTGTATAATGTATCTATATAAATTATAACCATAAACATAGGGAATCATTAATAAGACAAACACTCAATACTTTCGTGAATATGCAGACTTCAGGAAAAATTAGGTTATACTAGAATGAATAAAGAAAAATTATTATATAAAAAGTCTTTAAGGAGTTATATATAGTATTAAAAAAGATAATTTCTTATGAATTTATAAGGCTTAATCATAAATCAAATAAATCGAACAAATCAAAATCAATTGATCCAATAACCATTTATTATATAAATATTATAAAAATAAAGAAAACGTCAAAAGATAGTTTGATGGCATAATATGGCTATTCTTTTACAACTAAATTTAATTTATAATGGTTATATGAAGCACGACACAGAAAAAAGAATACAATGATCACTTACAGAATTCAATATTTCTTACTGTTGTTCGTCCTCTCTTCTAGTCTACTCCTGATGACGAACAACAGTTCGAAAAATTCTTTTTAAGAATTAAAAATATTTTTATTACTGTAAGTACTCTTTTTAATTTTTTTGTTGTCGTGCTTTGTATATTTTAAACCTTTATATATACGAGGGTCGTCCAGAAAATAGGTTCCGTTTTGGTCTGTAGGGCGGTAGGAGTGGTTTTTGCCAAATCCGGCAACACCGCTCGAAAGAGGAGAGGTGGGGGAATAGGATGAGAGGTGGGGGACCTCAGTCGGTCAATTACCAACGTCAGGGCAGGTAGTTGAAATGGAGCCCTCCATGTCACGTCCCGCCACCTCGATCCCCGTTCCCTCTCGAGTTGTTTTGCGCGGAGTGATTCAATTTCTTTATGCACAGGGTTTCAAATCAGTTCAAATTCACGAACAGCTCATTTCTGTTTATGGAGAAGGTGTAATGAGTGAATCAATGGTGAGGAGATGGGTACGGAATTTAAGGCGGGAAGACATTCACTTGGGATGAAAGTGGGAGAGGCAGACCCTCAGTTGTGACGGACGAAATTGTCGCAGAAATCGACAATGCAATTCGCCAAATCGTCGTTCAACCCTGGATGAACTCCACCTGAGTTTCCCCAGACATCTCACGATCCCTCATCTATGGATCGTCTCGGAAAAACTTGACTTTCGGAAGTTTCCGCCCGGTGGGTCCCTAGAGAGCTGAATGTCTTCCCGCCTTAAATTACATACCCATCTCCTCACCATTGATTCACTCATTACACCTTCTCCATAAACAGAAATGAGCTGTTCGTGAATTTGAACTGATTTGAAACCCTGTGCATAAAGAAATTGAATCACTCCGCGCAAAACAACTCGAGAGGGAACGGGGATCGAGGTGGCGGGACGTGACATGGAGGGCTCCATTTCAACTACCTGCCCTGACGTTGGTAATTGACCGACTGAGGTCCCCCACCTCTCATTCTATTCCCCCACCTCTCTTCTTTCGAGCGGTGTTGCCGGATTTGGCAAAAACCACTCCTACCGCCCTACAGACCAAAACGGAACTTATTTTCTGGACGACCCTCGTATATATAGCTCAATGATGAACTAAAAAAAACATATATATATAGGGATCCAAAACTCACTTCTATATTTCGTCAGGCCAACTACTACCTGATGACGACATCTGTCGAAATATAGTAGTGAGTCTAGTACGTCCATTTTTTATAGTTTTCTTTCTTCGTTATTGAGCAACCAGTCCTGTTGGACCTTTTAATTTTATGATATAAATATATTCATTTTATATATATAATATATATATATATATATATATGAAATAACGAAACTTTCTAAACCGGACAGATAAATAACTAAAAA
>JAPFBL010000494.1:0-217500 GCA_026182355.1 Hermatobates lingyangjiaoensis | reverse complement strand
ACGGAAAATATAAAGACGACTTGCTTATTTTGATCTAGTAATAAGCAGAATCAGTGAGAATGTGCAGTCATAGATTTATGTACTGAAAATATAAAGACGACTTGCTTATTTTGATCTAGTAATAAGCAGAATCAGTGAGAATGTGCAGTCATAGATTTATGTACTGAAAATATAAAGACAACTTGCTTATTTTGATCTAGTAATAAGCAGAATCAGTGAGAATGTGCAGTCATAGATTTATGTACTGAAAATATAGAGACACTTGCTTATTTTGACTAGTAATAAGCAGAATCAGGGAATGTACAGTCATAGACTTATGTACTGAAAATATAAAGACGACTTGCTTATTTTGATTAGTAAAAGCAGAATCAGTGAGGATGTGCAGTCATAGATTTATGTACTGAAAATATAGACGACTTGTTTATTTTGATCTAGTAAAAGCAGAATCAGTGAGAATGTGCAGTCATAGATTTATGTACTGAAAATATAGAACGACTTGCTCATTTTGATCTAGTAATAACAGAAATCAGTGAGAATGTACGTCATAGATTTAGTACTGAAAATATAAAGACGACTTGCTTATTTTATTTTAAAATCTTGGTTTTGAAAAAATTTAAGAAAGGCAGTAAAAACCTAGTGAGAATGTACAGTCAAAGATTTATGTACTGAACATATAAAGACGATTTCCGTATTTTGATCTGATAATAAGCAGAATCATTTAGAATGTACAGTCTCAGATTTATGTACTGAAAATATAAAGACGACTTCCGTTTTTGATCTGATAGTGAGACTTTGACCAGAATATTGAGAAAATGCAGTCACAGTTTTATGTACTGAAAATATAGAGACTACTTCCGTCTTTGATCTGATAATAAGCAGAATCATTGAGAATTTAGTGTCACAGATTTATGTACTGAAAATATAGAGACAACTTCCGTTTTTGATCTGATAGTGAGACTTTGACCAGAATATTGAGAAAATGCAGTCACAGTTTTATGTACTGAAAATATAGAGACTACTTCCGTCTTTGATCTGATAATAAGCAGAATCATTGAGAATTTAGTGTCACAGATTTATGTTCTGAAAATATAGAGACAACTTCCGTTTTTGATCTGATAGTGAGACTTTGACCAGAATATTGAGAAAATGCAGTCACAGTTTTATGTACTGAAAATATAGAGACTACTTCCGTCTTTGATCTGATAATAAGCAGAATCATTGAGAATTTAGTGTCACAGATTTATGTACTGAAAATATAGAGACAACTTCCGTTTTTGATCTGATAGTGAGACTTTGACCAGAATATTGAGAAAATGCAGTCACAGTTTTATGTACTGAAAATATAGAGACTACTTCTGTCTTTGATCTGATAATAAGCAGAATCATTGAAAATTTAGTGTCACAGATTTATGTACTGAAAATATAGAGACAACTTCCGTTTTTGATCTGATAGTGAGACCTTGACCAGAATATTGAGAAAATGCAGTCACAGTTTTATGTACTGAAAATATAGAGACTACTTCCGTCTTTGATCTGAT
Source organism: Hermatobates lingyangjiaoensis (assembly GCA_026182355.1). Taxonomy (NCBI): domain Eukaryota; kingdom Metazoa; phylum Arthropoda; class Insecta; order Hemiptera; family Hermatobatidae; genus Hermatobates; species Hermatobates lingyangjiaoensis. Next base: position 215,962 of record JAPFBL010000494.1, on the reverse strand, counting down.
AATAAGCAGAATCATTGAGAATTTAGTGTCACAGTTTTATGTACTGAAAATATAGAGACAACTTCCGTTTTTGATCTGATAGTGAGACTTTGACCAGAATATTGAGAAAATGCAGTCACAGTTTTATGTACTGAAAATATAAAGACGATTTCCGTATTTTGATCTGATAATAAGCAGAATCATTGAGAATGTACAGTCTCAGATTTATGTACTGAAAATATAAAGATGACTTCCGTACTTTGATCTGATAATAAGTAGAATCATTGAGAATATGCAGTCACAGATTCATGTACTGAAAAATATAGACCCAACGTCTGTCTTTTATCTGATAATAAGCAGAATCATTGAGAATGTACAGTCACAAAAGATCTGTCTCTGAAAAAATTTGGAATTATTGATTAATCTGTTATTAAGATAGAGAGAATTTCTTATTTATATCTGATAATAAGAGATGTTGAAAACAGCTGCCACCAAACTAGTCCATGGAAGAATAAAGAGATATTCTGCTTATTTCCAAAGAATAACAAACAAAAAAACACAATAAACAGATTAATGAATCCCTATTATCATAACGTTTCTTATTTTCATTTTTATTATTATTGACTTAATTATTTTCAATAATTAACACAAACTGTACTTACGAAACAACAAAAGTTTACTGAATATTTTACCCAAATACGATATTATATGCTTATTATTTATAAATTATATATTTTTATGAGCTAATTAAATAATAACTTTTTTTAATACGTCTTTTTTTTTCACTTATACAGCCATAAATGGGGGTTAGTTATTTAAGTTAATTATCAAAACTAAGAGGACCAAATATACCAATAAAATGTATGTATATGTTAGAGGGTCAATTACTAACACACAGAAACAGGATTACCTGAAATTTTGAATTTTGTATATATATGTATTTTAATTTGTAAATATATTTATAAAATTTTAATATTATTAAAAAAATAGATAAAAGGTTATTTTGAAATAGTGTCAAACTTATAATTAGTAATTAGTCTATTGTCACAACTTCAAATAAACTGTGACCACGTAGAAAGAAACGTACCAATTAAATTGGGACTCACTTTGCAATATTTCATTACTTGCAATACTTTTGAAATATGAAAAAATGAGTCCCAATAGTTATGTTTATAACTTTCTTTGTGTCACAGTTTATTTTAAGTTGTAATTAGTGCTTCTGTGTCGCACTCCGTTTTAACTTATAATAATATATATATATTTATATATATATATATATATATATATTTTATATTATATATAAACTAGAATTTAAAAAAGAACACATAAAAAGGAAACCACTGAACTCACTACTATATTTCGATGTCCTCGTCTTCAGGAAAGAAGTGAATCGCTCCAAGGTGATAACGACTGATTGGGTTTGAACTGAAGCACTCAAACAGTGTAGCCAACTTTCAGAGGAAGGTAGAAGGGAAGATAAAGAGATAAAAGCCAAATAAAAATTATAAAATGAAAATATTTAACTAAAATAAAATTAAAAGCTGATAACAACTTTAAAAAAAAAAAAAAAATTCAACGATTGAGGTTAAGCCCAGGAGCCGATCTACCGCCCAGAAGACTAATAAGTGCTTCTTCTGAAGCTCTCAGAGTAACTTTCGAACTCAGTACTCAGAGTACCGCCCTGTCTTCCTGCGGGACTCTTCGCTCTTCGCACCTCCTGATGACGACGATGGTCGAAATATCGATGTGAGTTATGTCTGTGTCTTTCTGTGTGTTTCCTTCGTTTTGAATTTATTTTATATATATATATATATATAATATATAAAAAGATTTCACATAAACACGTGAAATAACAATCAATGATCAAACCACAATAAGATATGGGAAAACAAGACTAAGATCTTTCAAGCGTAACAAGCAGTCTTCGTCAGAGTCCAAAAGCCAACTCGATAACAAGATTTCACATAAATACGCGAAATAACAATAAATGATCAAACCACAATAAGAAATGGGAAAACAAGACTAAGACCTTTCAACAGTAACAAGCGGTCTTCGTCAGAGTCAAAAACCAAACTCGATAACAAGATTTCACATAAACACGCGAAATAACACCTGAAGAACTGACCGAGTCCTGATAAACTATACTTTTGTTTCTGTTCCACGGTTGATACTTTTATCAGTATTTATATATTTATATATATGTAAATGAAAATATGATCTGAAACGGAGAAATAAAGTTCAATACAGATAAAGAAACATAAAGAAATTAACAACACACACTTACAGGATCTAATTTTTTGTTTGAACAGTCTTTAACGGAGATAAGAGAGATATACCAAGCGCACTGGAGATGGTTTGGTTTCCCTCTCTTATCTCTCCTGAAGACGGTTCAAACCGAAAATAAGAGACTGTAAGTGTATGTTTTTAATTTCTCTATGCTTCTTTATAAAACATTGAACTATATATTTAGTACTAATTCGTATATATATATTTTGAAAACTTAAAGAAACCCAAATGAAAAACAAATACCAGGACTCAACGCTTCGACCCTTTTAACGGTCTGCATCAGGAAAGAGTTGTGATTGGAGAAGTCAAAATCCAAATTTATATATAGATATATTTAGTGAACTAAACAATGCAAATAAAGCAAAACTTAAGGCAATTTTGAACATAGGTTTCAATGATATTCTGCATTCGATAGGCTGTGCACTAAATGATTATTCCGAGGTGGAAAAAAAAGGCATTTATTTTAAAATATACTTGAAAATGATTGAGGAAGATCAAAATTAAGTTGTTTCTAAAAAATATTTTAAAAAAAAATCTTTTATTGAAAAATATCTTTCTTATAATTTAGTTAATAATTAGCTTATTAAACAATTGGCTTAAATCTAGCCCTTTAATAATAGTAATAATAATAGATTATAGTAAAAAGTGGTTACTCGTTTTAATTTTTGATTATGAGGTCTTTTTATTTATTTTTCTTTTCTGAAATTTTAAGAGTTTCTGTTTGAGATAATTTCGAAAATTGAAAGTATTTCCTTTGTACCAAGCAAAATATAATTAATATTAATGGTTTAAATCTATATTTTATAAGGAAAAAGGACTATTTATTTTATCTAATACCTCAAAACCAGAAAAAGTGAATTTAGGAATCAAATAACCTAAAAAATTATAAAGCTTTGTGTTTGTGAATGTGAAAGTGTTAGAAGGAAGTCGGCCTATACTACTGTTTTGTTTTTTTTTTTGTAAATTTTTAGGTCTGCGCATGTCTATTCTCAATAGCAATAGAAATTGTAATTTAATTTTGTAGTCCATGCGAAACATTTATCAATAGATTTACGCTTAATTCTTAAAAACACATTAGTTAATTTATGGGGGACTAGATAAGCTCAGAGGTTAATGTACTCGCCTCTGGACTGATAAGTTCGGAGTTTTCTACCTCCAATGGTGATTAGGGATCTCCCACCTGGCTCTTCATTTATTCGCACAGGAGGTGAATAAATTTGAGCACGTCGTCCCTTAGAGAGGACGTTAAACCGTCGATCCGGAGCCTATACGATGGCAGGTACTTGTTAAAGATCCCTACTCTAAATATAGTTGAGTTAGGTGAAAATTAAGGGGGACAGGTTAACTCAGTGGTTAACGTACTAGACTCTGGGTTGGTAGTCCGGGGTTCGATCCCCACTTGACCATCGATTTATTCATGCAAGAAGTGAATTAATCTGAGCACGTCGTCTCACGGATAGGACGTTAAACCGTCGGTCCCGAGCCTGTACGATGACAGGTACTCGATTCGTATTCTAAATGCACTTGATCTAGGCAATATTTAGGACTCTCAATGTAGCATCAGTAGTTAGCCCGTTATTAAAATGGATGCCAAATGATAAATGAGCGACAATTCCCCTTCCCTCCATAGTACAGCATTAAAAGATGAGAGCCTTATAAGTGTGGGCGTTGGGAAACAAACAAATCAGTTATTTTAAGGGGGTCATGTTAGCAAAATGGCAACGTGCTTCCCTGGATAACTAGATCCAGGGTTCAATACCCACTCTGGCCCACGTCGGTGTGCTTGCCGATGACAATAGTACAAATATATTATATATACATGTAACATTTTTTTATTTAATATTTGCGTAATATAAACTCTGGTAATAAGCTACAGGCATGGAGCCAGGGTAGCCCAGTGGCTTACGTGCTCGCCGATGACAGTTGCACAAATATATTAAAAATAAATACAACAGAAAAATTTTTTGAATTTAAAATTTGAATAACATAAACAATGGTAATAAAGTAAAGGCATGGAGCCAGGGTAGGCAGTCGCTTTCGTGCTCGTTGATGACAGTAGTGAAAATGTATTAAATATAAATATAAAAAAATTTTAATTTAAAATTTGCGTAATATAAACACTGGTAATAAAATAAAGGAATGGAGCCAGAGTAGCCCAGAAGCTTGCATGCTCTCCCTCATCACATTAGTTCGCATATGACCTCGTTTTTGGTCCGTTTCAAGGAGAATTTTTTTACGATCAGCTAAAAAAATTTCATTGTTGGACAGAAAACCCCAGATTTAGTCAATTTCAAAAAAAAAAATCAGAACTCTAGGTAACACCTATAAACCCCAAATCTGGGGTTAAAACCCCTGGATTATTAGTCCTATACATCTAGTACTCGCCGCGAGAGTGAGCAACAGGTTATTTGTTTATTATTATTATTTTAGGGTGACTACAGCACTGCGTCTTAAAAAAAAACTATTGTACTTTCCCTCTGCTGTACTAAAGTACCCCAGCAGTTAGCTTCAACGCCTCTAAGTTGGTCAGTGCTTTTGCAGGTTCCAGAGGTAAAAGTTTTTCTAATGTTTTGTTGACTGTCCCGAAGCACCTACCTCTGTGCAGTAAAGTTCCCTTATAGTCAGTCAGCAGGTGCAACGGTGTTTCTTCCTCTTCTTTGCAGAATCTGCAGAAACAATCATCCTTAGGTGCACTTGTGGAAGGTTAGGGCTTTTGGACCCTCTGCGCTTCCCAAGGATGATCTCTGGACTTCCTTCTCCTTTGTATCATACAGGGGAAAATCTCTTTATCCCTATCAGTGGATCTCTATTTTGACCGCTTCGGCAGAGCACTGCATACCGGAGTAAGGCAATATACGTGTATTTACTCAAGGGGGCCGCTTGGTACCCTTGAGGCTCCGTTCATATTACAGTAACCCCTGTATCATCTATCCTTCAGCACAGATCGCAAAACACCTTAGATTGGAGCTGAGATAAAATGAAGGTATTTGGGGGTTTAGGAAGTATGTGAAACGAAGGTGGTCAAGGCCCAGCCCCTGATCACCTTCTCCTCCTCTTCCGTTTGTCCCTGCATATAGCAGGTTTAACAGGGTAGCCTCGTGAAGGCCGAAAGTCGGAGTTGAGTGTTAGAGGCTATTACATTCGCTTAATCACTCCATTACTACCCCAGCAATAGGTTACAATGGTTGCGTGGACTGCCTAACATTAGCCAGTTTATCCCTCCGCAAGTATTCAACACAACTTTTCCTTATCGAGATTTGGTCCAGTAAACCATTTTCTCAGTGAACTGATTCGTGACCCAGTTCTCAAAAGTGCACCTTAGGCCTACGTTTCATCTATATTTCTATGATAATTATTTTACATTGATGCAACCATGATAACGTTTAGAAATATAGACACCGTGCTATATTTCTCTACGGTATACGTCATAAAATTCAGCTGGGCCGACTTTTACGTAAATTTGAAGAAAATAAGCTATACATTTATATATATGAGCAAATATTTAACTTAATCACTAATATTAATATTATTAAAACACTCTTTTTAATAATAAATTTAATAAATAATTAATAATTAATAAAAATAAATTAATTATAAAATAATTAGAAGCTTACAACAATTTTTTCACTATCTTCACATTTGTATACGCGTTGAAAATTTTCCACATTATTTTAAAAAAAATAATTGTCCTAGTAGTTATAAGGCATTATTCATACTACATCTATATGACAGAAATTCAAAAATAAATTTGTTAAGTTTAAAAAAAAAATTGGTTTTAAAAGAATATAACTGCAGATGGCGTGGTATTTATTGAAAAATGTTTTTAGAAGAATTAAGCATTAAAGAGTTGAAAAAAGTGTAAGAAAATAAATCTATATCTTTAATGTTAAAGTAGATTTTTTTTTAAATGTATTTTCTTAAAGCTTAGTAATTCATTATATTATGATTAGGATAGAAGAAGAAATATTAAGTTTAAAAAAAAAGATATATTTTATCTAATGTCGATGTGTTTTGAACACTTAGTGTTCTTCGTCAGGTTACAAAATTTAGTGTTCGAAATGTTATAGATAAAATGTGTTGTTCATTAACGAACACTTAGTGTTCTTGGTCAGGTTACAAAATTTAGTGTTCGAAATGTTATAGATAAAATGTGTTGTTCATTAACGAACACTTAGTGTTCTTCGTCAGGTTACAAAATTTAGTGTTCGAAATGTTATAGATAAAATGTGTTGTTCATTAACGAACACTTAGTGTTCTTCGTCAGGTTACAAAATTTAGTGTTCGAAATGTTATAGATAAAATGTGTTGTTCTTTAACGAACACTTAGTGTTCTTCGTCAGGTTACAAAATTAGTTTTCGAAATTTTATGGATAAAATGTGTTGTTCATTAATGAACACTTAGTGTTCTTCGTCAGAATACAAAATTTAGTGTTCGAAATGTTATAGATAAAATGTGTTGTTCATTAACTGTGCAATCTGTTATAGTGGGGTATTTACTCATGTTTGGAAAAGGATTTAGTCTCCATACAAACAAAGTTTCTTACTAACAACTTAAAAGTTGAATTTGTAAAATTTTTACAAAATAAGGTTAAAATAAGTATTTTGTAGTGTTAATGAAAGAAGTATAGTGTACAATTTGACGATGATGCATGTAATACACAGTGGAACATGCTGGAATAAAATACAAAATAAAAAATAACTAAAAACTAAATAACGCGTTTCGAAAACTTAATGTTCATCTTCAAGTTACATCTAGAAATATATATATATATATATATAATCAATGATCAAACGACAATAAGAAATGGGAAAACAAGACTAAGATCTTTCAACCGTAACAAGCTTTCTTCGTCAGAGTCAAAAACCCAACTGAGTCAAAAAAACCCAGTCAGTTGGGTTTTTGACTCTGACGAAGACTGCTTGTTACGGTTGAAAGATCTTAGTCTTGTTTTCCCATTTCTTATTGTCGTTTGATCATTGATTGTTATTTCACCATTTTATGTGAAATCTTTATATATATATATAGTTCAATATAAACAAAGAAACATAGAGAAATCAAAAGAACATACTTACAGTCTCTAATTTTCGGTTTGAACCGTCTTCAGGAGAGATAAGAGAGGGAAAACCAACGCACTGGTTCAGAGACGGTTGGAGACAACAGTGTTGCCACATGCGCGCCCGTTCACAGAAAATAAGGTAGACAGGAATCAATTTATAATTACATTAAATTAATGGAATATGAAAACAATAAATAAATAAAAGAAAAAATTGAAAAATTAAGGGAAAATGATACATATTAACGAACAGAGAAATTGATACATAGACAAAAGTACTGACTAAACTATGATAGTTTAGTCAGCACTATGATGGTTAGCAACACTGTTGGTCTGCAACCGTCTCTGAACCAGTGCGCTTGGTTTCCCTCTCTTATCTCTCCTGAAGACGGTTCAAACCGAAAATTAGAGACTGTAAGTGTGTTCTTTTGATTTCTCTATGTTTCTTTGTTTATATTGAACTATATTCGTCCGTATTGGATCGTATTTCCAACGAAAAAAGTATATATATATATATGCATTTAAGTGCTTTGGGGACATAGGGGAGAATTAATTAAAATTAACATATCTGACACTATTGAGTGATAACGGGAATAATATTGAAATGGCTTAAATTGATCTTTAACTTAAAACTACAAACTGAGACATGTCTAATTTATACATAATATAGGTACTTTACCCCAGCAGAGCAGGTAATTAAGAACCTTTTTTATGTATAAATTAGACATGTCTCAGTATGTAGTTTTAAGTTAACGATTAATTTAAGCCAATTCAATATTATTCCGGTTACCACTCAATAGTGTCAGATGTATTCATTTTAATTACTTCTCCCCTATCTTATTACAGCTATTAAATGCATTATATATATATATAAAAAGATTTCACATAAACACGTGAAACAACAATCAATGATCAAACCACAATAAGGAATGGCAAAACAAGACTAAGATCTTTCAACCGTAATAAGCGGTCTTCGTCAGAGTCAAAAACCTAACTGACGAAAAACCCTCAGTGGGTTTTTGACTCTGACGAAGACCGCTTGTTACGGTTGAAAGCTCTTAGTCTTGTTTTCCCATTTCTTATTGTGGTTTGATCATATATATATATATATATATATATAACAATTAAAATAAGCAGTGACACATAAACTGAAACATAACAAAGACTCACTTTTCAATATTTCGACCGTAATGACGGTCATCCTCAGGAGAAGAAGTGAATTGACGTAGGTACGACAGTCAACTAAAGAACTCACTGGGTGAGGGCTAAAGCAGTGCTGCCGCAAAGGAGACAAATAAAAAAGGAACTAAGTCGAGAGCAAAGAAAAAAAATATATAGATATGTAACCTGATGAAGAACATTAAGTGTTCGAAACGCGTTGTTTAGTTTCTAGTAATAAACTATTTTGTGTCCTAAAATGTGTTGTGTAGAGACCCTCACTGAACAATTACTTTATTCACTGACTCTCTGACTATTTTTCCAACTCATGACTAAAAACATTCAAAAAACTTTGACTAACAAGACCACATGACCGCAAATACGACGTCATTACTGTAAAGACGAAGTTAATATCTGATATTAATTACTGACATTCCAAGTTATATTAGCACAGTAATCAAGCAGTAGAAGGCCTCTGGTCTGAAACTGCTAGTTACAACGTGCATTATAGTGCGCGAATATATTCGTTGGTCGTTTAGAGACTTACTGTTACTTCCCGTTTCTAATCAAAAGTAAATATCATACAAAAAATATTTGTATAACTCGTAAATTAATACCAGAAATTTTTGTTATATTTAAAACTTTGCCATTTGGATATTTACTATCCAAATTAGCAAAGTATTATCTTTTGCAAATTAAAGAGTAGTGTGATTTCGCTAGTCACATATTTAAACAGAATTCGATGTATTCCACCGAGAAATTATCAGCAATGAATAATGCAAAAATCTCAAACATTTATACCGTCTGTCGTTCCCTTAGATTACACTGTTAAAAGACATATAATATTTTGTTCAAACAACATCTCTATAACCGTTATAGCTTTTAAATTACTACTCTTAAACCGTTAGGTTCAGACTTGAAATAATATCTAACGGAATCGCTACAAACTATTTAACGAAGGATATTTTTTGACTTGATTTTATTTACGTCATAAAAACATTTGTTTTTATTATAAATATTTTCTAATTGATTAACAAACAATAGATGTGTCATTTTTTTATAATATTATAAAAAATAACCGTCTTTCTCAGGCTTAAAAGGAGATCAGCAGAAAAACATTTTACATGATTACGCATTGTGAAATTCCGTTAATATATATATAATATATATATATATATATATATATATATATATATATATATATAAAGAAAACCCAACGGTTGGGTTTTTGACTCTGACGAAGACCTCTTGTTACGGTGGAAAGATCATAGTCTTGTTTTCCCATTTCTTATTGTGGTTTGATCATTGATATATATATATAAAGATTTCACATAAACACGTGAAACAACAATCAATGATCAAACCACAATAAGAAAATGGGAAAGCAAGACTAAGATCTTTCAACCGTAACAAGCGGTCTTCGCCAGAGTCAAAACATTTTACATGATTATATATTGCGAAATTCCGTTATTATATATATATATATAAAGAAAACCCAACAGTTGGGTTTTTGACTCTGTCGAAGACTGCTTGTTACGGTTGAAAGATCTTAGTCTCGCTTTCCCATTTTCTTACTGTGGTTTGATCATTGATATATATATTGATAAAAGTATAGATCGTGGAATAGAAACAAAACTAAAGTTTATCGGAACTCGGTCAGTTCTTCAGGTTCAAATTAAACTCTCATTGTCAACGTTTCAGTTTTTATTTAAAACCTTTTTCATAGGCACAAGTATAAATTTTGAAACAGAAAAACTAAGTTTTTAACATAACAAATTATTTTTCTTTGTATTTAAATTGTAATGTAATACTTAGTAGTTCTGTTTCAAAATGTATACTTCTGCCTATGAAAAAGATTTTTAATAAAAACCGACACGTTGGCAATGAGACTTTAGTTTGAACCTAAAGAACTGACCGAGTACCGATAAACTTTATTATATATATATATATATATATATTAAACAGAAAAACGATCCAAAAAGACAACAAACATTTCACAGTAAATCACATTATATTTCCTTATATTGGTTTTTATAAATCATTTCATGTATGGTACCATTGCAGTGGTTTCTTGTAGTTTGAATTTTTTTTTCCTCGTTTTCATTATCGACCTTATATATTTCCGAATATTGTTTTTTTGTAAACCATTTGAATATGGTACTTTTGCAGAGGTTTCATATATTTTGTCATTTTTTTTCTAATTTTTCATTATCAACTTTATATATTTCATAATATGGGTTTCTGTAAATCATTTAATAATATATGGTATACCTTTGCAGGGATTTAATGTAGTTTTACTTATTTTTCTAATTTTTTATTAAATTGTTCCTTTATAGAATAGTATAGCTATACATTACCTGTTTTTTGTACTTGGATAGTTCTGTTGAATATATTTCAGTCTGATGATATTTTGTAGACTCCACGTATAAGCATTCTGATTATGTTATCTGTACATAGTTGAGGGCATTCACACGTGACAGTCATTGGTAAACTTCATTACGACAACCAGCGTTCTTCAAACATCTTAAAAACTTTAGACTAAAGACAGTTAATATTAATTCTCTCAATTGTTGTTAATTTCTTATCAATAGATAACAGTTGTCGACATAACAATCGTAAACAAGGGGCTCGAGTTCCGGTTTCATGTTGAATATGTGGTTTTTTTTAAGTGACATATGTGGAATAATTAATAATTTATTTCTAATTATAAATATAATATATAATCTCACAATGTGAGCAAAGACATAGGAAATAATTTTTCTAATAGGTATTTAGATGCACCTTATATATAATAATCAAAAATAAAAAGATAACATTTAGAAAATTCTACAAAAAAAATTTTCAATATATTTCGACAAAATGTCGTCTTTGGAAGAGATGTCATCTGCTTGAGGAATAAAATCACTCTGAGGAATCCCTTTGTTGTACTTGCAGCAATAACAGTGCTGCCAAAAACGCAGAGAGAGCAGGGACAAAAAAAGATAACTAAATATTAAATTGAAAAATATAAATGCAATCACATAAAAAAAATATATAAACACGAAAAAACTGAAATAAAAAAAGATATAATTGAGATATATATAATGCTTTAAAAAAAAGTATCAAAAAATTGAAAAATTGTAAGATTGAGTCCTGGAGTTATTCTACCACTAAGAAGCATGATATGTGCCTCTTCAAAAGACCTGTCATTAGAAATGAGAAAAAAAAGGCTCTATCTTTCAACTGTAACATGCAGTCTTCGTCAGAATCAAATGCCAACTCAGTCTTAGTTCTCAGATTTGACTCTGACGAAGACCGCTTGTAAGGATTGTAAGATCTTAGTAATTTTTTTTCTCATTTCTTACTGTAGTTTGGGTATTGATTTTGTATTTATACTTCATGTATTTATTGTGAAATCCTGTTTTATATATATATATATATATATATATATATATATATATGTTTTTGTGAAATCTTTATATATATATTATATGATCAAACCACAATAAGAAATGGGAAAAGAAAACTAAGATCTTTCCCATTTCTTATTGTGGTTTGATCATTGATTGTTATTTCACGTGTTTATGTGAAATCTTTATATATATATATGAGTAGCAGTTTGCTTCTCAACGCGAGTACTTCGCACTTCTTCCCGATGACGACGGATGTCGAAATATCGAAGTGAGTTCTGTAGTGTCTTTCTGTGTTTTTCCTATGTGTTAAAGTTTATATATATATATATATATATATATATATATACGTCTGAGGGTGTGTTAGTACATGTAAATGCATAGTGGAAAAAAAACAAGACAGATATATATATATATATATGTGAGTTTCAAAAAAGGGAATCAAGTTATATGTGACGTTATGAACTGTGAGCATCTTCAAACAATTGTAAAGACATGGTAACTTAGTAAAGAATGAACAAAATATGAATAAAGGTAAAATTATGATATATATATATATGTATATATGTTTATCATTTCTGATATTGAAAAAAAATTGTTTACAAATACTTAACCACTCTATTATATATGGTACAATTATTGCAAACAATTCAAAGAATCATAATTATTTAATAATTTCTTAAGCACAAATGGTTTTTTTTTGCACAAAAAGGAAATTTGCATTTATGTATATTTTGTACATTTATTTGTAATATACACCAATTTAAATTGAATTGAAATAAAAAAATAGTAGTAATTTTCGCACTGATTGTTGTAGTTTTATTTTGCACGTCTTTTTTTTGTGTAAATCACGATTTTCAAATTCACATCAATAACAGTGTGTTATTTGTCAATGTTTTTAACACTTTTTTTTCCTCCACATGTTGTTTATTTTCTATGTAGTAGAATGTTTCTATGTTGTTGTTTTTTTTTTGAATGCCTAACATTATAATGTTGCTTTTAATGTGTTTTTTCAGTCATTTTTTTTTATTTTTGTTTTTTTTGGAAACTTTTATGACTTAGGTGCATGTAATTGTTTTGTCTTCTTTAACAAACAGGATGAGTATATTCAAAAAGATTCCTTCACATACAAAACTTCAAAAAAAAAAAACACATTATTCATGCAAATTACATCTTCTATATCAGTATTAAATTTAATTCACTATTTATTTTTCTTCTTATGTATACAAATTTTGCATAAATAAAACACATTAGAATAAATTTTGTACAATGTTTTTTTATCTACAAATGCCAAATACATATTTTTTTTAATAAATAATAAAAATCAATATATTTTCAAAATGAAAATTATCTGTATGAACGGTTCGATAGAAAAGAAAAAAAATTACTAATTTTTTTTTGACAGAATTAGATTAATATTCAATTTTAAACCAATTTATTTGTAAATAATTTATTAGGAATCTTAGTTTTACGTCAAATAGTGTTTACGAACTAAACTATCAAAATAATATACAAAAATGAAAAAAAATATAAATATTTATAATATATATATATATATATTATATATTATATATAGGTGTGTTCTCTAATCGGGGTTCGGTCAATTTTCCAGGATAAAAATCAAACTCTCGTTGCCAACGTTTAGTCGAAGGTTTTGTCCAGCTAACATTGTTGTTCCTTTAAATAATGTAAATTTCATTTTCTTAGTTAAAAAATTCTTACTTCTACCTATGAAAAAGGTTTTAAATAAAACCGAAACGTTGGCAACGAGAGTTTGATTTTTTATCCTGGAAAATTGACCGAACCCCGATTAGAGAACACACCTATTCTATCAAACGGTCGATATATTATTGAATTTTATATTATATATATAAAATATATATTTAAATATAAAAAGTTTGCAATCCGTAGTTGTGTCGTATTTACTCATATACCATAATACTATTTGATATATACCATATATATATACTATTACTCATATAAACACACTCTCTTCCTGATGATGAACACAAAGTGTTCGAAACGGGTTGTTGTTGTTGAATAAAACTTTATTTCTGTGGAGACTTTTGTTTCTTTATCCATTTTACCTCAGAATATATGAGGTAAAATATGTATATTCGTTGGAAATACGATCCAAAACGGACAAATATAGTTAAATATAGAAACAGAAACATAGAGAAATCAAAATAACACACAAAAGAGTCTCTAATTTTCGGTTTGAACCGTCTTCAGGAGAGAGATAAGAGAGAGAAACCAAGCGGTTCAGAGACAGTTGGAGACCAACAATGTTGCCGCATGCGCGCCCGGTCACAGAAAATAAGGTAGACAGGAATCAATTTATAATTACACTACCTTATTCTCTGTGACCGGGCGCGCATGCGGTAACATTGTTGGTCTCCAACCGTCTCTGAACCAGTGCGCTTGGTTTCCCTCTCTTATCTCTCCTGAAGACGGTTCAAACCGAAAATTAGAGACTGTAAGTGTGTTCTTTTAATTTCTATGTTTCTTTTTCTATATTGAACTATATATATATATCTCTCTGGAGGCCATTAGCAGTTTGTTCTCAACGAGAACACGTCGCACTTCTTCCTGATGACGATGGACGTCGAAATATCGAAGTGAGTTCTGTAGTGACTTTCTCTGTTCTTTCCTATTTGTTAAAGTTTATAAATATCTATATTGATAAAAGTATCCTGGAATAGAAACAAAACTAAAGTTTATCCGGGACTCGATCGGTTCTTCAGGTTCAAATTAAACTCTCAATACGAACGTTTCGGTTTTTATTTAAAACCTTTTTCATAGGTATAAGTATAAATTTTGAAACAGAAAAACTAAGTTTTTAACATAACAAATTATTTTCTTTGCATTTAAATTGTAATGTAATACTTAGTAGTTCTGTTTCATAATTTATACTTATACCTATGAAAAAGATTTGAAATAAAAACCGAAACATTGGCATTGAGAGTTTAATTTGAACCTGAAGAACTGAACGAGTCCCGATAAACCATAGTTTTGTATATATTTGTTTATTGAATCAATTATATATATATATATATATATATATATAAATCAAAACATTAAAACGGTCCAAACCGGACAGATATATAAATGAAAAAAGACAACAAATAGAAGAAGCCAGAAAACTTACTGGATCGATATTTCGAACTGAAGTTCGTCGTCAGGGAGAGAGTAGAAGGGAAGATGAAGAGGTACGTGCGTTCACTTGTACCGGCAGAGAGCGACTCTGAGTCACTTCTTCTTCCCTTCTACTCTCTCCCTGACGACGAACTTCAGTTCGAAATATCGATCCAGTAAGTTTTCTCGCTTCTTCTATTTGTTGTCTTTTTTCATTTATATATATATATATATATATATATAATATATATATATATGTTCTATTTAAACATATGCCTATTTCCAGTTTAACACCTATTCGAATTAATTTTTCCAATTTTCTGACCTCTGATTTCCATAAGTTTGGGACAAGATACATCAGTTCTCCAAAATTTTTATTCCTGTACTCCGACATGTTTCGGTCATCATCGACCATTCTCAAGGATATTATTAACAAAGGTAAATAACTGTTGATAACTTCCGTTGTTATGATTACGTCCAGTTGACTTTGTGTATAGTTTATTCGAGTTTTTTTTTTATGGTTTAGAACTGTATTAGTTTTATGTAAGTTGTGAAACTACCTTTGTAAATAATATCCTTGTGAATGGGTCAATGATGATGACCGAAATATGTCAGAGTACAGGAATAAAAATTTTTGGAGAACTGATGTATCTTGTCCCGAACTTATGGAAGTCAGAGGTCAGAAAACTGGAAAAATTAATTCGAAAAGGTGTTAAACTGGAAATAGGCATAGGTTTCAATAGAACTTGTATAAATGAAAGCCTGCTCTCAAAATATACATATATATATATATATATATATATACAATTAAAAGAAACGGTCCAGCGTACTTTTTTAAAATAAAATAAATTAAAAACGAAGGAAACACACAGAAAGACACAGACATAACTCACATCGATATTTCGATGTGAGTTATGTCTGTGTCTTTCTGTGTGTTTCCTTCGTTTTTAATTTATATATATATATATATGTTTGAAATTGGTATATTTGGGGAACAGTCCTTCATTTATAAATGTGAGATTAAATTTTCTACCCACCTTTGTCTTTATCAGTTTTCTGGATTTCTTTTCCAAATCTTGTAGTCTTACTTTGATTTCTCTAGGAACTAGGTGTATTAACTAACTCACCATATGATTTGCTGTCCATTTTTTTATTGTTACCGACGTTTCAGTCTTCTTTGACCATCTACAGGGTGATTTTTGAACATATATACATACTATTTTAAAACTATTTAACAATTTTTAATGTTTCTATTTCTATTTTGTTAGTCAAGTGTTAGAATCTAGTTTTAGTTAAAAAATTGTTAAATATTTTTAAAAAAGTATGTATGTATGTTCAAAAATCACCCTGTAGAAAGTCAAAGAAGACCGAAACGTCGGTAACAATAAAAAAATGGACAGCAAATCATATGGTGAGTTAATACACCTAGTTCCTAGAGAAATCAAAGTAAGACTACGAGAATTGGAAAAGAAATCCAGAAAACTAATAAAGACAAAAGTGGGCAGAAAATTTAATCTCACATATATATATATATATTACTTCGAATAAAATGAAAGGTCCGTGTTAAAGTGTATATATATATATTGATATATCAATGATCAAACCACAATAAGAAAATGGGAAAGCAAGACTAAGATCTTCAACCGTAACAAGCGGTCTTCGTCAGAGTCAAAAACGCAACTCTGGGTTTTTGAGTTGGGTTTTTGACTCTGACGAAGACCGCTTGTTACGGTTGCAAGATCTTAGCCTTGCTTTCCCATTTTCTTATTGTGGTTTGATCATTGATTGTTATTTCACGTGTTTATGTGAAATCTTTTTATATATTGATATATATATATATATATATATATATATAAGAATAACAATAGATCGTGATGCAACGAATGAAGTTTTTTGAGCCACAACAAAGCGGGAAATAATATAAAAATAAATTCTCTGAGACCTTTGATTTTATGTCATCAGATAGATGACAACTGTGCACCTGGGCGTATATCATAACAAGACATATGCCAATTAGACCCCAACAATTCACACAGTGATGATTACTCCCATCGCCATCTTACCGTCGAAATACCAACTAAACCTGAATAGTTACTGTCATAATACCATTTTATTATTACTGGGGTTGCAAATCTTTGCAAATCTTATTCAAAACCAACAATCACGAAAAAAAAATTGTAGTTCCAAACCTTTTGATTTAAAACTCTTTTAATAATAATAAAATATAAATTAAATCCATAAGAAACTAAATTATTAAAAAATTTTTGAAGAAGTCATTAGAATCGGTATGAAATATTGTTAATTATTAACAAAAAAGGATTATTAATTTTAAATACAATTATGCATCAAATATGACTTTCCATTTCTTTCATTACTTACCCTTTTTTTTCGTTTTTCTAACTTAGATTGTATAGATACAATACATCTTTTAGCATATGTCACAAAAAAAAGAAATAATATTAATTTTCTAACATGTTTTTTACCCTAAAATTTAAAAAAAAAATAAATTTAAGAATTACTAATTAATTTTACTTAAAATTAGGTAGATTAAACATTCTGTTATATTTTACAGATTTTTTTTTAAAGAAAGATACTATTAAAAAAAATATATTGTATGATTTTAATACATAGGTAAAAATCAATAATAAAATCAATTTTGAAATCATCATTGTTGAACAGTTTAAAATTACTTGAATCAATTTTTGATATTTTTTTTTTAATGGTATTGACTGGTTGTGTGGTTTCATAGCAAATATTCCTATTTTCAAAAGATCACATTAGACAAATATTTAATGAAATTGACTAGAATTCAATTTTTGTGAAATAATAACCATTTTCGTATATATTATGTTAATATTTTTCATGGATATTTACATTTTTCTCTCTCTGAGTTCCTCATGAATTCAATAAGAACAATAGATTTCAGTTTTGCATCTAACATGTTTAATTATTGATTGCCTTTCATGATTAAAATGGGTATGCTTCACTTGACCATACTTTTCAAAAATTATATATATATATATATATATATTATATATAATTAATATATATATATATATAAACTAGAATTTTCAAAAAACACAGAAATTAAATCACTGAACCCACTACTATATTTTGATCTCCTCGTCGTCAGGAATAGATATGAATAGCTCCAAATCATAGTATATATATATATATATATACCATGATAAACGAAAAACTGTCCGGCAGGACAGATAATTAAAATAAGCGGTGCCACATAAACTGAAACGCAACAAAGACTCACTTTTCAATATTTCGACCGTAATGGCGGACATCCTCAGGAAAAGAAGTAAATTGACGGAAGGACGACAGTCAACCCTTTCATTTGTTATATATATATATATATGAAACGTTCCAGACGACTTTTAAACAAAAACCAATTGAAAAGAATGTAGCACACAAATCACACAAATAGACAAAGGAATGACTCACTTGTATATTTCGACCATCATCGTCATCAGGAGGCAAAGAGTGGCACTGGTGAGTCACTGCTGCACCTTCCTCCGGGACTCATCGCCTCCTGATGAAGACGATGATCGAAATATAGAATTGAGTTATTCTTTTATCTATCTGTGTGCTAACTTCTTTTTTATTGATTATATATATATCAATGATCAAACCACGATATGAAATGGGAAAACAAGACTAAGATCTTTCAGCCGTAACAAGCGGCCTTTGTCAGAGTCAAAAACCCAACTGACTCTCTTACGTTTTGGACTCTGACGATTAACGCTTTTTACGATTAAAAGATCTTAGTCTTGTTTTCCCATTTCATATTGTGGTTTGATCATTGATTGTTATTTCACGTATAATAAACGATTATACTAAAAGAACACGTAGAAATAACACACAACTCACTTCAATATTTCAACCTTGTCGTTATCAGGAGAACAAGATGAGTTGCTCTCCTCGACTGACAAACAGCAAAAGTTGCTGTTTGCCATCCATGCAGCACTCTTTTCCTTTTTCTCCTTTTATATATATATATATATATATATATATATATATATATATATATACCAAAAACGGTCCGGCAGGACAGATAACACTTAAAATAAACAGTGACAATAGACTGACTTTTCAATATTTCGACCGTAATGGCGGTCGTCCTCAGGAAAAGAAGTGAATTGATGGAGGGACGACAGTCAACTAAAAAATGTTGTTGACTTTTTAGTCAAATATCTATAGTATATAGTTAAGTTGACTGTCGTCCCTCCGTCAATTCACTTCTTCTCCTGAGGACGACCGCCATTATGATCGAAATATTGAAAAGTGAGTGTTTGTTATGTTTCAGTCTATGTGTCACTGTTTATTTTAAGTGTTATATATTTATACTCTGATTCCATGAATAATTATTATATAAATTATTTTCAATACAGCTGTAAAATTAACTATAGAACTGAAACGAATTATAAATCTACTTCTAGTATAACCAGAGTTTCTAAACAAAAAAGTTATATTTCATATGAAATTTATTTATAATTATAATTTTTATTTCCTTTTATTCAATATGTTAGTTAGTTTGTATTCGAGATTTATTTAAATATATTATGACTGTCTAGTAGGATATATTTTAAGGTTGTATAATTTTCTTTGTAAACTAGGAACAATCGCAAATTCTTTGAGCATGATTTGGACTAACAACTGATAAAGACTAAATATATTTCATTTTAATTTCATTATAGATTACTTTATATCAATGATTTTATTTCTATTTTTAATATTATAATCATCATAGATCAATAGCCCTTTTTACTTTTGTCAATCTTTGAGTCCTCAATTCACAAAATCTATATCATTAAGTCACTTTTTTTGAAATTTTCGTATCTTATTATAACCATATGTCTTAAACTGAAAACACTATGTTAGTTATGATATATTAATAAATCATAACTAAACAAACTTAAAAATAGTAAAAATATCATAAATATATAAAAATCATTAAATTGAATTCCTCAATTCATAAAATCTATATCATTAAGTCACTTTTTTGAAATTTTCGTATCTAATTATAACCATATGTCTTAAACTGAAATCACTATGTTAGTTACAGCATTAATAAATCATAACTAAACAAACTTAAAAATAGTAAAAATATCATAAATATATAAAAATCATTAAATTGAATTCCTCAATTCATAAAATCTATATCATTAAGTCACTTTTTTCAAATTTTCATATCTTATTATAACCATATGTCTTAAACTGAAATCACTATGTTAGTTACAGTATTAATAAATCCTAAGGAAACTAGCTTAAAAAAAATCTTAAATATAAACAAATCATTAAATTGAGATCCTCAAATTCACAAAATCTATATCATTAAGTCACTTTTTTGAAATATTCTTTTCTTATTATAACCATATGTCTTAAACTGA
The DNA here is from genome assembly GCA_026182355.1 of Hermatobates lingyangjiaoensis. Taxonomy (NCBI): domain Eukaryota; kingdom Metazoa; phylum Arthropoda; class Insecta; order Hemiptera; family Hermatobatidae; genus Hermatobates; species Hermatobates lingyangjiaoensis. The sequence continues at coordinate 195,562 of JAPFBL010000494.1, read as the reverse complement.
AAACACTATATAGTTAATGGGTTAGTTCCACTGAGGTTAGTAATATTAGAATTAGTAATAATACATTCCGTCATACCTCGTAAAGTCTCTGAAAAGCTGGACCGGTTTGGGGTCCGCCTGGATCCCATCTTCAAGAGCACCTAACTGACTGTGAATATTGTTTTCCTATAACCTACCTATATATAGCATCTACATTGTGTAATCAGTGTTGTGTGTGTAGTTAATTTTTTTTTCCTATTTCTTTAATTGCTATGTTTTTTCTTTTATTGCTTATTTCATTTATTGCTTATTTTATTCAATGAAATAAGCAATAAAAGAAAAAAACATAGCAATTAAAGAAATAAGAAAAAAAAATTAACTACACACACAACACTGATTACACAATGTAGATGCTATATATAGGTAGGTTATAGGAAAACAATATTCACAGTCAGTTAGGTGCTCTTGAAGATGGGATCCAAACCGGTCGAGCTTTTCAGAGACTTTACGAGGTATGACGGAATGTATTATTACTAATTCTAATGAAAACACTATGTTAGTTATGATATATTAATAAATCATAACGAAATCAACATAAAAATATCTTAAATATAAAAAAATCAAATAAATTTCAAATATTACGTTCTAAAAATAAATTTTTAAATCGAATTAAATAAATTTAAATTCATAAATAAATGGAATTGACCCTTAGGCTTATTATTATTACTACGCAACAAAAAAAAAATGAAATAATATGTGAATTTTTCAAATAAGTATTGTATTTGGCATTATTGTATTATAAAAAACATTGTAGAAAATATTTTTTATTTTTTTTTTATTTTTATTTTCTTTCTTCTCATCCCCAGTGTCTCATGGGCGGATGGTTGTATGAATATTCTTTTCTTTGTCAACCAGTGGATTACACCAACAGTCCTTCGTCCATACGAGTAAGCCTATATATATATTTCTCTTTTTTTTCCAAAAAAAAAAAAAGAAAAATTATATTACTATTTTTTTTATTATGTACAAGTACAATAATTTTTATTTTTTTTTATGAAAAAAAAATAATAAAAAAGGAGGAAATTTTTAATTATTTCTTTGTTTATTCTTCAAAAATAGTGGAAAAAAAAGAATAATAAAAACATATACTATATACATATATACGACTTACAGCAGGTTATTCCATGAAAAGGATATAGTTATTGTTCCAGTAAATATTTTTGTATGAATATATGATATATTGTATTAAATAATGCACAAAATAAAACGTAGGAATCAAAATAATTTCTGAGAATAGCGTCGATCGTAGAATCATACGTATTAATTTTATCTATTCATCTGTTTATATATATATATATATATATATATACTGATAAAACGAAATACGATCCAAACTGGACACAATACGAGTTCGAGATTAACAAAGAGCAACACACAAAGTAGGGAAACACACTTACAGACTCAAATTTTTGGGTAATCCGTCTTCAGGAGAAAAGAGAATGGGAGACCAAGCACGTTGTAGACGCAACGGCAAGTAACAAACAAACGGTTACTTGCCGTTGCGTCTACAACGTGCTTGGTCTCCCATTCTCTTTCTCCTGAAGACGGATTACCCGAAAATTTGAGTCTGTAAGTGTGTTTCCCTACTTTGTGTGTTGCTCTTTGTTAATCTCGAACTCGTGTTATATATATATATTATATTATATATATATATAAAATATATATAGATATATATATCAGTTCACAAATGAAGAAAAGCAACACACAGAGAAAGTCACACTTACATGTGACGGATGATCCGAAAATTTGAGTTTGTAAGTGTGTCTCTCTCTCTGTGTGTTGCTTTTCTTCATTTGTGAACTGATTTGCGTCCAGTTTGGATCGTTTTTTTCGAATTTTAAGTGGATATCTGTATATATATATTTAGGTAACTCACAAGAAATGAAGGAAGATAAACGCTCTAATGCCGTTTGTCTACTATCAGGACGTTAGAAAGCAAGTGAATATAAGTTGTGGGCAGGTCATGAATTTTGATTTAAATTCGAATGAAAATTGGTATCATTGAAAGTATTTTTCCCGATTACATTATATATATATATATATATATATATATATATATATATATATATATATATATATATAGTAATAGGGAAAAATACTTTCAATGATATATATATATATATATATATATATATCACTGATATATATTATATAATATAATAAAAGTATCGACCGTGGAATAGACACAAAATATATTTTATCGGACTTAGTCAGTTCTTCAAGTTCAAATTAAACTCTCATTGCCAACGTTTCGGTCTTTATTTAATACCTTTTTCATAGCCAAAGTACCTATAAAGGATTTAATAGAAAAACTAAGTATTAAATTACAAATTATTTTACAAAGAAAAATAGTATGTGGAATTTAACAACTGTAGTCCGACTATGAAAAAGATTTCAAACGTTCGCAATGAGTGTTTAATTTGAACGTGAATAACTGACCGAGTCCCGATAAACTTTAGTTTTGTATATATATAATAGGATTTCATATAAACACGTGAAATAACAATCAATGATCAAACCACAATATGAAATGGGAATATAAGACTAAGATATTTCAACAGTAACAAGCGGTCTTCGTCAGAGTAAAAAAATTATGGTTATCTTCCATCATTTGTGGTGAGTTACCTGAATATTTATATTACGTGTTATTGTGACATCTGAAAAGTCCGTGTGGACAATAAAAACTTTAATGCATAGGAAAGAACTGAGAAACTCACTATAGAATTCACTTCGATATTTCGACAAACGTCGTCATCGGGAAGAAGTACGAACTACTCGCGTTGAGAAGCAAACTGCTAGTCAGTAGCAAACTACAGTAGCAGTTTGCTTCTTAACGCGAGTACTTTGCACTTCTTCCTGATGACGACGTATGTCGAAATATCAAAGTAAGTTCTATAGTGAGTTTCTGTGTTCTTTCGTATGTGTTATATATATATATATATATATATATGTATATCAATCTTGATAAAAGTATCAACCGTGAAGCAGAAACAAAATAAAATGTATCAAGTCTCAGTCAGTCTTTTCCGGGTTCAAATTTTCTGTTATTATTTAAACCCTATTTCATACGACAATATATAAAATTATGAAACAGAAAAATTTAGTATTACGAGTACATTGAGTACTCGTAATTAAGTAAGAATTAAATTATGAAGAAAAAAATTTGAGATTTTTAACAACTATAAACAAGTTTCACTTACGATTTTTTTTTTTTAAAAAAAACTGAAATCCCGGCCTTCAGAGTTAAATCTGAACCTTCAGAACTATTGCTGTCCTGATAAAGTTTATTTACTAAACGATATGATTATGTATAAAACGGTAAATATGTCTAAAACTTAAACAATCTATATATATATATATATATTATATATATATATATATATATATAAAATAAATTCAAAACAAAGGAAAACACAGAAAGACACAGAAATAACTCACATCGATATTTCGACGTCTTGCGAGACTCTTCGCTCTTCACACCTCCTGATGACGACGATGGTCGAAATATCGATGTGAGTTATGTCTGTGTCTTTCTGTAACCTTCAGAAATGATATATAAAATATAATATATATATATATATATATATATATATATATATTATATTTAAAGAAACGGTCCAGCGGACTTTTTTAAATAAAATAAATTCAAAACGAAGGAAACACACAGAAAGACACAGACATAACTCACATCGATATTTCGACCATCGTCGTCATCAGGAGGTGTGAAGAGCGAAGAGTCCCGAAGGGCGGCGACCTGTCTCCCTGCGGGACTCTTCGCTCTTCACACCTCCTGATGACGACGATGATCGAAATATCGATGTAAGTTATGTCTGTGTCTTTCTGTGTGTTTCCTTCGTTTTGAATTTATTTTATATATATATTATATCGTTTACAGTAAATAAAATGAACCTCTAACAAAAATATTACCATCAAATGACATAATATTTTTGTATTGATTTTTATACATTAATTTTGCTACTGAATGTGTTTTCTTTCGTGAACCACCGTTTCGTCTTTCTTAAAATGATCTTGAGTTATATGCATTCTTTACTCGTATTTTATAAATAAATTAATGTAGAATATTATAACAAGTATAGTCAGATTTTTAGGTTGAGCTCAAAATTTTAAAGCTGACATTTAACTTTTCTTTTAAGTAGAATTATGAAATTTTAAAATTAAAAACAATGAACTATTACTTGTGATCAACAATACTTAATACGTCAAACACCAAGGTTATATTTTATATGATACTTAGTTATATTGATTATAATATATATTATATATAAAATGATTTCATATAAACGTGAAATAACAATCAATGATCAAACCACAATATAAAATGGGAAAACAAGACTAAGGTCTTTCAATCGTAACAAGCGGTCTTCGTCAGAAATGGTCGTCAGAGCGGCAGTTGGGGTTTTTGACTCTGACGAAGACGCTTGTTACGGTTGAAAGATCTTAGTCTTGTTTTCTCATTTCATATTGTGTTTTGATCATAATATATATTATATAAATTATTATACTATTTTTCTTTTCTATCGAGGTTTGATCTAGCTTCTACGTTTCGTCTATATTTGTAGACATCTTCAGGGCTACATCAATACAGTATTTCATTACAATAACATGAAACATAATTATATTACATTATTTAATTAATACACATAATTACCTTGGCATTTTTCTATTGTGAGGAAGCAAAATTATGTAATATAATTATCTTTCATGTTATTGTAATTAAATTCTGTTTTGATGTATGCCTGAAGATGTCTACAAATATAGACGAAACGTCGGATTAAGGATGTTGTATAATTGAAGCTAGACCAAAACCTCGATAAAAAAGAAAAATAGTGCTAAAATATGTGGTCAAGATAATTAAAAGATTATATTATTATATATAATCTTAGATTATAATATTATAACTTATATTGTATGATATTAAAAAAAATAACATCGGCCTTCGGTTCATCCTTTGACTGCGTGATAGCAGATTGTTCAATAAGTTTTGTCGGTCGATAAGAGTACCAGTTGCTACTGGTCCGAATTCGTTTTGTTGTCCAAATTTTGTTTCAACGTATGTGAAGGTTCATTTCAATCAGTCAATTCATTCTTTGTTTACAAACCATTTAGTGTCGCCGTGTCACAGTATTTTCGACAGTGGAAAAAATTGAATATCTTGGAATGATAAAATTCTTATTTTTGGAAGGTGTAGCACCAAAAGAAATTCACGAACGAATGTTAAGATTGTATAATGAACGTTCACCTTCAATTAGAACATTAGAAAGATGGGTTTACTGAATTTAAACGTGGTCGTACAAGCCTTGAAGATGATCCACCTGAAGGACCGTCCAAAAACCGCATCAACACCAGAAATCCTAGCCAAAGTACAGGATATGGTTTTTGGAAAGATCGTCGATTGACTGAGAGGGATTTAGTAGAGGCTCTAGACATCTCATTAGGCAGTGTGAGTCATATTTTTAAATGAAATTTTGAGTTTTAAAAAGCTCAAATTGTGCACAATGGGTGCCGCATTAGACATCTCATTAGGCAGTGTGAGTCATATTTTTAAATAAATTTTGAGTTTTAAAAAGCTCAAATTGTGCACAATGGGTGCCGCATTTGCTAACAATTGAACAAAAATACCCTGGTATATAGGGCAATCAGTGGAATGAATTCGGATGTTTTTTTTTATACTTAGGTTACTGTGCAACAGCAAAATAAACTCTTTTAAGTACAGTAAAGCTAATAAACCAGTAATTAAGTTGTCTTGTACTTCAGTTCTATTTTTTTTTTCATTTTAAAATAATGATGAAGTATAAAAATGTGTGGGGAAGCTGGATAGGATAAAAAAATAAATTTATTACTTTCATACGAAATGGCGAACAGGTATTTTCACGATTAAATATTACATGCATATTCATAAATCATAAAAAAATTTAATATATTTGTAAATAAAAACTGTGGGCAGATCATTATCACTTGTCCAATTTATAAGTAGGTAATAGATAAAAAAATGTATAACGCACTCTTGCTTTTGAGTAATAATCAAAATGAACAAGTTCAGGAATGGAAATGTAAAATTACTTAAAAATTTTATAACTTCAAAATAAGTACCCTGCATTGAATGATGTTCCATTATTGTCAAAACGGTTCAATATAGAGTCTTACATAATATTGGATAGTTTTTTTTTTCAAATTATTTATGAGTTTCTGATCAAATTTATTTACTGTTTTTAATTTGAAACCTTTAATATAATAGTTCATTGTTTTTTTTTCATTTTAAAATTTAATACTTCTAATTGTCGCTGCAAAAATTCTATAAGTTCTAAGATCTGTCATCCTTAGTCGTTTAAATGTAGTCACGGATGTATTTTTTTTTATTTTTAATAGAATGATATATTGGATAAATAACTTAATTTAACTCTCCACTTATAAATGTTTGATATACAATACGTTTCGACCATGCTTTCTTCTTCAGGTCGTTCTTATTGTAAAAAGACAAAAAGGATTTCAAACAGCAGACGATGTAACTTGAAGAAGACCACAACTTGTTCGAAACTCATTAAAATAAAGAATTTATATGTGTAAATTGCATTTCTTTTCAAATATGAGCATATATTACATAATATCTGGATAACACAACTTTACAATTGAATAAAGTATATATTACTCTTTTTTTTTTTTTCATTTAAGCGTTTAAATGGAAAATTATTATTAACTTGAAAACAGATACATTTCTAGTATTATGTATGCATTTGTTTTTTTGTTAAAGTACAAATTGAGATGTTTGTGGTTGAGATGACTTGTATATGTGTATATTAACTACTAATGTCATTGCAATAGGAATGTATCGTAGTGTATGAAGCATGACAGGGTGATAGCATGAAATGTATTAATAATTATACAATTATCAAGCATGTCAATTGTATATAATAAATGACCGATATTGTATAGATCAGGGCAAATATGAATATAATCGCTGACAGCAATTGAAGAACCCAACAATCATTCGTCAGCAATTCTCTGGCATATTCTAAACAAAAAAAAGTATTTTACTTCATTTTCTACTCTTCTATTTCTTATTTAAATAGAACTCATTTTGTTTTATTCAATAAATACAACATCCAGATTTCGACCAACAATATAAAGAGTCAGTAAAAATCACTTTTTTTTTGCCAACGTTTATTTCAAATCACACTTCAAGGCTAAAAACCAAATACAATGAATAATCTATCTTATCTACACAATAATTGTTCATTATATTTCTTTTTTTTTTTTAACCATGAGGATTGTCTTGAAAAAAAAAAACGAAATGTTAGCAAAAGATGTTGGTGATTTTTACTGACTTAACCCTCATAAAATCTTGAGAAGAAGAAAACTGTTTCTATATGAATAACAATATTTTACAATAAAACACTTGAAATAACAATGAATGGTCAAACGACAATAAGATATGTGAAAAAAAAAACTGAAGATTTTTTAACCGTAACAAGCAGTTTCCGTTAGAGTCTAAACCCAACTGATGTTTGGATTTGGACTCTGACGAATATCGCTTGTTACGATTGAAAGACCTTTGTCTTTTTTTTTTGAATTTCTTAAAGTTGTTTGGATATATATATATATATATATATATATATATATATATAAAATATTATATTATATATGGTATATATAGTACATATATTACATATATATACAGTATATATTATATGGTGTATATATACTATATATATATATATATATATATATATATATATATATATATATATATATATATATATATATATATTAGTATATTTTGTTTGGGAGCAGACCTTGATTTACATATATTCTATTAAAAAGTATACAAATTTTCATTTTCGTTCGTTTTCTATTTAATTTCTCAAGTCTTCTGAACTTGGTTTTCAACACTTCAGGCAAATTGAACACTAGATCTCCGAATGATTAGTGTTCATTTACCTGAATTGTTGAAAACAAGTTCAGAAAACCTGAGAAATTAAATAGAAAGCGAACAAAAATGAAAATTAGCATACTTTTTAATAGAGCATATGTATATATATTATTAAAATAAGCAGCAGCTTCTGCATTGACCAATTTCTTGTTGAAACTCTCTTAGTTTTCTTATCACTTTGCGATGAGACTCTGATAGCTTCTAAAGAAGGTTAGCGAAAGACATTATCACGCACAATAAACTTGAGGGTGTTATAAAACTGACGAGGAAGGCCCGGATTGAGGGGGCACTTCCATACTACAAGTGTACCACGAGCCTAGCAGGTTACATATACTGGAGGCTCTATATATATTAAAGATTATAACCCTAGCCTAAATGTCCAAAGTAACGATTTCAACTCTGTGCCTAGTTTTTAAGAATTTTGATAATAGTTTCAAACCTGTAAGGGAGACGAGGAGGTGAATGGACCACAGGTAGTTTTAGCCGACCCTGTCACCATGCATACCTCCCCCTCCCCTCACTCCTACCTTAGCTTTACTTCCTAAAGCACAGGTGTACTCGTATTTACAAATACATACATAATATGTGTAGACACTTATTTTATATATATATAAAGTTGTCACATAAACACGTGAAATAACAGTCAATGATCAAACCACAATAAGAAATGGGAAAACAAGGCTAAGATCTTTCAACCGTAACAAGCGGTCTTCGTCAGAGTCAAAAACCCAACTGAGTCAAAGTTGGGTTTTTGACTCTGACGAAGACCGCTTGTTACTGTTGAAAGATCTTAGTCTTGTTTTCCCATTTTTTCTTATTGTGGTTTGATCATATATATATATATATATATATATATATATATATATATATATATATATATATGTCTTATCAAATTGAAAATACAACCAACATCGTATGTATGTTCGAATGGTTTGTTATTGATTTAAACATTAAGGAAATAACGAAAAAAGGAGACAACAAAAATTTCTGAAATTGATAAACATAGTTAAACTTAAAAATAATGTAATAATTTATAATATATTTGTTTATTCTTATAATATATATCAATTATAATCATCAAGTCCCATTGATGATGCAACCGGGCGACTTCACCAGCGATAGACTAGGTATGACGGTTAATAATAATATCTTATAATATATATATAGTAAAAAAATTTAAATTGACGATTCAAATAGATGTAAAAATTTCAACTAAAATTGAACAAAATACATAATATAATCCTTTCATTTTTTTTTTTGTTTTATAAAATTCTTCTTCATCAGAAAGAAAGGAGATAGAAGTAAAGTTTAGATATATGGAAACGTTTTAGATGAATTAGTCTGTTTGATTATGTAGTGAGAAGTAAGTATTTTTTAGAAAAAACCGTAAGAAGCACTGCATACAGAAAGACAGTAACCTGGGAAGACGGTGAAAGTAAACTAGTATAAGGAAAATATTATATAAATTTTAAAATATAAATTATATAATATTATATATTATATAATATATAATTATACAAATATTATATACATTTTATAAATACATAAATATAAAATATAAATAATGCTGAAGAAATTAATAAACTTTAATAAGGTAATACTGAAAAAAATGTGTCAAATTATTGTTTTAAATTTAAATCGGGTGTAGGACTGCCTTAATGTTTTTCTAATCAAGATTTTTAAATTGTTTAGAATATTTTTTTTATTAAAAATAATAAATAACTAATAAAAATACACTTGACCCTCGAATATTCGTACTATTACAGACCGAAACAGGTTTGGAAACAGAAAAGGTCGGAAAGTGGTAACACTGGTAAGTGGTAGCCTTGGATGGATGGGTATAGCTCAGTGATTAAGGTATTCGACTCTGAACTGGTAGGTCCGTGGTTCGATGCTCACTTTGGTCCTCGATTTATTTACTTGGTTGGTGAATAATAAATCTGATCATTTCGTTTCTTATAGAGGATGTTAAAACGTCGGTCTCGAGCCTATACGATGTCAGGTACTTGTTAAAGATCCCTACTAATCTAAATAGATTTGAGTTAGGCAAAGTTTAAAACTCTTAATGTAGAATCACCAATCAAACAAAAAGACTGTCACAGGGCTTACGTTTTTAACTCTCTGGGGGATCTGTTTAAACAAATAAAAAAAAAACAACAATCAAAAAAGTGGTTAGCCTAAAGGTGGGTAGGGTAGGCTAAGTGGTTGACAGCATGACAAGACGTGTACCTTCTCACTAAAACCTTCTATTTCTCACTAAGGCCCTTCAATTTCATTTACGCACACTACATATTTAATTTAAATAAACACTATTAATAATACATAATAAAATTTGCAATATATTAAACCTAACCTAACTGTTAACTACAGGATATATAAGTAGCCTAACCTCAACTCAACAGAGTTTAGTAAAGATAAACTGGTTGAATACTGTAATAGCCGATTTGAAAAGATTTGAATGAAATTGGAGTAGCGTAGGTATATCAGAAGGGAGGATAGCTAGACTATTCTCTACCTCACCTTGCCTTAAATCACAATCATCAAATACAGATGGATACAGTTAAATTTATACATTAAAATACGTAATAATAGTGTTCATGCATAATAAAGGTATAGCTTGTATAAGGTAACGAAATTTGACTATCCTAGAATACTCGGCCTCACTTTGCCCTCATTGTAAATTACCAATAACCGGATGATTATTTATGCTCTTTGAAAGATAAAAGTACGGAAACTTGAAAATACGGTTACTTGAAGTACGGAAACTTGAAAATAAGGTTACTTGAAGTACGGAAACTTGAAAATACGGTTACTTGAAGTACGGAAACTCGAGGATTGAGTGTATTTTTATTAGTTATTGTCTTACCCTCTATTCATATTGTAGTTTGATCATATATATATAAAATAAATTCAAAACGAAGGAAACACACAGAAAGACACAGATATAACACACATCGATATTTCGACCATCGTCGTCATCAGGAGGTGTGAAGAGCGAAGAGTCCCGCAGGAAGACAGGGCGGTACTGCGGGACTCTTCGCTCTTCGCACCTCCAGATGACGACGATGGTCGAAATAACGATGTGAGTTATGTCTGTGTCTTTCTGTGTGTTTCCTTCGTTTTGAATTTATTTCATTTTAAAAAAGCCCGCTGGACCGTTTCTTTTAATTGTATATATATATATATATATATATATATATATATTGGTATACTTTGGGAGCAGACCTTCTTTTAAACATACCTCATTAAAGATCTTGCCAACATTAAGTTTAGTATGTTTCCTACATACCTTTTCAAGGTTTCGAATGCTACCTTTCCATCTCTGTGGTACCATATAAATTAACTCACCGATTTTTTTATCTTTCATTGTATTTTTCATATTACATTTCCGACGTTTCGGTCTACGTTGACCATTTTCAAGGATTCTATATACAAGGTTTTTTTAAACAATTCTAATAAATACTTATTTACAATGACAATTACCTCACTTCTATCAAACATAACTAATAATAAAATATTCTTTTAAAAAACACTACCTTAATAAACATGAGTAACAGGTTTGCTACAAAATTCCCTACATGAACATTTACACAACATTATTTAAATCACTATATAGTTATTTTTCACGAATGTAACTTTAAAATTCTGGAAAAACAACAGGACTGATCATTAATGTTCGGCTTCTTTTCCTTTATGCATAATGATTCAATTATATGCAGCCTCGTGTGATTATTTTCTGCATATAATACTTCAATGTTGTCTTCCAGCATTTTTCTACTTAGCCTGCTTTTATGTATGTTCATTGTGTGTTCTTTCGGTCCTCCGGCTGCGAGATGCATCGTAAGTCTGCGTGAAAGTGTTGTCGTCGTAGAACCAATGTAGCTCGATTTTAGGAGCTCACAGTCTCCTATAGTGCAATTATATCTGTACACTACATTGGTTTTTTGTAGTTGTGTTTTTTGTTGTAGGTTGTTCCTAATTATCATATTTGCTGTGCAGGAACTCTTGTAGTAAATACTAATATTTAGCTTGTCTGCCGAGTTAACACATGTTGTATTTCTTTTAATTATGGCCTTCAAAATTCTTTCATCCTTTTTATATTCATTAGAGAATTGATTCTTATAATACACCGTTTGTATTCTTCCTTCTTCACCCAGCTGATGCTCTTGATTATTGTTTGAATTTATATTCTTCATATATTTCCTTAAAATATTGTCGAAGTGTTGGTTACTATAACCATTGTTGACCAATACTTGTTTAATCCTTTCTACTGCTTGGTCGAAGAGAAGCCAGTCAGACGATGTCTTGAATGCTCTATGTATAAGTGCCTTAATTGTTCCATCTTTATATCTTTCTGGGCACTCACTTTGTGCATTTAAATAAACTCCTGCATGCGTTGGTTTAACATATACTGATGTTTCATATTTCCTGTAATTCTGGTTTATTCTTACATCCAGAAAGTTGATATTATTGTTGACACTGAATTCCTTTGTGAATTTTAAAACTGATGCCTCTTCAAGTGCTTTTTTTAAACACTCAATTTCTTGTTCGTTATTCACCACTAAGAAGCAATCATCAACGTAACGGCAGTACACATGGGGCTTGACTATAGATTCTTGTGTTAACACACTATTCTCTACATGGCACATGTAAAAGTTTGCAAATGTTACTCCAAGGGGAGAACCCATGGCAACGCCATATATTTGATAATATAAGCTCCCATCAATATGTGTAAAAGGATTTTTAGTTGTGCAACTACGAAGTAAACTTTCCAGAATTACTCTTGAAAAGGGAGGAGGGGTTAGAGTCGGATGTTCATATGCTAAATCACAAATAATTTCAATAGTTTTTTCTACTGGAACATTTGTGAAAAGAGATTCAACATCTAGAGAGGCCATGGTTCCTTTAGGCTCAGTGGCTCGTATTATTTCTAAGAATTCATCAGTGGATTTAAGTAGATACTTAGCAGGTAGGTAAGGAGTAATAATTTTATTTAGTGCTTTAGCAGTACCATAAGTGGGTGTATTAACTTGAGAAATTATATTTCGTAAAGGGTTACCTGCTTTGTGCGTTTTGACATTACCGTATATGTAACCAGGACTAAATTCACCTATGATAGGCTTCAGAATTTTCTCCTTCTTTCCTTTATTAGCTTCTTTAATTAGCTTATTAATCTCAATTTTCAATTTATTGGTAGGGTTTCGAGAAATCTTTTTAAACTTAGTACTGTCTTCTAATATATGGTCTAACTTTTGTTTATACTCACATTTGTCTAAGATCACAAATATATTAGCCTTGTCTGCCTTTCTTATAACAATTTCATTGTTAGTTCGGAGACTTTTAGCAGCTTCTTTCATTTTCTTAGTGAGTACTATGCTGTTATGATAACCTCTGCGTTTAGTTGCTTCAGATTTTAACTGATCCTTTAATTCAGGTTTAATCGTGATGAACTTTTGTTCTTGTAACTCAAGTAACGAATTATACAGGATTTCAAGCTCTGTCTTCTTCCTTATACCATTAAACTTGCTCTTAAAATGGCATCTAGTGCCAAGCGATAAGAATTCATGCTCATTTTCCGTAAGCTTATATTTAGACAAATTCAAATATTTATCCGTTACTTGTGGTATGCACATTCTACCACCATACAATCTATGTAACTTCCTTGTTGTTCTAGAAGAACAACATTCTAGAAGTTGTATAGAACAACAAGGAAGTTACATAGATTGTATGGTGGTAGAATGTGCATACCACAAGTAACGGATAAATATTTGAATTTGTCTAAATATAAGCTTACGGAAAATGAGCATGAATTCTTATCGCTTGGCACTAGATGCCATTTTAAGAGCAAGTTTAATGGTATAAGGAAGAAGACAGAGCTTGAAATCCTGTATAATTCGTTACTTGAGTTACAAGAACAAAAGTTCATCACGATTAAACCTGAATTAAAGGATCAGTTAAAATCTGAAGCAACTAAACGCAGAGGTTATCATAACAGCATAGTACTCACTAAGAAAATGAAAGAAGCTGCTAAAAGTCTCCGAACTAACAATGAAATTGTTATAAGAAAGGCAGACAAGGCTAATATATTTGTGATCTTAGACAAATGTGAGTATAAACAAAAGTTAGACCATATATTAGAAGACAGTACTAAGTTTAAAAAGATTTCTCGAAACCCTACCAATAAATTGAAAATTGAGATTAATAAGCTAATTAAAGAAGCTAATAAAGGAAAGAAGGAGAAAATTCTGAAGCCTATCATAGGTGAATTTTAGTCCTGGTTACATATACGGTAATGTCAAAACGCACAAAGCAGGTAACCCTTTACGAAATATAATTTCTCAAGTTAATACACCCACTTATGGTACTGCTAAAGCACTAAATAAAATTATTACTCCTTACCTACCTGCTAAGTATCTACTTAAATCCACTGATGAATTCTTAGAAATAATACGAGCCACTGAGCCTAAAGGAACCATGGCCTCTCTAGATGTTGAATCTCTTTTCACAAATGTTCCAGTAGAAAAAACTATTGAAATTATTTGTGATTTAGCATATGAACATCCGACTCTAACCCCTCCTCCCTTTTCAAGAGTAATTCTGGAAAGTTTACTTCGTAGTTGCACAACTAAAAATCCTTTTACACATATTGATGGGAGCTTATATTATCAAATATATGGCGTTGCCATGGGTTCTCCCCTTGGAGTAACATTTGCAAACTTTTACATGTGCCATGTAGAGAATAGTGTGTTAACACAAGAATCTATAGTCAAGCCCCATGTGTACTGCCGTTACGTTGATGATTGCTTCTTAGTGGTGAATAACGAACAAGAAATTGAGTGTTTAAAAAAAGCACTTGAAGAGGCATCAGTTTTAAAATTCACAAAGGAATTCAGTGTCAACAATAATATCAACTTTCTGGATGTAAGAATAAACCAGAATTACAGGAAATATGAAACATCAGTATATGTTAAACCAACGCATGCAGGAGTTTATTTAAATGCACAAAGTGAGTGCCCAGAAAGATATAAAGATGGAACAATTAAGGCACTTATACATAGAGCATTCAAGACATCGTCTGACTGGCTTCTCTTCGACCAAGCAGTAGAAAGGATTAAACAAGTATTGGTCAACAATGGTTATAGTAACCAACACTTCGACAATATTTTAAGGAAATATATGAAGAATATAAATTCAAACAATAATCAAGAGCATCAGCTGGGTGAAGAAGGAAGAATACAAACGGTGTATTATAAGAATCAATTCTCTAATGAATATAAAAAGGATGAAAGAATTTTGAAGGCCATAATTAAAAGAAATACAACATGTGTTAACTCGGCAGACAAGCTAAATATTAGTATTTACTACAAGAGTTCCTGCACAGCAAATATGATAATTAGGAACAACCTACAACAAAAAACACAACTACAAAAAACCAATGTAGTGTACAGATATAATTGCACTATAGGAGACTGTGAGCTCCTAAAATCGAGCTACATTGGTTCTACGACGACAACACTTTCACGCAGACTTACGATGCATCTCGCAGCCGGAGGACCGAAAGAACACACAATGAACATACATAAAAGCAGGCTAAGTAGAAAAATGCTGGAAGACAACATTGAAGTATTATATGCAGAAAATAATCACACGAGGCTGCATATAATTGAATCATTATGCATAAAGGAAAAGAAGCCGAACATTAATGATCAGTCCTGTTGTTTTTCCAGAATTTTAAAGTTACATTCGTGAAAAATAACTATATAGTGATTTAAATAATGTTGTGTAAATGTTCATGTAGGGAATTTTGTAGCAAACCTGTTACTCATGTTTATTAAGGTAGTGTTTTTTAAAAGAATATTTTATTATTAGTTATGTTTGATAGAAGTGAGGTAATTGTCATTGTAAATAAGTATTTATTAGAATTGTTTAAAAAAACCTTGTATATAGAATCCTTGAAAATGGTCAACGTAGACCGAAACGTCGGAAATGTAATATGAAAAATACAATGAAAGATAAAAAAATCGGTGAGTTAATTTATATGGTACCACAGAGATGGAAAGGTAGCATTCGAAACCTTGAAAAGGTATGTAGGAAACATACTAAACTTAATGTTGGCAAGATCTTTAATGAGGTATAATATATATATATATATATATATATATATATATATATATATATATATCAATGATCAAACCATAATAAGAAATGGGAAAACAAGACTAAGATCTTTCAACCGTAACAAGCGGTCTTCGTCAGAGTCAAAAACCCAACTGAACGAAGACCGCTTTTACGGTTGAAAGATCTTAGTCATGTTTTCCCATTTCTTATTGTGGTTTGATCATTGATTGTTATTTCACGTGTTTATGTGAAATCTTTATATATATAGAAAATAAATTTAAAATGAAGGAAAAACACAGAAAGACACACACTCCGCCCTGCCTTCAGTAGAACTCTTGCACTTCACACCTCCTGATGACGACGATGGTGGAAATATCGATGTGAGTTATGTCTGTGTCTTTTCTTTTCTTACTGTTGCGATCAGTAGGTTTGTTGCGATCGAAGATGGACAAACAAACCTACTGTTGCGATCATCAGTAGGTGTGTTGCTATCGAAGATGGACAAACAAACCTACTGTTGTGATCAGTAGGTGTGTTGCTATCGAAGATGGACAAACAAACCTACTGTTGCGATCAGTAGGTTTGTTGCGATCAGTAGGTTTGTTGCGATCGAAGATGGACAAACAAACCTACTGTTGCGATCAGTAGGTGTGTTGCTATCGAAGATGGACAAACAAACCTACTGTTGCGATCAGTAGGTTTGTTGCGATCGAAGATGGACAAACAAACCTACTGTTGCGATCATCAGTAGGTGTGTTGCTATCGAAGATGGACAAACAAACCTACTGTTGCGATCAGTAGGTTTGTTGCGATCGAAGATGGACAAACAAACCTACTGTTGCGATCATCAGTAGGTGTGTTGCTATCGAAGATGGACAAACAAACCTACTGTTGCGATCAGTAGGTTTGTTGCGATCGAAGATGGACAAACAAATCTACTGTTGCGATCATCAGTAGGTGTGTTGCTATCGAAGATGGACAAACAAACCTACTGTTGCGATCAGTAGGTGTGTTGCTATCGAAGATGGACAAACAAACCTACTGTTGCGATCAGTAGGTTTGTTGCGATCGAAGATGGACAAACAAACCTACTGTTGCGATCATCAGTAGGTGTGTTGCTATCGAAGATGGACAAACAAACCTACGTTTGCGATCAGTAGGTTTGTTGCGATCGAAGATGGACAAACAAACCTACTGTTGCGATCATCAGTAGGTGTGTTGCTATCGAAGATGGACAAACAAACCTACTGTTGCGATCAGTAGGTTTGTTGCGATCGAAGATGGACAAACAAACCTACTGTTGTGATCATCAGTAGGTGTGTTGCTATCGAAGATGGACAAACAAACCTACTGTTGCGATCAGTAGGTTTGTTGCGATCGAAGATGGACAAACAAACCTACTGTTGCGATCAGTAGGTTTGTTGCGATCGAAGATGGACAAACAAACCTACTGTTGCGATCAGTAGGTTTGTGGCGATCGAAGATGGACAAAGAAACCTACTGTTGCGATCAGTAGGTTTGTGGCGATCGAAGATGGACAAACAAACATACAGTTGCGATCAGTAGGTTTGTTGCGATCGAAGATGGACAAACAAACCTACTGTTGCGATCAGTAGGTTTGTTGCGATCGAAGATGGACAAACAAACCTACTGTTGTGATCAGTAGGTTTGTTGAGTTCGAAGATGGACAAACAAACCTACTGTTGCGATCAGTAGGTTTGTTGCGATCGAAGATGGACAAACAAACCTACTGTTGCGATCAGTAGGTTTGTTGCGATCGAAGATGGACAAACAAACCTACTGTTGCGATCAGTAGGTTTGTTGCGATCGAAGATGGAAAAACAAACCTACTGTTGCGATCAGTAGGTTTGTTGCGATCGAAGATGGACAAACAAACCTACTGTTGCAATCAGTAGGTTTGTTGCGATCGAAGATGGACAAACAAACCTACTGTTGCGATCAGTAGGTTTGTTGCGATCGAAGATGGACAAACAAACCTACTGTTGCGATCAGTAGGTTTGTTGCGATCGAAGATGGACAAACAAACCTACTGTTGCGATCAGTAGGTTTGTTGCGATCGAAGATGGACAAACAAACCTACTGTTGCGATCAGTAGGTTTGTTGCGATCGAAGATGGACAAACAAACCTACTGTTGCGATCAGTAGGTTTGTTGCGATCGAAGATGGACAAACAAACCTACTGTTGCGATCAGTAGGTTTGTTGCGATCGAAGATGGACAAACAAACCTACTGTTGCGATCAGTGTGTTTGTTGCGATCGAAGATGGACAAACAAACCTACTGTTGCGATCAGTGTGTTTGTTGCGATCGAAGATGGACAAACAAACCTACTGTTGCGATCAGTAGGTTTGTTGCGATCGAAATGGACAAACAAACCTACTGTTACGATCAGTAGGTTTGTTGCGATCGAAGATGGACAACGTTCGAAAGCGCTCCAACTCCAGTATCTTCTTATAACTTTTAAACTGGACGAAAGTAATTATTTTTATTGAAATAGTATTTCAAATAGTTTTAATTAAAATATGCATCTGAACATCATATTATTTAATTTTAAAATATTATTTTTAAACCCTTTAAAAATGAAATATATTTTTCACTATCTTTTATTGTGCTAGCTTTTACTTATAAACTGTTTTAAAAATTGAGAAAATTCCTCCTTAAACGTTAATTAGTTAAAAAATAATCAGCATCCTATAACACAATTAGTTTTTAGGTTTAATTTCTCGAATTTCCTGGTATGAATTTAGGGAAGTTGACTCGGCTTGGTGGAGAATATTAGCATTTTCTGAGGAAAAAAATAAAATATTAAAAATATTAAACATTAACCGCAATACAGAGAAAAACACAGTGAATACAAGAAGCAAAAAAAATTTCGAATTATAAAAGATTTCACTTAAATTTATTTATAACTAAATGGTACCACAAAGGAATTAATTAATATTGTCATGTATCGATAGGTATAGTGGTGATTCTTTTTAATTAGAACAAATACAGTAGTTGTAGTTACAATAAAAATTATAATATGCTTGCTTGTTGAATAATTAAATTTAATTAATTAAAAGCTACTCTTGAATAGGAGATTATTTGAAACTAGCATCAGTCGCAGAAACTCACTCTGAATTGTAATTCTTATTTCCTCAAGAGCTACTCTTAAATATGGACAGTATAAGAAACTGGTCAGAATCAGTCGCAGAAACTCACTCTGAATTGTATATCTCCACTCCTCAAAAACTACTCTTGAATAAGGACATTCCTATCTGAAACTGACCACTTTCAGCATCAGTCGCAGAAACTCACTCTGAATTGTAACTCTCCTCTCCTCAAGAGCAACTTTTGAATATGGACAATATGAGAAATTGGTCAGAATCACTCGCAGAAACTCACTCTCAATTGTAACTCTCCTTTCCTCAAGAACTACTCTTGAATATGGACAATATCAGAAACTGACTCTGCGAGTGAGTCGCAGAAACTCACTCTGAAATAATATTTATATATATATATATATATATACCTAAAGAACGAAATATAGTCTGGGTCGAAATAAACTGTGACACATAGAAAGAAACATAAATATAATGAACAATGACTTTTTGCTATGTGTTTCTATGAGTCACAGTTTATTTTAAGTATACATATATATTTTTATATATATAATAATTAAAAGAAACGGTCCAGCGGACTTTTTTAAATAAAATAAATTCAAAACGAATGAAACACACAGAAAGACACAGACATAACACACATCGATATTTCGACCATCGTCGTCATCAGGAGGTGTGAAGAGTGAAGAGCGAAGAGTCCCGCAGGAAGTCAAGGCAGCGACTCGCTGCAGAGGGCAGAATCGCTGCCCTGTCTTCCTGCGGGACTCTTCGCTCTTCACACCTCCTGATGACAACGATGGTCGAAATATCGATGTTAGTTATGTCTATGTGTTTCCTTCGTTTTGAATTTATTTATATATATATATATATATATATATATATATATATATATATATCAATCATCAAACCACAAATGAAAAAGTTTAAGATCTTTCAACCGTATCAAGCTGTCTTCGTAAGAGTCAAAAACCAACTCACTCTGTTGGGTATTTTTCCCTTTTCATATTGTGGTTTTATCATTGATTGTTATTTCACTTGTTTTCGTGAAATCTTGTTTTATATATATATATATAAAAGATCAATCCACAATATGAAATGGGAAAAAAACACTAAATTTTTCATATTGTGCTTTGATCATTGACTGTTATTTCACGTGTTTATACGAAAGCTTTTATTTATATAATTTTATATATATATATATATATATATATATATATATATATATAATATAGTAGTTTTCTTGGTAGAATAAATATTTTCATTAGTAGTGTGCATTTTTAATTTAATTTATCGAAACATTAACTTCATTATAAAGCTTCTGTATTTGTACATGTCCCAGAGGTTTTTAACATGTATTGCATCTAATATTGCATGCGAAAATTATATTAATATTACACTTTTGCCACCTTATAAAATAATTATTCTCTAACTTTAACTGAAAAAAAAAAAAGAAAAAAAAACTATAAAAACAAAATATTAAATGCAAATTTTCTTTTTGTCCCTCTGTATTTTTCTCTTTTCTCTACCAGTTTAATTAAAACAGTGGTGTTTTTTTTTTTCTGTAATTTAGTTGGCTTTGAGTGGTTGGCTAACCGGGAAATATAGCTTTAGATGTCAACCTGTTGATTACAGCTACAGCAAACTTACAATAAGGGTAAGTGAACGTTAACAAAAAAAAAAAATAAAAAATAAAAAATAAAAAACCTCCCTTTTTAAGCATGATTCTTTATTAACTGCATGCAATTATATCAACATATTTTTAGTAGAATATCAAGTACTTTTTTTTTTAAAAAAAAAATACATGCATGAAAAATAATTCTTGAAGTTATTTAAAAATAATGTAGATTTATTTTTTTTTTTAATATACTGTTTTATAAACTATGTTCTTGAAAACACAACTATAATGAAGAAAATTAATAGAAATTCCACAATACTTCCTTTAAATCCTACATTGTAACAAAGCATAAAGCTGATTATTTAAAATAAGCATAAAATTCTCCATATTAAATAAAATAATATAACAATTATATATTAGCGTCAATATAGGCATAAAAATGGCCATAAAAAAAATGGTTTTTTTTTTCATTTCTTTTAGGTATACAGTGGTACCTCGGGATACGAGTTTAATTCGTTCCTTAACTTTGCTCGTATGTCAATTTACTTGTATCTCAAAGTAATTTTCCCCATTGAAATCAATTGAAATGTCATTAATCCGTTCCAGCCCCAAAAATACTTATCCCTAATTGTTTTTGTTACGTGATTTTGAATAAGTAAAATGTATTTATAAATGACAAATAATTTATAAAAACATAATAAAAGAGAATGTACAGGTGGTTAGAAAAACCTCGTTAAAAAACTGGTTTTATTAAGTTTACGTATATATGTAATTAGTATTTTGGTTATTTAAATTTAACTTAGACATAACTTAAATGCTATTGTATGCTTAATTTTAGTTACTGCTTTTCTCTTCACTGGTCTTTGCCTTTTTCGCAGGTTTAAAAAAAAACTGTCCAAGGAGGTTTGTTTCTTCCTCCCTTTCAGAATGCTACGGAAATGAGTTAGGCAAGTTTCATTAAATAGATCCCATGCACGACCAGTTGCAACTTTTTCGGGGTGTTTCTTTGTCACGAACTATGAAACTCTCTCCCACATTCCCAAGATCTTCCAATTGAATTGATCTTCCAATTTTCAAACGTAAACTGAGTGGGCCGTAGGCGGCATCGTAGAAAAAAGAAATGTACATATTTATAAATGACCTGATACTACAATTGGCTGTTCCTCGTATCTCAAATTTCACTCGTATTTCAAAAACAAAATTTCGCTCATTTGACAGCTCGTATCTCAAATAACTCGTATGTCGGGGCACTCGTATACCGAGGTACCACTGTATTTCATTTATCTAAAAACCGGATAATAATTGAAAAACAATTGAAATATATATATATATTACAATGAAAAATAATTGAAAAACTTCTAGAATAGAATGCTGAATATTTTTTTTATCTTTTTTCACATAATAATTAAAATAAATGGGAAAAAAACGATTTGATTTATTTCAGTGCCAGTACTGATTGAAACTGTCAGAAAAATTTCAATTTTTTTTTTGTAATTCATGTAATTTAAGTGTAACTTCTTTACAACAGATTTGGGGGTATAAATTAATAAAAAAAATTAATTCATAACGTTTTTCCTAGATATAATTAAACTTAAATCATTGATTGTATTATGTATTCCACAAAATAATAAAAAATATTTTCTGCTTGAATTTTTTTTTTTTATTTAAAAATATATGAAAAAAAATAAATTGATAAAAACTAGGACGAAAAGATTAAATAGCATACTCAATAATAAATATTTTATTAATTTGTTTTCTTTAATCAACTAAAAAAAAAATATAGTACATTTTGTAAAGTAAACTCTTTTATTGGAGTAAAATAAAAAAATTGAAAACATTTATATTTGAAATGCTTTATGCATGATCTATTGACTTAGGTTAATAACGTTTATTTTCTCAAATCACACCGTATTTAAAAGAATGTTACCTTTCATTTTTTTTTTATCTAAAGGTAAAATTTTTTTAAAAAAAAAATCTTTTAAATCAATGTTGATTTTTTATTTCAACTAAAAGATGATACAGGAGATCTATTTTCATTCTAAAATGAAATTATTTCTATAAATTTCATATTTATTTTCATAATTAATTAAATTATGAACGTTTTCGAAATTTATGTCTTATATTGAAATATTTGTATTTTGGTATGTTCATAACTCGAGGTACATCTTGTTTGTTTTTTTTGTTTTTTTTTTGTATATCCTAAAATCTACATTCCAGGAATAAATAGTTGAACGTAATGATAAATTTACGTTAGATCTGTCCTCTAAATAATGTTAGCAAAATAAATATATACATATATATATATATATATATATATACTTAAACTGTGAAACATAGACAGAAACATAACAAACACTCAATTTTCAATATTTCGACCGTAATGACGGTCGTCCTCAGGAGAAGAAGTGAATTGACTGAGGGACGACAGTAATATATATATATATACTTCGAATAAAATGAAAGGTCCGTGTGGACAATAAACACTTTAACACATAGAAAAGAACACAGAAAGACACTACAGAACTCACTTCGATATTTCGACATCCGTCGTCATCGGGAAGAAGTGCGAAGTACTCGCGTTGAGAAGCAAACTACTACTGGCCTCCAGAGTAACTCGTGGAACCACCGCAATGCTGCTCCCCAGCGGAGGAGAGGAAAAATAGAAATCCTTCCAATATTTATTTAGAAAACAAGATAAAAAATATATAAAATACGAAATAATAATAATAAAAAATAAATAATAATAATAATAAAATAATAATAATAATAATAAAAAATATTTTATTATTATTATTATTTATTTTATTATTATTATTTTATTATTATTATTATTATTATTATTATTATTATTATTTTATTATTATTATTATTTATTTTTTATTATTATTATTTCGTATTTTATATATTTTTTATCTTGTTTTCTAAATAAATATTGGAAGGATTTCTATTTTTCCTCTCCTCCGCTGGGGAGCAGCATTGCGGTGGTTCCACGAGTTACTCTGGAGGCCAGTAGTAGTTTGCTTCTCAACGCGAGTACTTCGCACTTCTTCCCGATGACGACGGATGTCAAAATATCGAAGTGAGTTCTGTAGTGTCTTTCTGTGTTCTTTTCTATGTGTTAAAGTGTATATATATATATATACATATATATATATATATATATATATATATATATATATATATATAAATGATCAAACCACAATAAGAAATGGGGAAACAAGACTAAGATCTTTCAACCGTAACAAGCAGTCTTCGTCAGAGTCAAAAACCCCACTAGTTTTTCAAAAAACTTGTTTCAACTAGTTTCAAAAAACCAAAAGTTGAGTTTTTGACTCTGACGAAGACTGCTTGTTACGGTTGAAAGATCTTAGTCTTGTTTTCCCATTTCTTATTGTGGTTTCATCATTGGTTGTTATTTCACGTGTTTATGTGAAAACTTTATATATATATATATATATTAATATAAATAGGGAGCAGTCCTTCTTTTATACATATTGTGTTAAACTGAATTGCCTTAATTAAACATACCTTATATATATACCTGACGATTTAAAATTATCAAGGATATATAAAAAACTGCTCAAAAAAAAGGTATTTTTAATTAAGGCAATTCAGTTCAACACAATATATATATATATATATATATATATATATATATATATATATATAATATTGATAAAAGTATCGACCCTGGAATAGAAACAAAACTAAGGTTTATCGGAACTAGGTCAGTTCTTCAGGTTCAAATTAAACTCTCATTGCCAATGTTTCGGTCTTTATTTAAAACCTTTTTTCATAGTATATTTCATAGTCAGACTACTTAGTCACGTTCATTCAGACTACAGTTGTTGTTAAAAACCACATACTATTTGTCTTTGTAAAATAATTTGTAATGTAATACTTAGTTTTTCTGTTTCAAAATATATACTTCTGCCTATGAAAAAGGTTTTAAATAAAGACCGAAACGTTGGTAATGAGAGTTTAATTTGAACCTGTAAAACTGACCGAGACCGATAAACCTTAGTTTTATACATATAAATATATCTACAATTAAAATCCTTAAAACAAACAAACTAAATAAATATAATTAATAAAGAATTTAAAAAATCTAACCCATTAAAAAAATAATATGAATTTTTTAATAATTTAAACTTTAGATCATTATAAATATTGTTATAAACCTTCTATCAAATTAGAGAACAAAACTCCATTTTGTGGAATACAAATTATTCTTAATTCTACAAATAATAACATTATTTTTCTAAATATTTTTGTTTTTTTTTCGAAAGGCCTATCATAATTTATTTTTTAAAAAAACCATTATAATATTTAATTTTTATATTTTTAAAAACCTACTATAATTATTATTTAAATAAAACTTATTATAATTTTTTAACAATTATTATTTTTTAAAAAAAAACCTTTATAGTTTATATTTTTAACAACTATTATAATATACATATTCTTGAAAACCTATCTAAGTTCTTAAAAACATATTATAATTTAATTTTTTTCTATTTATATTTGACAAAGACGACGTATTATAATAAATTAAATATTATAATTTATAGACGTAATATAAATTATATTCTTGGAAATTCTTTCATAATTTTTTTACAATTCTATTCTATTACAATTTTTTAAAAAAATATTTTGTATAATTTTATTTTAAATAATTTATATAGTTCACTTCTAAAAAATTAAAAAGAATATAAAAACTCATGCTTTGTATATGAATAACATATAAAATGATATTTATTAATTTTAGAAGCATTTAACTTTTTATGTAAAATTTTATGTACTTTTATGTAATCAGTAAATGAAAGATTTTGAGAGGGTCAAGAAATATTAATATTAAAAAAAAGCAAAAACCCAAAGTCCTACGAGAGTTGAACCTTTACCATTCCGTACTAAGTGCTATTTTGCCAACTAACCGACCATGCTACGACCACGTCTAACCTTTTGTTTGAATTATACCTGCTTAATCTGCAGTTTTTATTACTACAATATGATAAAACCATAAAATCTTATTATAATATAATAAAAATATACTATATTAATTTTTAAATGATTTTGAATAACTCGGTAATATATATTTCTATTTTTATATTAAACATATGCGTTAACTATTAAATTATTTCAAAATTGACTGAATAATATAAATAGTTTTTATAATTATTTTGTGTTCAATTAGAAAAGTAAATATATAAAATAATAAATTAGAAGAAACAAATATTATATATTGAATCTGTTGTTTTTTTGTATAGCGAATAGTATTTTTATGCATATAGAACTAAATGAAAATTGGATTTGAATAGTTTTCAAGTTCGAATTGAACTGTCAAATACTGTTTGAGTTTTATTTAAAACCTATGTTACGAAAGGTTATAAAACAAAGAACAAGAAGAGATAATACAAATAACAACAAATATAGATATAGTACAAATAGATTGTTATTGTATTGAATAATAAAAGTATAACTTATTTGTGCTGTTTTATCCTTGTAAGAAGACCTTTGCTCGTCTGTCCAATGTAAGACATTTCACAGTTAGTACATGGTATCCTGTATACACAACAGTCCTTTCTTTTTGGCTTATTATTGACAAGTCTGTTAAACAAGTTACCATCATTACTGAACACAAGGATAAAACAGCACAAATATTCGATTAGAAGAGAAGACGAAAAGAGTGCCTTGTTCATGCACATAAGAAACAGTAATCATGTGATTAACTGGAATGAAGCAAATGAATTAATATATGTGTCTTCAGAAAGAAGAAGAAATATCGTGGAAAGTGCGCTCATAAAGAACTTTTATGAGAAGTTGATGAACAATAGCCTAGGACTCTACAAATTAGATGAAGTTTTGATTAGCGGGATAATTAAACAGATGAAGACTTCATCATTAAACACATTCAGGGTTTAAAAGTATCAATCGTGGAATAGGAACAAAACTAAAATTTATCGGGACTCGTTCAGTTCATCAGGTTCAAATTAATTTGAATTTAATTTGAACCTGAAGAACTGACCGAGCCCCGATAAATTTTAGTTTTGAAAGATTTCGCATAAACACGTGAAATAACAATCAATGATCAAATCCACAATGAGAAATGGGAAAACAAGACTAAGATCTTTCAACCGTAACAAGCGGTCTTCGTCAGAGTCAAAAACCCAACAGAACTCTGTTGGGTTTATGACTCTGACGAAGACCGCTTGTTACGGTTGAAAGATCTTAGTCTTGTTTTCCCATTTCTCGTTGTGGATTTGATCATTGCTTGTTATTTCACGTGTTTATGTGAAATTTTTTTATCGATTATATATATATATATATATATATATATATATATAATATTTCTACTTTAATATATTAGAGTCTATAACAGTCTATAAATTATAGACTAATCGTGACCTGTTGGGTCATCCAACACCTTCCTTTTGAATGCAATCATGTTCACGTAAATGCAAATGAACTATAAATGACCCTACTGAGAGCAACATGTTATTGGCCATGTTGAAGTAATGGATCACCTAAATGAAATAAAACTTTCTGTAGAGTCTATCCTTGAAACTTATGAATAGTTATGGCAAATGCTAACAGAATTGGAAATTGACTCCTTAAAAAATGAAATGCCCTCCTTAGATGAAACAAATTTCGATCATTGAATTAAAACTATTTCCCCTTGACACTGTGATGCGATAATTTTACAAACAATGACTTTATCGTAAAGCTCCTCAGTTATTAGTCTGTTACATTATATAAGCTCGGTAGATCATCATTTCTCATACACATGACAGGAGCTCCTTTTTTGAATTTATGCTGATGTTTTGGAAGTGAAGTGTAAAAAGAGTCCACTTGGCACAGAGAGTAGAGCCAAGTAAATACGTGCAATAAAAAAAAAACATCGTCTAAACAAAGAATAAAATCCCAAAAATGGGACTAAGATCTTTTCTTGAAAAGAACTGGTTAGATTTATTCTATAACAGAAATAGATTTTACGTCTGAAGTCAGAAATTTTACCTGACTTACATTGGGAGAATATATTTTTTTTCTTCTTTTCTTTTTAATGTCGCTGTTTGTAAAGTTATATATTACTCACTGCTTTCTTTAGTATTTATTTGAATGATCGAGTATAAACTGAAATTAAAAGGTATTCCTAGTTTCACCTGTGCGCAACATCCAAGCCTTCATCTTTAGTTGACTTATACAAACTATACGTTTATTTATATCAGGTTTTGGAATTATACTGTAACAAAGAACCTCTTGGTGCAGAGCGTAGAGGACTGGAGCTCCAATGTAAAGGTCGTAGGTTCGATTCCCTCAAAATTTACGTACATTTTGTAAACAATTAAACAAGATCATTCATCATTTATAAGTATATAAAATATGATAATTATAAACGATGTTTCGTCGTTTATACTTATTCGTTGTTCTTTTTTAATATCACTAAGAAAAAAGAATTGACAACTTTCAAATATACAATGCAGTCAAATTAAATCAACTGCTATGCAATGAGAAATCAGTGTTGCCAATGTCCAGGAAATAATACTGCAAAAAAACCAAAAAAATAGATTTAAATCAAATTATTAATTATGATAATTATTACTTCAATAACCTTTAAGATTTTAAAAGTTTATTTTTTTTTAAAATAAATGAGATTGGATCAGGGATCTGCTATTACAATAATATGCTTTAAAAAAAAAAACCAAAGTGAGAAGTTGAACCAGTGGGTTTCATTCTTTGCTCATGTGCATCGATGTCATTGTGTAATCTATTACTACATAGTATGCCTGTTACGCATAATATCGTAGTTGTATATTTGTAAATAAAGATGATAAAAAAAAATAAATAAATGAGAAATTTTTGAATATTGAACATATATCATAAAATAACAGATAATAACAGTTGTGGTTTATATTTTGAATTATTTTGTGATAGAATTTGTTTACTATTTTGGCAGAGATCGTTAAGTCATTACGAAGTTAGGATGATTATGATTATATTATGATTCTTGATTATGATTATATTTTTTGTACGAAATTGTTTGCATTTTTTTGAAAAATGTTTCTACCTTTTGGGGGTGTTACATTGTGAAATATTTAATAAAAGGATAATCACCGGATTATCTAATTATTGAATAATAAACTGAAATATATATTGTTAATTAATTGTTATATATTCCCGATCTAGTATGATAGATTTCTAGATTAAAAAAAAATATTAAAGAAATAATTTTTTTACATATATTAGTGAATATAGATTTAAAAAATTAGATATATATATATATATATATATACAGGTTCAAAATTCAAGAAGAGTAACACACAGGGTAAGGAAATACACTTACAGACTCAAATTTTAGGGTATCCCGTCTTCAGAAGAATAGAGAAAGGGAGACCAAGCACGTTGTAGACCAGGGGTTCTCAACCTTTGTTTGCTTGTGGACCCCCTAAAAGCTACTTGTGGACCCCCTAAAAGCTACTTTTGGACCCCCTAAAAGCTACTTGTGGACCCCTAAAAGCTACTTGTAGACCCCCACTCCCCCCGGATACTTAAAAAACATAATTATACGAATTTATAAATAAATATTTGTTTTTAGGTAAATGAAAATCGTTAATTATGAAATAATTTCATTACATCTACAACGCATGCGAAAATACAAAAATGTTTTTAAAACAATAACAAAATATTTCTTCATTTACATTTTAAAAAGAACCCTGAAATAAATTGTAACAGAATCAATTTTGAATGTACCATAAAGGGATGTGCAATAGAAAATTTTAAAACATTGGAACATTTTAACAAAACTGACGAGGATATTAGGCCTTATATTTTAATTATGTGTGAATATTGTGCGGCTAAAGCTTACTACGCTTTGATTTATTTTTGGTTTGCTGATGAATTCATTTAAACTTAACATGGAGCCCTAACCACGTGTCATGGACCTTCAGAATACTACTTTCCTCATGGACCCCCAGTAATCCTCTGTGGACCCCTGGGGGTCCATGTGGACCACGTTGAGAACCACTGTGTAGACGAAGGGGCAAGTAACCCAACTTGCCAAAAATTTGAGTCTGTAAGTGTGTTTCCTTACTCTGTGTGTTACTCTTCTTGAATTTGGAACTCTTATTGTGTCCAGTTTGGATCGTATTTCGATTTATTAAGTGTTACTTTTAAAAGCACACACTTACAGTCCATAATATTCTGTTTAATCCGTCTGCAGGAGAGATAATAGAGGGATAACAAGCGCACTGGTTCAGCGACGGTTGATGACCGTCTCGAGTGATAACAGTCGCTGAATCAGTGCACTTTGTTCCCCTCTCTTATCTCTCCTGAAGATAGTTCAAACCAAAAATTATAGACTGTAAGTGTGTGCTTTTAAAATTTAGATAAATTTATCTACCAGGATCTTAACAATTTTCGTATCTACGAGGGTCATCCAGAAAATAAGTTCCGTTTTGGTCTGTAGGGCGGTAGGAGTGGTTTTTGCCAAATCCGGCAACACCGCTCGAAAGAGGAGATGGGGGAATAGAATGAGAGTGACCTCATCGGTCAATTACCAACGTCAGGCAGGTAGTTGAAATGGAGCCCTCCATGTCACGTCCCGCCACCTCGATCCCGTTCTCTCCGAGTTGTTTTGCGCGGAGTGATTCAATTTCTTTATGCACAGGGTTTCAAATCAGTTCAAATTCACGAACACTCATTTCTGTTTATGGAAAGGTGTAATGAGTGAATCAATGGTGAGAGATGGGTACGTGAATTTAAGGCGGAAACATTCACTTGAGGATGAAAGTGGGAGAGCAGACCCTCAGTTGTGACGGACGAAATTGTCGCAGAAATCGACAATGCAATTCGCAAAGATCGTCGTTCAACCCTTGAACTCCACCTAGTTTCCCAGACATCTCACGATCCCTCATCCATGAATCGTCTCGGAAAAACTTGACTTTCGGAAAGTTTCCGCCCGGGGGTCCCTAGAGGCTGAATGTCTTCCCGCCTTAAATTCCGTACCCATCTCCTCACTCATTACACTTCTCCATAAACAAAATGAGTGTTCGTGAATTTGAACTGATTTGAAACCCGTGCAAAATAAATTGAATCACTCCGCGCAAAACAACTCGAGAGGGAACGGGATCGAGGTGGCGGGACGTGACATGGAGGGCTCCATTTCAACTACCTGCCCTGACGTTGGTAATTGACCGACTGAGGTCCCCCACCTCTCATTCTATTCCCCCACCTCTCCTCTTTCGAGCGGTGTTGCCGGATTTGGCAAAAACCACTCCTACCGCCCTACAGACCAAAACGGAACTTATTTTCTGGACGACCCTCGTATTTAGGATAAATGCATCTAACTTAAATATTACCTCCTTCAAGCAGAAAAAGCCTTGAAAATGTCTAACAATTTATGGCGAAACGTCAGCTTATAATTAAGATAAGTTAATTCTTTCGACCGTATCCTCAAGAAACCAATTTTGAAATTTATTTATATCTATAGATTTTTTCTTGCCTAAATGCCTAAATATATTACCTATATATTAAATTATATTATTATTTATTAATTTAATTTAATTTAAACAATATTTATGAAATATATTTAATATTTTTTTTCATCAGGATCGAGCAATAATTTATTTCTTTGTCAATAATAAGTCGACTATAAAAAAATCCAGGTATGAATACAATTTTCCAGTTACATTCACCAAATTGACTATACATAACTATGTTATTTATTATCTTTTTTCCACTATTTTTGAAAGTAAACAAAATTATTTTTGAATGACATTTAAGAAAAAAATAAACAAATAAGATTTAAGTTTGCATGGCTTTTGCAATTAGCATTTTGTATTTAATACTTTACATACTGTAGTATTTAAGTATTTTTTGATGCTAATAGCATATAAGTGTTTTCTTATTTATTTTGTTTTGCTAATTTATAGCTAAAAAAAAATGTGATTTGATTAAATCTAGGAGAGACATTTGCAAATTAGTTGTAGTTTCACACAATTCCGTTAGATGGCGCTGGCGTCGCGTTATATCACTTTACATTCCTTGCAATCTTTAAATTAAAAATTCATAATATTTCTGTTTATATATTATATTATATATGCTATGTATATAATGTATTCTGTTTATATAAAGCTTTGCTCATATATTCTGGCTTTTATATGCTATATTTCAAATGTTTCTCCTACATAGTATATTAAATATATCATTTACTATAAGTATTTACTATATATTTACTATAATAATATAAACATGTGTATTATTTATTTATAAATTTACGAAGCCTTTTAATTTTATAGTGGTATATCAAAAATTATTAATTTGGCTATTAATTATACATTTTTTTTTAATTTACATAAACCAATATAGTCTGCAGTAATACACCAAAGTAATATAATACCATAGTATTAAGTATTTTTGTATTCATCAGTTACAAAAATATATAGTAAGTTATCTGTTTAAATTTTACACAAAATAATAATGTTTGACATTCATATTAATAACGTGATATAGCTCGCATTTTATTAAAATGGGTGCCAGATATTAAATGAGCTAAATGTTCGCACCTATAACAATATAAAAGGTATACTGTTGTTAAGGGAATTAATTGCAGATGTATGGAACATTACTGGTCACCAGTTAATACCTTATAAAAACCAGGCCAAATACCTAGGTATAATAATTGACAGCCGGTTCACTCTTAAAAACACCATGTAAAAAATAGATACAAATTGGGTCTGGGACTAATGTCAAATTTGTACTCCATCCTCAAGTCAAAGGATTATTATTTTTATTATTATTATTATTATTGAGGGTAACTTTAGCTCTGGGTCTTAAAAACTATTGTACTTCCCCCCTTCTGTACTAAAGTACCCCAGCAGTTAGCTTCAACGCCTCCAAGGTGCTCAGTACTTTTGCTGGGTCCAGTGGTAAAAGTTTTTCTATGGTTTTGTTGAGTGTCCCGAAACACCTACCTCTGTGCAACAAAGTTGCCTGGCAGTCAGCCAGCAGGTGCAACGGTGTTTCTTCCTTTTCTTTGTAGAATCTGCACAAACCATCATTGTCAATGCCCATTCAGACTCCCTACGTTTGGGAGAAGGTGTCTTTCTTTCTCACTCTTCGGTTCCTTAGATGCACTTGTGAGAGATTGGCTCCCACTAGTTACCATTTTTGTACCCTCTGCCCTGTTGGAAGATGGTCTCCGGACTTCCTTCTCCTTTGTATCAACAGAGGGGAAAATCCCTGAAGCTCTATCGGTGGTATTTTGTTAGCTCCGACAGAGCCCCGCATACCAGAGTAAATCTATTTACTCAAAGACGTCGCCGCCTGGTACTCTTGAGGTTCCGTTCTTGGGCTTTTGAAACCTCTGCTCTTCCGGAGGATGGTCTCATTCCCCTTACAGGGGAAAATCCCTGAAGCTCTATCGGTGGTATTTTGTCCGCTCCGGCAGATCACAGCGTACCAGAGTAGGGATATTTACTCAAAGAGGTCGCCTTGGTACCCTTGAAGCTGCTTTCATAATACAGTAACCCCTGTATCATCCATCCTTCTGTACGGATCGCATAACGCCTTGGATTGGGGCTGGGATGAGAGGAGAGGATTTGGGAAGTTGGAAAGATGTGAAACGAGAGCGATCAGGTCAGGTCCAGCCCTAATCACATTCTTCTCTTCTTTCTTTTGTCCCTGCATATAGGTACGTGCCCCGCCCGAAGATGACCACTTGCTCCCCTTTCAACACCACTGTGTCCTCAGGTCGCAAAAAAGTACATCATGGGTGCATGCGACCCCCGGACACGTGTTTGAGACCTCTCACCTACATTATCAATGTAGTTTTCATTGTCTAAATTAATTTACCAATTATTACATTAATTGTAATCAACGTAGAATGCTCACAATCAATGATTGTGATTTATTTCATTTTATGAAAACAATCTAGTTTTGATTGCCCTACTTTATGATAATCAATTTCATCTATTTAATCAAATGATTCTAATCAATTCTAATGCTTCTAATTTATTTTCTTCATTCAATCAGATTCATTCAATAGAAACATACCTTGAAAGCGTTCACAAAACGTTTTAAACAAACTTGACAATTCATTGTTATAACTTCCTATAAATAATCTCTATAAAAAAATAAATTAATTTATTAAAATAATCATTCGTTATCTCCATAATTGACTTTATTTGCAGTAATGATGATTATAAACAATTCTAAATTAAATTATAATTATAATTATAAAAAGTATAAATTATAGGCAAAAAATTCCACTTCCTTTAATAATGTTTGCAAGCTTTCATAATCTTCCTATCTCCATTATAATTGTATTAATATAATTTTTATCCTGATATTATAAACTTGACTTTATTAAGTAATTTATTCAAAATTTTGGATATTTTATATAATAAGAACTAGATAATATAATTTAATTTTTTTTTAATTTTCAAAAAATAAAAACTTCAGAGAAAAAAATGTAAAAACAGTCGATCATAAATTCAATTCATTACTGAAATTTGGAAATGTGCTTTAGTTATATCATAGCTGTTCAATGAAGATTACATTTTGGATTACAATTAAATCTAAATCTATAAAAATTATAAAAAAATAAATAACAATAAAGAAGCATAGAAAAAAACTGATCAGTAAAATATTCTGAAAAAAAAAACAACTTCAAAGGAAAATTTATAAAAACAGTCGATTATAAATTCTATTGATTACTGATATTACAAACATTTTTTTTTCTCTCTCTCTTAGTCCCAAAAAAAAAGTAAAATTTTAAAAAAATAATATGAAATTAGAGTTTACCATTTATTTTTTTGTTCTAAAATTTTTTGCAAATTTGTTTGCAAAATATTAACTAATAATATATGATTTTCATCAACTTGCACCATACAAGTGTATTGGTTAAAAATAGAAAAAAAACTATAAGTTATTAAAATAATAGTAATTGTTGAAAAATTATTTTTTTCTAAATTAATATGTATAATTATAAATTAATTTTGAATTTTTTTTTTATCTATAAGTAAAAATTATTTCGTTTTTTATTATTGGTTAAATTTATTGACAACAATTTTATTCACTTCAAAGTTAGGAGAGATACCCCCCTCCCCCCCCCCCCCACAGCAAAAAGTGACAAAAGAGCTAATTAAAAAAAAAAATGAATTTTGGTTCTACGGTGCTTAGCTGGGTCAGACTATATTTTTATCTATTAGAACTAGACCTAGTTTTATTATAATTATAGTCTATTCATTCCATTTAGTCAAATTTATCGTTTTTTAAGTCCAAATTCATTTCGTTCAGTCCAATTTATCTTTTTGCAAAAAAAATTCAAATTCATTTTATTCTGCTCAATTTATCTTTTTGCACATCAAATTTATTTCTCAAAGGGAAATAATTTCTTTTGCAATTAGTTCATTCTTTTAATAATAATAAAAAAAAATCAATTTGCAATTCAAATTCATTTTTTTTTTTAAATAACTTAAATTAATTCATTTTCTTAGAGATATTCACCAATTGTAATTCTCGTTTGTATTTTCTTTTATTCTTTAAATAATAGTAAACAGTAGTATTTTTAAATATAAATAATTAATTAACACTATTTTTCTTCTTTATCGAGGTTTGGTCTAGCTTCAATAATACAACACCTTTAAGCCGACGTTTCGTCTATATTTTTAAACATCTTCAAGGGCTACAAATATAGTCGAAACGTTGGCTTAAATGTGTTGTATTATTGAAGCTAGACCAAACCTCAATAAATAAGAAAAATAGTATTAAATATATGTGGCTGAGATAAGGAAAACATTATAATTAATTATATAAAAGAAGTTTTAATTGAATATTTATACTTATTTGAATTATTTGAGGAGAATTATATTTGAAAAGTGCGAATTATTGTGTAAAAGCTAACGTAGTATAAAAAGTAGTAAGTATTACTTTTTAAGAAGTATATTGTAGAAATGTCAAGAAATAAATAAAAATTACTCTTTAATCTATATAAACATTGAATGTTCTGGGTCAGTCTGTCGGTAATTGAAACATTTTACGTTTTATATGTTATCACGATTTCTGTTTAGATTAACTCTGTTTCTTTTTCTTTGATTTTGTGGTTTGCAAATTTTTTGTTAAGACCATACATTATTATTAATTGTTATTATTATTATTTAAGGGTGACTATAGCACGGCGTCTTAAAGAAAAAGAATTTTACTTTCCCTCGTCTGAACTTAAGTACCCCAGTAGTTAGCTTCAATGCCTCCAAGATGCTCAGCACTTTTGCTGGTTCCAGCGGTATAGGTTTTTCTATGGTTTTGTTGAGTGTCCCGAAGCCTACCTTTGTGCAGGGAAGTTGCTTTACAGTCAGTCATCAGGTGTAACGGTATTTCTTCTTTGCAGAATCTGCTCAAATCATCATTGGTAATGTCCATTCAGGTAACCCACGTTTCGGGAGAAAGTAACTTCCTTTCTCCTTCTTTGGGTCCTCAGGTGGACTTGTAGGAGGTTGGCTTAGTGTTTTTGAAACCTCTGTTCTTCCGGAGGATGGTCTCATTCTCTTTATAGGGGAAAATCCCTGAAGCTCTATCGGTGGTATTTTGCTAGCTCCGACAGAGCCCCGCATACCAGAGTAAATCTATTTACTCAAGGAGGTCACCGCCTGGTACTCTTGAGGTTCCGTTCTTGTGCTTTTGAAACCTCTGCTCTTCCGGAGGATGGTCTCATTCTCCTTACAAGGGAAAATCCCTGAAGCTCTATCAGTGGTATTTTGCTAGCTCCGACAGAGCCCCGCATACCAGAGTAAATCTATTTACTCAAGGAGGTCGCCGCCTGGTACTCTTGAGGTTCCGTTCTTGAGCTTTTGAAACCTCTACTCTTCTGGAGGATGGTCTCATTCTCCTTACAGGGGAAAATCCCTGAAGCTCTATCGGTGGTATTTTGTCCGCTCCGGCAGATCACAGCGTACCAGAGAAGGGCTATTTACTCAAAGAGGTCGCCTTGGTACCCTTGAGGCTGCGTTCATAACACAGTAACCTCTGTATCATCCATCCTTCATCACGGAGTGCATAACACCTTAGATTGGAGCTGGGATTAAAGGAGGGGATTGGGGGATTAGGAAGGATGTGAAACGAATATGGTCAGGCCCTAGTCCCTGATCACCTTCGACTCTGACGAAAACCGCTGATTTTTATTTCACGACATAATTACGAAACCTTCTTGATAGGTACTAATTTAAATAAACATGTTATAACTAAACATTTTATATTCTATCGTAAATATACATTTTATGTTTAAATATTCGTTAAGATATACATGACATTTGCAAAAATTTTTACACGGATTAATTTAACAGTATTTTTTATTTGCAAATGTGTGAAATTGACTTGCAAAATTTCAATATCATTTGAAATCTAAGGGTAGTGTTAAATTTTGCTTTTTAAATTATATTTACATCAATATGTCATAATAAGGCCATCAGAAAATTATAATAGGATAGAAATAGAAAAAAAAAATTTTTTACAAAAACTTCAATTTAATCCCTTATTTGTATAGAAAAACATTAAATTTTCACGAAATATTTTCTAATTTTTATTAGGAATCAGAAATTTTCTAATTCTCATGTGTTTAATTACATCTTCTTTTTTAATTTGGGTTAATCATTTACCGCCTATTTTTTTCTTATATGGAAATTTTCCTTTTATATTAGTTTTAAAACTGCGTCTTAAATATTTATATATAATTTTATTTTACTAATTTTAAATTTGCATGGCAATGAAAAAGTTTATGTTCTTCTTAGATCACAGTAATATAAGAGGCAGTTATTTTTTTCTAATTCTTAATATATGCAGAAAAATTACATTAAATAAGCACGTGATGAAATCAGTGAAGTATAAACCACAATAGAAAAAGAAAAACAATAGAAATAAATGCTCTGAGGCCTTTCAATTTATATCATTAGAGAGCAAACAAAGTAAAAACTGAGAAGC
Organism: Hermatobates lingyangjiaoensis; assembly: GCA_026182355.1. Classification (NCBI taxonomy): domain Eukaryota; kingdom Metazoa; phylum Arthropoda; class Insecta; order Hemiptera; family Hermatobatidae; genus Hermatobates; species Hermatobates lingyangjiaoensis. Next base: position 157,750 of record JAPFBL010000494.1, on the reverse strand, counting down.
TAACATAAAAGTTTGTAAGCTACATTACTTTTATATCTCAGTTTTTACTTTGTTTGCTCTACCTGTTGAGCGACTCATTTCTACTTCAGTGATGACAAGGCCATCTAAATATAGTAGTGAGTTTTTGTATCATTTCATATATATGATCGAACTAGAATATGAAATGGGAAAACAAGACTAAGATCTTTCAACCGTAACAACCTGTCTTCTTCAGAGTGAAAAACCCAACGGTCTTCGTCAGTTTGGTTTTTGGTTGATTGTTATTTCATTTCGTGTTTATATGAAATCTTTATATATATATTATTTGTGCTATATATAACAGTATATATATATATATATACTGTTTCTATGAAAATACGATCCGAAATGGACAAATACAGTTCAGTGTACATAAAGAAACATAGAGAAATTAAAAAACACACAGCATATAATTTTCGGTTGAACCGTCTTCAGGAGAGATTAGAGAGGGAAACCAAGCGCACTGGTACAGAGACGGTTGGAGACTCTCCTACTAGAGACAAGAGTCTCCAACCGTCTCTGTACCAGTGCGCTTGGTTTCCCTCTTTAATCTCTCCTGATGACGGTTCAACCGAAAATTAGAGACTGTAACTGTGTGTTTTTAGTTTCTCTATGTTTCTTTATGAACATTGAACTATATATACACAATTGTATATGTTCAAAATGTTCAAAATACACAGTTGTATATCATGAACTATATATATATATATGTATGTAACAGTTCCAAATTTAAGATGGGTAGCACAAAAATTAAACAAACACACTTACAAACTCAAATTTTCGGGCAATCCGTCTTCAGGAGAAAAGAGAAAGGGAGACCAAGCACGTTGTTGACGCAACGGCTGGTAAAGCCGTTAGTAAACCAGTAAGTGGGTTACTAGCCGTTGCGTCTACAACGAGCTTGGTCTCTATTTTTCTTTTCTCCTGAAGAGGGATTGTCCGTAAATTTGAGTTTGTAAGTGTGTTCTTTACTTTGTGTGCTACCTATCTTCAATTTTGAACTGTTATTTTGTCCAGTTTGGATCGTCTATCCGTTTATTAAGTGTTATATATAAATATATATATATATATATATATAATATATATATATATATATATATATATAATTAAATGAAACGCTCCAACGGACTTTTAAATAAAAACAATTAAAAAAAGATAGGACACAGTAAGACACAGGAATAACTCACTTCTATATTTCGACCATCGTCGTCATCAGGAGGCGAAGAGTCCCACAGGAAGGCAGAATCTAAAACAAAACAAACAAATTTTTTGTTTGTTAGCTCTCTGATGATGTTGTAACGAAAGGCCTTAGAGCATTTTAATTAATATATATTTGTTTATTGTGGTATTTAATTCATATATTATATGAGGAGTTATTGTTGATTATTAATTTATATATATATATATATATATATATATATATCATGATGTCCTTTTCTTGACCAACTGTTCATATATTTTGAGATTCATTGTGGGTTTTTGGTCTAATATTCAAAAAACTTCGTTGCCAACGTTTCGATATATATTTATATCATCTTCAGGGCTGAAAAATTGAAGAAAAAATTAAACATAACCCATACTTAAACTTAAACATACTTCCCAGCCCTGAAGATGATATAAATATATATCGAAACGTTGGCAATAAGTTTTTTGAATATTAGACCAAAAACCCTCAATAAATCTCAATATATATATATATATATAATAAAACTGCTCAACAGTCCAAACCGGACAGATAAACAACTAAAAAAAACACACACACATAAAAAACGAGAACATTTACTGGATGAGTATTTCGAACTAACGTCCGTCATCAGTTAGAGAGTAGAATTGTTGCCTTACACCCACAGTCTTGAACGCATGTACCTCTTCTTCTTCCCTTCTACTCTCTTCCTGATGACGAACTTCTGTTCCAAATACTGATCCAGTAAGTGTTCTTTCTCGTTCTTTATGTATTGCTTGTTCAGTTTTTTTCAGTTATATATATATATTAGTAATTTGACTTATCACAATCGTTATATTAATTATGCTTATTATTTCTTAATTTTAAATAATTTATTTCTTAAATAATCATTAAATTAGTTTCCTTAAGATAACTTGATACATTCAAATATAAACATATTTTTCAGACCCATGTTTGATTTTTTCTTCAATCTTCTTTTCAGATGGTGCACGCATGCTGGTGGTATTATTTTTCCAAATTCACGGAATTCATGGACACGGTGAGATAAAAAAAAATTTATTTTTTTCAAATCTTTTGAAATATTTTTTATCGTTGTATATCAAAGAAATGTTGAAAATTAAATAATTTCTATTAATTTATTTTCTAATTAAATGTTGGTGATTTTTTTTTCACCGTAGTGTTATATTTTGTTTGTCATATTTCTCTATAAGTACGTATTAATTGATTATTGAATGATGAATAAACTCACAAATAGGCTATTTTCTAAAAAAAAAACTACAGATTTCGTATAATTCCTTACTTATAGACTCAGTAGCAATATACTATATTATATGTTATATTAATAACTAGATACGATTGTCAGCCTGTATCGACATGAATATAATGAATATATATATATATATAAAGATTTCACATAAACACCTGTAATAATAATCAATGATCAAACCGCAATATGAAATGGGAAAACAAGACTAAGATCATTACACTATGTGTTGGCTTTTTTACTATTTTACGGTTGAAAGATCTTAGTGCTGTTTTCTCATTTCATATTGTGGTTTGATCATTTATATATATATATATATATATGAAAAGATTTCACATAAAAACGTGAAATAACAATCAATGATCAAACCACAATAAGAAATGGGAAAACAAGAGTAAGATCTTTCAGCCGTAACAAGCGGTCTTCGTCAGAGTTGGGTTTTTGACTCTGACGAAAACCGCTTGTTACGGTTGAAAGATCTTAGTCTTGTTTTCCCACATCTTATTGTGGTTTGATCAAAAATATATATATATATATATATATATATATTCATGAGAATTTTGGTCATAAAGAAAATTCAACTCCTGATTATACTCCAACGTTTCGCCAAAAGTTGTAAAACCATTTTCATAGGCAGAAATATAGCATTTTTGAAACAAAAAACTAAATATTATATTAGAAATTATTTTTCTTTGTAAAATGATTTCTAATATAATAGAAGATGGTGGAAGCCGAGACTACGGTTCACTTTATGAAATAATATAAATATATATATATATATGTATAAAATAAATTCAAAACGAAGGAAACACACAGAAAGACACAGACATAACTCACATCGATATTTCGACCATCGTCATCATCAGGAGGTGTGAAGAGCGAAGAGTCCCGCAGGAAGGCAGGGTGGCGACTCCCTCCTGATGACGACGATGGTCGAAATATCGATGTGAGTTATGTCTGTGCCTTTCTGTGTGTTTCCTTCGTTTTGAATTTATTTTATTTAAAAAAGTCCGCTGGACCGTTTCTTGTTATTATAATATATATATATAATATATATATATATATATATAGCGTCATTACTAAATCAGAAATGTAATTGTAATAGTTCCTTCAATTGCCAATACTCCTACTTGTGCCTTTGGAAAAAGATTTTAAATAAAATCGAAACGTCGGCAATGAGAGTTTGAATTGAAAGTGGAAGAAACTGACCGCATCCCGATCAATCATTTTTCAGTTGTATATATATATATATGACTGATCAAACCACAATAAGAAATGGGAAAACAAGGCTTAGATCTTTCAACCGTAACAAGCGGTCTCCGTCAGAGTCAAAAACCCAACTGTTGGGTTTTTGACTCTGACGAAGACCGCTTGTTACGGTTGAAACATCTTTGTCTTGTTTTCCCATTTCATATTGTGGTTTGATCATTGATTGTTGTTTCACGTGTTTATGTGAAATCTTTATATATATGTATATATATATATATGTATATGAATGATCAAACCACAATAAGAAATGGGAAAACAAGACTAAGATCTTTCAACCGTAACAAGCCGTCTTCGTCAGAGTCAAAAACCCAACTGAAACACTAGATGCAGAAAACATCTGACGAGGGGTTGAGAAGAGTAGTATTTTAAAAGGGTGACAGCGCTGGTCCCTCTCCAAGGGACGACGTGCTCAGCTTTATTCACCAGCATAAATAAATCGATGCCCAAATGGGGATCGAACCTCAGAGAGGTAAATACATTAACAACTGAACTAACCTGTCACCTCATCTTCTCCTATAACTGAAAACATCATTTAAAAACAACATAATAAACATTGCACTATTATAATTTCGGAATTGTTAGTAAAATATTAATTATTTATACATTAACCTTTCATTCCTGGTTAAATTTTAATTTGGTTTTGACAATAATTTTTTTTTAATTTTCCCTTAAGTCTATCCATTTTAAAAGCAATATGAAATTGAATTCTTTTGGTTATACATTATATTGGGTTATCTATTGTTAAGTGATTTTTTTTTTAAAAATTAATTTATTCAATCTTGTTCATGGGTTATCTATTGTTAAGTGTTTAGTTTTAAAAAAAAATAATTTATTCAATCTTGTTCATTAAATAAATTTGGAATTAATTACTTTAATTATTTTTTTTATAAATAGAGTTTGTTTAAAACAATTGTAAATAAATTTCATGATTTTTTCTTAAAAAAAAATGAATTCGTCGCTAACCTTAGTGATACAAATAGATTAAGTATGATACTGATAATAATTTAAATAGAAAATACTTCATGAAATTTAAAATTATAAAGGTAATTATATTTCTAACAATGCTCTCTCTTTTTTTTGCAGATATTTTTCGTTTTGCGAAAGAAAAATCAACATGTGTCAACCCTTCATGTTATTCATCATGGTGTTATGCCGATGTCAGTGTGGTTTGGTGTGAAATTCACTCCAGGTAAATATAAAAAAATTAATATTTTATTTTCTGATATGAAAAAAAAAATATGTGATTATTCATCTGGCTAGAATGCATCAAACTAGTTATAAAAAAAAACAGGCAAGTGTAACTAAAAGATGAATTCACAGCCAAATGCCTGTTTTGACAGACTAATATACAGTATAAGGAGGCCAGGCTAGCTCAGTGGTTACGTACTCGCCTCTGAACTGATAGGACCGGGGTTCGATCCTCACCTGGCCTCGATTTATTCACGCGGGAGGTGAATAAATCTGAGCGCGCCGTCCCTCGGAGAAGGACGTTAAACCGTCGGTCCCGAGCCTGTACGCTGTCAGGTACTCGTTAAATAACCATACTCTAATAATACATTTGAGTTAGGCAAAATTTATTACTCCCACTGTAGAATCAATCTTCATTGTGTGTGGTATCACAAAGGGCCAATGCTCGGTCTACATGTGTTCCCTTGTGGGACTGCCACTGCAACCTAACCTTACATACAGGATAAAAATAGAAAAAAAAATAATAAAAAATTTCAAATTATATACCAAAATGAGTTTTTAAGGTTTTAATTTTTTTTATATTTTAGAGTATAAATACTGTTTATAAACGGATTTTGCAAATGATATATTTGTAATTTAAAAATAAATTTATTTTACATTTTTCAATATTTTTTTTAAAGGGGTTCAAAGTTGATTTAATTTAACCATTTTTTTTTATGATTTCAATTAAACGTTTTTGTTTTGAAAAATATTTGGGTTGTTTGATAATGAATATATATGTATATATATATATAAATACTAAAAACAAGAAATGGTCCACAAGGACTATAAAACTTTTAATTACACAAAGCAGAACACAGAAAAAAGAATAAAAAGAACACTTACAGAATTCAATATTTCGAACTGTTGTTCGTCATCAGGAGTAGACTAGAAGAGAGGACGATGTGAGAGATCTCCCCACTTCGTCCTCTCTTCTAGTCTACTCCTGATGATGAACAACAGTTCGAAATATTGAATTCTGTAAATGTTCTTTTTATTTTTTTTTTTCTGTGTCCTGCTTTGTGTAATTTAAAGTTATATATATATATATATATATTTTATTAAAGTAGACGGCAGCTTCCGCAAAAAAGTCGTAAATACGGAAGCTGCCGTCTACTTTAATAAAATATGTTTACAAGAAAATCTGCTGCCAATATACACTAATATATATATATATAATTCACAAAAGGGGTTCATGAGGATTTTGGTCATAAAACATACAACCCCTGATTATAAGCCGACGTTTCGCCAAAAGTTGTTTGGCATTTTCAAGGCTTAATTTAGAAGAAACACCATTTACCGGTCCATGCTTGGATCATTCAGACATAAGCATGGATCGGTAAATTATGTTTTTATTTAACCCTTGTGTGAATTTGAAATATCAGTGGTCTAGAAGCCATACCAATATATATATATATATATATATATATATATATAATATATAGTTCAATATAGACAAAGAAACATAGAGAAATCAAAAAAACACACTTACAGTCGCTAATTTTCGGTTTGAACCGTCATTAAGAGAGATAAGAGAGGGAAAACAAGCGCACTGGTTCAGAGACGGTTGGAGACCAACAGTGTTGCCGCATGCGCGCCCGTTCACAGAAAATAAGGTAGACAGGAATCAAATTATAATTACATTAAATTAGTGGAATATGAAAACAATAAATAAATAAAAGAAAAAATTGAAAAAATTAAGTGAAATTGATACATATTAACGAACAGTTAATTTCAATTTTTTCTTTTATTTATTTATTGTTTTCATATTCCATTAATTTAATGTAATTATAAATTGATTCCTGTCTACCTTATTTTCTGTGAACGGGCGCGCATGCGGCAACACTGTTGGTCTCCAACCGTCTCTGAACCAGTGCGCTTGGTTTCCCTCTCTTATCTCTCCTGAAGACGGTTCAAACCGAAAATTAGAGACTGTAAGTGTGTTCTTTTGATTTCTCTATGTTTCTTTGTCTATATTGAACTATATTTGTCCGTTTTGGATCGTATTTCCAACGAAAAAAAGTGTATATATATATATGATCAAACCACAATAAGAAAATGGGAAAGTAAGACTAAGATCTTTCTTGTTACGGTTGGAAGATCTTAGTCTTGCTTTCCCATTTTCTTATTGTGGTTTGATCATTGATTGTTATTTCACGTGTTTATGTGAAATCTGTATATATATATATATATATATATATATATATATATATCCATGATAATTGAAAAACGGTATGGCAGGACATATAACACTTAAAATAAACTGTGACACATAGACTGAAACTTAACAAAGACTCACTTTCGAATATTTCGACCTTAATGGCTTATATTATTCCAGAATAATATAAGAAAACTCGAGAAGGTATGTAAGAAACATACTAGACTTAAAGTTGGCAAGTTATTTAATGATATATATAAAACTCTAGTTTATCGGGACTCGGTCAGTTCTTCAGGTTCGAATACCTGAAGTACTGACCAAGTCCCGATAAACTATAGTGTTATTATTCCACGGTCGATACTTTTATCAATATTTATATATATATATATACATACTTTTTCGATAGAAATATGATCCGAAACGAACAAATATAGTTTAATGTAAATTAAACATAGAGAAATTAAAAGTACACACTTACAGTCTACAGTTCACACACACACTTACAGTTCAATTTTATGTTTGAACCGTCTTCAGGAGAGATAAAAGAGGGAAACCAAGCGCTCTGGTACAGAGACGGTTGGAGACTCTGTCTCTGGTCGGAGAGTTTCCCTCTCTCAGCTCTCCTGAAGACTGTTCAAACCAAAAATTAGAGACTGTAAGTGTGTGCTTTTAATTTCTCTATGTTTTTTTTTTATGTACACTGAACTGTATTTGTTCGTTTCAAATCGAATTTTAATCGAAAAAGTATATATATATATATATATATATATATATGTGTGTGTGTGTGTGTGTGTGTGTGTGTGTGTGTGTATTCTTGAATTTTAGGAAAACTGCCAAAAATATTTGAAAGATTTGAAATTTCAACATACTAACTAGAAATACTCTTAATAATAGGTATAATTTTACGAAAGTTGTGAGTACATTTTTTATTCAACTAAAAAAAGGAACATGAGATGCATTTTAATTATCAAATTGAATTAATTCTGTAAATTTATTATTATTTTATAATCCATTATTCCAATTAGTTTTATTTTACTCGATTATGGTACTTTTCATGGAAAAAATTGGTACGATCAGCTAAAAAATTTTTACAGCCCTGATGTAGGATAGAAAACCTCAGATTTTGTCAAATACTAAGAAGTAAAACCGTAGAAACCTAAGTAACACCTATAAACCCTAGATCTAGGGTCAAAACCCCAGAATTTTGGTACGATCAGCGAAAAAAATTTTGACAGCCCTGATGTAGGATAGAAATCCTCAGATTTTGTCAAATACTAAGAAGTAAAACCCCAGAACCTTAAGTAACACATATAAACTTAGATCTGGGATCAAAACACCAGAATTTTGGTACGATCAGCTAAAAAATGTTGAAAACCCTGATGTAGGGCAGAAAACCCCAGATTTTGACAAATTCTAAGAAGTAAAACCACAGAACCTTAACAACACTTATAAACCAACCTTTGATCTGGGGTCAAAACCCCAGATTTTGTCAAATTCTAGGAAGTGAAACCCCAGAACCTTAGCAACACTTATAAACCCTAGATCAAAACCCCCAGAATTTTGGTACGAAGAGAGAAAAAAATTTTGACAGCCCTGATGTAAGACAGAAAACCCCAGATTTTGTCAAATTCTAAGAAGTAAAACCCCAGAACCTTAGCAACACCTATAAACCTTTGATCTGGGGTCAAAACCCCAGATTTTGTCAAATTCTAAGAAGTAAAACCCCAGAACCTTAAGAAACACATGTAAATTTAGATCTGAGATCAAAACCCCAGAATTTTGGTACGATCAGCTAAAAAATGTTGGAAACCCTGATGTAGGACAGAAAACCCCAGATTTTGTCAAATTCTAAGAAGTAAAACTCCAGAAGCCTAAGTAACACCTATAAACCTTTGATCTGGGGTCAAAACCCCAGCATTGCCAGTCCTGACATCAATATCAATTGTCAACATAGTAACTGGAAATAATTTTGTTTTAGGTGGTCACAGTACATTCTTCGGATTCCTCAATACTTTTGTACATATTATCATGTATACATATTACTTACTCGCTGCCTTTGGACCACATATGCAGAAATACCTATGGTGGAAAAAATATCTTACAGCTCTCCAGATGGTAAATAAAAAAAATAATTAAATTAAATATATTTATTACTAGTTCATATTTACTTTCTTAAGGTGTGATCAAGTAGGATAATCATGTAATGCTATCATCCTTTCGACATTTAGATCATCCTCAGAGAAACAACTATATAATTGAAAGTTTCTGAGAACAAGATACCTAGAAAGTCTTTAGAACATTTCCAGCTTTGTACTAATTTCGAGTCATTTCTATATATTCAAATATTTCCTTATATATATATATATATATATATATATATACAAAACACTTTTTCTTTTTCTCGGAGTTTGGTCAGGGTAAATATATGGAATCACCTTTTTGCCAACGTTTCGTCTTTATTTCAAGACATCCTCAGGGCTATAAACTAACAAAAAACAATAAACAATGGACATTTTATCATTTCTACTTTAAAAACATCATAAACAAATTGAAAAAAGAACTTACTGAAGGCTTGGTTCTGTTACATTTACAAACAACCGTTAACTGTCATTACATGTGCTGTTCCAAGCGACATGTAATGACAGTTAACGGTTGTTTGTAAATGTAACAGAACCAAGCCTTCAGTAAGTTCTTTTTTCAATTTGTTTATGATGTTTTTAAAGTAGAAATGAAAAAATGTCCATTGTTTATTGTTTTTTGTTAGTTTATAGCCCTGAGGATGTCTTGAAATAAAGACGAAACGTTGGCAAAAAGGTGATTCCATATATTTACCCTGACCAAACTCCGAGAAAAAGAAAAAGTATTTTGTGAATATTTTGTGGTCAAGAAAACAGTACCGTATATATATATATATATATATATATATATATATATATATATATATATATATGTATATATACACTAAATAATCACAATAAACACGTGACGAAAACTAATGAACGTATAAGCCACAATGAAAAGTAAAAAAAAAAAAGAATATGCTTTAAGGCCTTTCAATTATATGTCATCAGACAGCAACAAGATATTGATGATATTACTTTCATATATATATATATATATATATATATATTGCTCTCTGATGACATATAATTGAAAGGCCTTAGAGCATATTTTCTGTGTTTTTTTACTTTTCCTTGTGGCTTATACGTTCATATATATATATGTACAATTAAAATAAGCAGTGACACATAAACAGAAACACAACAACAAAGACTCACTTTTCAATATTTCGACCGTAATGGCGGTCGAAATATTGAAAAGTGAGTCTTTGTTGTGTTTCTGTTTATGTGTCACTGCTTATTTTAATTGTTATTTGTCCTGCCGGACCGTTTTTTGTTTATCATGGTATATATATATATATATATATATATACTTAAAATAAACTGTGAATAATAGACTGAAAAGTGAGTCATTGTTATGTTTCAGTCTATGTGTCACAGTTTATTTTAAGTGTTATCTGTCCTGCCTGGTTGGAAACCCAACCGTCTCTGTACCAGTGCGCTTGGTTTCCCTCTCTTATCTCTCCTGAAGACGGTTTAAACCAAAAATTATAGACTGTAAGTTTGTGTTTTTAATTTCCCTATGTTTTTTTATGTACATTGAACTATATATATATAAACAATATTCACAAAAAGAAGACACAGAAAAGAATCTCAGAAACTCACAGCTATATTTCGATAGCCTCGATGTCAGGAAGATATATCTTTATAAATGTTCAAACCACAAAAAGAATTTTTTTTTTTTCGTCGGTTCAGATTTGACTCTGAGTAAGAAACGCTTGTTATGGTTGATAGATCTTCGTTCATTTCTCATTGTGATTTGATCATATATATATATATAATATATATAAACATTAACACATAGGGAAGGACACAGAAAGTCACTACACAACTCACTTCGATATTTCGGCATCCTCCGTCATCGGGAAGAAGTGCCAAGAACTCGCGTTGAGAAGCAAACTGCTAATATATATAAATATGATCAAACCACAATAAGAAATGGGAAAACAAGACTAAGATCTTTCAGCAAGCGGTCTTCGTCAAGAGTCAAAAACCCAAATCAGTTGAAAGTTGAAAGATCTTACCCAACTAAGTTGAAAAATCTTAGTCTTGTTTTCCCATTTCTTATTGTGGTTTGATTATTGATTGTTGTTTCACGTGTGTATGTGAAATTTATATATATATATATATATATATATATATATATATTTCACTTAAAATTCGTAAAACGATCCAAACTGGATGCTATCAGCTCAAAAACGAAGAAAGCAACACACAGAGAAAGTGACACACTTACAAACTCAAATTTTCTGATGATCCGTCTTCAGGAGAAAAGAGAATGGGGGACCAAGCACGCCAAAAACTCAACGGCAGGAAACTCATATATAACATCACATAAACACGTGAAATAACAATCAACTATCAAACCAGAACATGAAAAGGGAAAAAAAGACTATGATCTTTCAACCGTAACAAGAGGTCTTCGTCAGAGTCAAAAACTTTACTGAGGGTTGGGTTTTGACTCTTAACGAAGACCGCTTGTTACGGTTGAAAGATCTATATATATATATATATATACATACGAGTTCGAGATTAACAAAGAGCAACACACAAAGTAGGGAAACACACTTACAGACTCAAATTTTCGGGTAATCCGTCTTCAGGAGAAAAGAGAATGGGAGACCAAGCACGTTGTAGGCGCAACGGCAAGTAACAACTCGTATTGTGTCCAATTTGGATCGTATTTCGTTTTATATATATATATATAGATAGATATTTCAACCGTATATATATATATATATATAATATATATATATATATATTCACTTGATAAACGGGCAAAGACGAAAGACGATCCAAACTGGACACAATAACAGTACAAAATTGAAGATAGGTAGTACAGAAAGTAAAATAAACACACTTACAGACTCAAATTTTCGGTTACTAGCCGTTCCGTCTACAACGTGCTTGTTCTCCATTTCTCTTTTCTCCTGAAGATGGATTACCCGAAAATTTGGGTCTGTAAGTGTGTTCCTTTACTTTCTGTGCTACCTATCTTCACTTTTGAACTGTTATATATATTTATATATACATATGTGTTAATTCTGAAATTATATTATATATATATATATATATATATATATATATAACAAACACTTTTTCTTTTTCTCGGAGTTTGGTCGGGGTGTTTTCTTGACCACAAAATATTAACAAACACTTTTTCTTTTCCTCGGAGTTTAGTCAGGGAAATGACCAAACTCCGAGAAAAAGAAAAAGTGTTTGTTAATATTTTGTGGTCAAGAAAACAGTACCGTATTATATATATATATATATATATATATATATATATATATATATAATATATATATTATATAACGGGTTACTTGCCGTTGCGTCTACAACGTGCTTGGATTTATTGTTGATTATTAATATTTAGTATAAAATGGATTTTAAATATATTTCTTTTAATTTTTAACTCTTAAAAATATATAGATTATATTTAATATTATCGATTTTTTCTTCTAAGATGTTATCAATTGATTATGATCTGATAAGGGAATATACCTAAAATCAAAATCTTATCAAATAGAAAATATACCAAACCCTTTCCAAAGTAGCAAATTTGCTTTACCCTCATATAGCAAATTTTAATAAAATATTGAAATTGAGTAATTATTTTTTTTTATAAATTTTATTAGAATAATAATAATTATTATAACTTTTTTATACGTAAGTGAAATATCTTCGTATATTTGGTATAAAATGAATTTTAAATATATTTAATTTTAATTTATAACTTTTAAAAATAACCAGATTAAATTTAATATTTTTTATATTTTCTTCTAAGCAGTTATCAATGGATTATTATTTGATAAAGGTATATACTCGTACCTACCATGAAAATCTTAATCTATTAGAAAATATTTTTGAATATACCTGTATTTGTATTTCTTACCATACCAAATTTTACTTAATATGTATTCCATTTAAATATTCAAGAAATATACAAATTCCATTGACCTATGCAGATAGACAAATTATGAAAAGAAATATTTGAATACAATATATATATATATATATATATATATATATAAAGCTTTCACATAAACACGTGAAATAACAATCAATGATCGAACCACAATAAGAAATGGGAAAACAAGACTATGATCTTTCAACCGTAACAAGCGGTCTTCGTCAGAGTCAAAAACCCAACTGAACACTAGATGCAGAAAACATCTGGTGAGGAGTTGAGAAGAGTGGGAGGGAAGAGTGGTATTTTAAAAGGGGTGAAAGCACAGGAAAGGACTAATGTCCAGAAAGGGATGTTTGGGGAAACAAAGGAGTACAGTAAGAAAAAGTAAAAAACTATCCGCTAGCTGTCAACCCTCTTTGAAGAGGCTATTGCCCTCGTGACGAAAATATCAAGTTTGAAGAGACCGTTATTAATGTTGATTGGACCGTTCATCATATTGATTGGACAGGAGCTAAATTTATTACCTATGAAAAATCAATGTTGTTAAGAAATATTATTGAATCGTCTCTAATTAAATTTAATAGATCTAATATTATAAACATTAGTAACGGTCTCTTCAAACTTGATACTTTCGTCACGAGGGCAATAGCCTCTTCAAAGAGGGTTGACAGCTAGCGGATAGTTTTTTACTTTTTCTTACTGTACTCCTTTGTTTCCCCAAACATCCCTTTCTGGACATTAGTCCTTTCCTGTGCTTTCACCCCTTTTACTCGTAAAATACCACTCTTCCCTCCCACTCTTCTCAACTCCTCACCAGATGTTTTCTGCATCTAGTGTTCAGTTGGGCTTTTGACTCTGACGAAGACCGCTTGTTACGGTTGAAAGATCTTAGTCTTGTTTTCCCATTTCTTATTGTGGTTTGATCATATATATAGTAATAATAAAAATAATTTTTTTTTATTTATATTTTTTTTTTGAAAATAGTTCCACTAAAATATACAACAAAGGATTTTTTTTATCATATTTTTTATAAAAACAAAAAATGGATAATTTACTTTAAATGTTTGAAAACGTTTCTGCATCTAACTTTACTGCAGTGTTGGTTAGTGTCAATTTATTTTATTATATTTATCATCTAAAATATTATTAAATTTTCTATAAATGCATTAATTTGTTTAATTTTGTTTCATTTTGATTTTGAAGTTAGTAACACTGTTAATTGTATTAAGGAAGTTCTTTTATATGTAAGTTGGCATAATTATGTGCAATGAGGAATATGTGTAAAATCGAATAACTAAGGGGGAAAAAAATAAAGACAGTTTTAATGATTAATAATTACTATGCATTTTAGTACTGAGTAAAAATAAATCTAAATTTCATTCTTTGTTATTTTGGTATTATTGGGTCCAAAAAATAAGTACATTTTTTTTTAATTTCGTGCACTGTATTCTCTAATTTCAATTTTTTTTTTTTGTGTTGTGGTTCACTTTAGTTCCGAAGTGAACTAAACAAATTGTGTTGAATAATAACAAGTGGTCTTCTTCAGAGTCAAAAACCTTAATGAGGGTTGTGGGTTTTGACTCTTAACGAAGACCGCTTGTTACTGTTGAAAGATCTATATATATATATATATATATATATATATATATATATATATATATATATATTCACTTGATAAACGGGGAAAGTGTGTTCAAAAGAACACACAGAAAAGAAATCACTAAACTCACTACTATATTTCAATGTCCTCGTCGTCAGGAATACATGGGAATTGCTCCAAAGGCTGATAACAACTCAGAGTGATAGAGAGATAGACCGAGACAGACAGAGAGGGAGAGATTGAGAGAGAGATACAGACTGAGAGATAGACACAGAGAGAAAGATATATATATATATATATATATATATATATATATAAACAAATTCAATAATATATCAACCGTTGGATAGAATAGGTGTCTAATGTAATCGGGATTCGGTCAATTTTCCAGGATCAAAATCAAATTCTCAATGCCGACGTTTCATTATATATATATATACATATATATAATGAAATTCATTATATATATAAAGTAAATTTCATCATTTTTCTAATTCAAAAATTCTGACTACTGTAAGTTCATAAAATGTTTATTGCTTTTCTTTTACTTCTACTTGTATATATATATTTTTGTTTTTTTACAACTGTAATATTCCATTTTGATGTTAGTTATATGTTGATGTTTATATATGATTTCTTGTCATCCTTTGTTTGTAGGCCTATGAAAAAGGTTTTAAATAAAACCGAAACGTCGGCATTGAGAGTTTGATTTTGATCCTGGAAAATTGACACAATTCCGATTACATTAGACACCTAATAATATATATATATATATAATATATATATATATAAACACTCTAATTTATCTATATCTAATTCTCTATTTTATTGTATATAAACTCTCTCATTCCTTCGGTCTCTCTTTCACTTTGTCTCTTTCTCACTTCCTCCTTACTCTCTATGATAACTCTCTCTCTATTCATCTTTGAGAAAGGTGTACCCATCTCTCTCTCACTTTGTCTCTTTCCCACTTCCTCCTTACTCTCTATGATAACTCTCTTCATCTTCATCTTTGAGAAAGGTGTACCCATCACTCTCTCACTTTGTCTCTTTCCCACTTCCTCCTTACTCTCTATGATAACTCTCTCTCTCTTCATCTTTGAGAAAGGTGTACCCATCACTCTCTCACTTTGTCTCTTTCCCACTTCCTCCATACTCTCTATGATAACTCTCTTCATCTTCATCTTTGAGAAAGGTGTACCCATCACTCTCTCACTTTGTCTCTTTCCCACTTCCTCCTTACTCTCTATGATAACTGTCTCTCTCTTCATCTTTGAGAAAGGTGTACCCATCACTCTCTCACTTTGTCTCTTTCCCACTTCCTCCTTACTCTCTATGATAACTGTCTCTCTCTTCATCTTTGAGAAAGGTGTACCCATCACTCTCTCACTTTGTCTCTTTCCCACTTCCTCCATACTCTCTATGATAACTCTCTTCATCTTCATCTTTGAGAAAGGTGTACCCATCACTCTCTCACTTTGTCTCTTTCCCACTTCCTCCTTACTCTCTATGATAACTGTCTCTCTCTTCATCTTTGAGAAAGGTGTACCCATCACTCTCTCACTTTGTCTCTTTCCCACTTCCTCCTTACTCTCTATGATAACTCTCTCTCTCTTCATCTTTGAGAAAGGTGTACCCATCACTCTCTCACTTTGTCTCTTTCCCACTTCCTCCATACTCTCTATGATAACTCTCTTCATCTTCATCTTTGAGAAAGGTGTACCCATCACTCTCTCACTTTGTCTCTTTCCCACTTCCTCCTTACTCTCTATGATAACTCTCTCTCTCTTCATCTTTGAGAAAGGTGTACCCATCACTCTCTCACTTTGTCTCTTTCCCACTTCCTCCTTGCTCTCTATGATAACTCTCTTCATCTTCATCTTTGAGAAAGGTGTACCCATCACTCTCTCACTTTGTCTCTTTCCCACTTCCTCCTTACTCTCTATGATAACTCTCTTCATCTTCATCTTTGAGAAAGGTGTACCCATCACTCTCTCACTTTGTCTCTTTCCCACTTCCTCCTTACTCTCTATGATAACTGTCTCTCTCTTCATCTTTGAGAAAGGTGTACCCATCACTCTCTCACTTTGTCTCTTTCCCACATCCTCCTTGCTCTCTATGATAACTCTCTCTCTCTTCATCTTTGAGAAAGGTGTACCCATCTCTCTTTCACTTTGTCTCTTTCCCACTTCCTCCTTACTCTCTATGATAACTCTCTCTCTCTTCATCTTTGAGAAAGGTGTACCCATCACTCTCTCACTTTGTCTCTTTCCCACTTCCTCCTTACTCTCTATGATAACTCTCTCTCTCTTCATCTTTGAGAAAGGTGTACCCATCACTCTCTCACTTTGTCTCTTTCCCACTTCCTCCTTACTCTCTATGATAACTCTCTTCATCTTCATCTTTGAGAAAGGTGTACCCATCACTCTCTCACTTTGTCTCTTTCCCACTTCCTCCTTACTCTCTATGATAACTCTCTCTCTCTTCATCTTTGAGAAAGGTGTACCCATCACTCTCTCACTTTGTCTCTTTCCCACTTCCTCCTTACTCTCTATGATAACTGTCTCTCTCTTCATCTTTGAGAAAGGTGTACCCATCACTCTCTCACTTTGTCTCTTTCCCACTTCCTCCTTACTCTCTATGATAACTGTCTCTCTCTTCATCTTTGAGAAAGGTGTACCCATCACTCTCTCACTTTGTCTCTTTCCCACTTCCTCCTTACTCTCTATGATAACTGTCTCTCTCTTCATCTTTGAGAAAGGTGTACCCATCACTCTCTCACTTTGTCTCTTTCCCACTTCCTCCTTACTCTCTATGATAACTGTCTCTCTCTTCATCTTTGAGAAAGGTGTACCCATCACTCTCTCACTTTGTCTCTTTCCCACTTCCTCCTTACTCTCTATGATAACTCTCTCTCTCTTCATCTTTGAGAAAGGTGTACCCATCTCTCTCTCACTTTGTCTCTTTCCCACTTCCTCCATACTCTCTATGATAACTCTCTCTCTCTCTTCATCTTTGAGAAATTGTACCCATCTCTCTCTCACTTTGTCTCTTTCCCACTTCCTCCTTACTCTCTATGATAACTCTCTCTCTATTCATCTTTGAGAAAGGTGTACCCATCACTCTCTCACTTTGTCTCTTTCCCACTTCCTCCTTACTCTCTATGATAACTGTCTCTCTCTTCATCTTTGAGAAAGGTGTACCCATCACTCTCTCACTTTGTCTCTTTCCCACTTCCTCCTTACTCTCTATGATAACTCTCTTCATCTTCATCTTTGAGAAAGGTGTACCCATCACTCTCTCACTTTGTCTCTTTCCCACTTCCTCCTTACTCTCTATGATAACTCTCTCTCTCTTCATCTTTGAGAAAGGTGTACCCATCACTCTCTCACTTTGTCTCTTTCCCACTTCCTCCTTACTCTCTATGATAACTTCTCTCTTTTCATCTTTGAGAAAGGTGTACCCATCACTCTCTCACTTTGTCTCTTTCCCACTTCCTCCATACTCTCTATGATAACTCTCTTCATCTTCATCTTTGAGAAAGGTGTACCCATCACTCTCTCACTTTGTCTCTTTCCCACTTTCTCCTTACTCTCTATGATAACTGTCTCTCTCTTCATCTTTGAGAAAGGTGTACCCATCTCTCTTTCACTTTGTCTCTTTCCCACTTCCTCCTTGCTCTCTATGATAACTCTCTTCATCTTCATCTTTGAGAAAGGTGTACCCATCACTCTCTCACTTTGTCTCTTTCCCACTTCCTCCTTGCTCTCTATGATAACTCTCTCTCTCTTCATCTTTGAGAAAGGTGTACCCATCTCTCTTTCACTTTGTCTCTTTCCCACTTCCTCCTTACTCTCTATGATAACTCTCTCTCTCTTCATCTTTGAGAAAGGTGTACCCATCACCCTCTCACTTTGTCTCTTTCCCACTTCCTCCTTGCTCTCTATGATAACTCTCTTCATCTTCATCTTTGAGAAAGGTGTACCCATCACTCTCTCACTTTGTCTCTTTCCCACTTCCTCCTTACTCTCTATGATAACTCTCTCTCTCTTCATCTTTGAGAAAGGTGTACCCATCACTCTCTCACTTTGTTTCTTTCCCACTTCCTCCTTACTCTCTATGATAACTCTCTCTCTCTTCATCTTTGAGAAAGGTGCACCCATCACTCTCTCACTTTGTCTCTTTCCCACTTCCTCCTTACTCTCTATGATAACTCTCTCTCTCTTCATCTTTGAGAAAGGTGTACCCATCTCTCTTTCACTTTGTCTCTTTCCCACTTCCTCCTTGCTCTCTATGATAACTCTCTTCATCTTCATCTTTGAGAAAGGTGTACCCATCACTCTCTCACTTTGTCTCTTTCCCACTTCCTCCTTACTCTCTATGATAACTCTCTCTGTCTTCATCTTTGAGAAAGGTGTACCCATCACTCTCTCACTTTGTCTCTTTCCCACTTCCTCCTTACTCTCTATGATAACTCTCTTCATCTTCATCTTTGAGAAAGGTGTACCCATCACTCTCTCACTTTGTTTCTTTCCCACTTCCTCCTTACTCTCTATGATAACTCTCTCTCTTCATCTTTGAGAAAGATATACCCATCTCTCTTTCACTTTGTCTCTTTCCCACTTCCTCCTTACTCTCTATGATAACTCTCTCTCTCTCTTCATCTATCTGATATGTTCTAACCTCAAGCTAAACATTAATTTGCCTTTCCTATTTCTTTCAGGTTCAGTTCGTTGCCATCATGGTTCACGCATTTCAACTTCTCTTCATAGATTGTAACTATCCCAAAGCTTTTGTTTGGTGGATAGGAATGCACGCTGTTATGTTCTTTTTCTTATTTAAAGAATTCTACAATGAAGCTTACTCAAGGAGTGGCAAGGTAACAAATTTTCTATTGAAAAAGTAAAAATTATTCACTAATACTGTTTTTAGACGATTTTAATTATTTAATAATTAATTAATTTAGTTCATATATGTATATGTAAATTTGCCATCAGAGTAGAGATATTTTGCAGCTGTTTTTAAGGACCGTCGAGTTTCTGTACTTTAAGAAACCGTTTCTGTACTTTTTTTTCTTCCGAATAGCATCAATTATCATGGGGGTATTGGTAATTCACAATGAGGGCAGAGTGAGCCCGGGTAGCCTAGGCGACTCCAATTTCGTTATCTTAAGCAAACTAGACCTTTATTATGCATTAAAAATATGATTATTACGTATTTTAATGTATAATGGACATAAAATAACTGTATCCATCTATATTTGATGATTGTGATTGTGATTGTGATTTAAGGCAAGGTGAGGTAGAGAATAGCCTAGCTATCCTCCCTTCTCATATGCCAGTGTTACCAATTTCCTAACTTTTCTGTTTCCGGACCTGTATCGGTCTCTATTAGTACGGTAATTCGAGGGTCCAGTGTATTTAAGAATAAGCTTTGTTGATCATGGTTAGCTCAGGTATTGTGGGTTTGAAAGGTATGAACAGGATACTATTAAATGTGTACTCCTCCTGTTTGTTAAAAAAATTATTGAAGGCACTACTTATATGTGTTTAAAAAACTTATTAAAGACTGTACTCCTATGTGTTAAAAAACTTAATCAAGGCTCTACTCATATATTGTTGAAAAAACTTATTGAAGACCGTACTCCTCCTATGTGTTAAATAATTTATTGAAGGCTCTATTTATATGTGTTCAAAAAACTTATTCAAGACTGTACTTCTATGTGTTAAAAAACTTAATGAAGGCTCTACTCATATATTGTTGAAAAAACTTATTGAAGACCGTACTCCTCCTATGTGTTAAATAATTTATTGAAGGCTCTATTTATATGTGTTCAAAAAACTTATTAAAGACTGTACTTCTATGTGTTAAAAAACTTAATGAAGGCTCTACACATATATTGTTGAAAAAACTTATTGAAGACCGTACTCCTCCTATGTGTTAAATAATTTATTGAAGGCTCTATTTATATGTGTTCAAAAAACTTATTAATGACCGTACTCCTCCTATGTGTTAAAAAACTTAATGAAGGCTCTACTCATATATTGTTGAAAAAACTTATTGAAGACCGTACTCCTCCTATGTGTTAAATAATTTATTGAAGGCTCTATTTATATGTGTTCAAAAAACTTATTAAATACTGTACTCCTATGTGTTAAAAAACTTAATGAAGGCTCTACTCATATATTGTTGAAAAAACTTATTGAAGACCGTACTCCTCCTATGTGTTAAATAATTTATTGAAGGCTCTATTTATATGTGTTCAAAAAACTTATTAAAGACTGTACTTCTATGTGTTAAAAAACTTAATGAAGGTTCTACTCATATATTGTTGAAAAAACTTATTGAAGACCGTACTCCTCCTATGTGTTAAATAATTTATTGAAGGCTCTACTTATATATGTTCAAAAAACTTATTAAAGACTGTACTCCTATGTGTTAAAAACTTAATGAAGGCTCTACACATATATTGTTGAAAAAACTTATTGAAGACCGTACTCTCCTATGTGTTAAATAATTTATTGAAGGCTCTACTTATATATGTTCAAAAAACTTATTAATGACCCTACTCCTCCTATGTGTTAAAAACTTATTGAAGGCTCTACTCATATATGTTGAAAAAACTTATTAAAGGCTGTACTTCTCCTATGTGTTAAAAACTTATTGAAGGCCGTACTCCTACATGTTAAAAAAAAAACTTATTAAAGGCTGTACTCCTATGTGTTAAGTAACTTATTAATTTATTAAAGGTTGTACTCTTATGTGTTAAAAAACCTATTCATCACTATGCATTATAATTTTTTTTATATTTGTTTCAGAAACAAATTCAATCAAATGGAAAAATCAACATGAATGGATCAATTAAAAATGGAACAAGTGAAATTAATGGATCAACAAAGAAATTAGTAAACGGTATAAAATCAAACGGCGTTAAAGACCAAACACATGTAAATGGAAAAAGAAATAATATAGACTACCATAATGGTTCAATAATGAACCACGAAAAGCAACACTAACCATTAAAAATATATATATATATATATATTTCCCAAAATCAAAATTTAAAAAAAAAACACACAAAAATGTTAACCAATCCATCTGTGATTCCTTCTTAAAAAAAATAAAAAAATTTTTTTTTTCATTGAAAAAGAAATTATCAAAATTTGTAATAATTTTTTTTTTTAAAAAAAAGTATTTAATGCTTCTATAATTTTTTTCTAAAAAAAATTATAAATAATTCTTTTGTAAATACTATTTTTATTTTGTTAAATGTTTCAATAGGTAAAAAGTGCCTAAAAATCAGGGGCAAGAAGGCTTTTCGTATAAGTGGCATTTAAAAATGAAATATTTTGAAGAGCTGTATAATATGGTTGCTAATTAAACATAATATATACAACATTTTTACGATATCTCTCAATTCAACTTTACTACAATTAAAAATCATCAGGAAATATTAATTTTATCTTTTAAACTAATTAATACAGTTAATTTTTTCTTATAATAGTATAATTATAATGTTTTTTATAAAAATGTTCTCTTATAAGAAGTGTAAAGGTTCTCTTTAAAAAAAAATTATAGAAATACGAATGTTTTCCAGCAAAAGTTTTCAAGATATTTGATAAAGTTTTAGCTATAACTGTAATACAAATGTACATTCTTTTGTATTTGAGAATAGAGAAGCTCTCTTATCCTTTTCATTTGTAGTCATTTTGAGGTTGCAATGTTATAATATAGAAGATTTAATGTATTTATAAAGGTTTAGTAAAGAAATTTGTAAAAGTAATATATATCGAGCAAACTTCTTCCTTATAACTGTTCTATGTCAGGAGAAAAACTGATGTTCTACTCAGTATACGAAGCTGTAGATAAAGACACGTACACAGCTGAATATCTGTTACATGAATTATATTTCACCTCAGACAGGTCATTACAGCTGGTCTTTTATAGGAATTATTTGAAACATTATAGATAGCTGATGAAATAACATCAGATAACAACCATATATATATATATATATATATATATATATATATATATATATATATATATAGGTGTATAATGTAATCGGGATTCGGTCAATTTTCCAGGATCAAAATCTAACTCTCAATGCCGACGTTTCGGTTTTATTTAAAACCTTTTTCATAGGCAGAAGTCAGAATTTTCGAATTAGAAAAATGATGAAATTTACATTATATAAAATGAAGTAACAATAGATAGTTAGTGAACTAACATCTTAACTGGTCAAAAACTTGGAACAGATATATATATATATATATTTCCCAAAATCAAAATTTAAAAAAAACACAAAAATGTTAACCAATCCATCTGTGATTCCTTCTTAAAAAAATAAAAAAATCCATTAAAAAAGAAATTATCAAAATTTGTAATATTTTTTTTAAAAAAAACTATTTAATGCTTTTGTAAATTTTTTAAAAAAAAAATATAAATAAATCTTTTGTAAAACAACACCGCAGGTTATTATTTCTAATAGCTAAGACATTTGGTATGTTAAATTTTTTTTTAAAAAATCTTCTTTTTACAAGTTATGGAATTTTATATTGATTTATCACATCAAAGGATTTTACATTTTTTTTTTTATTTATAATTAAAATGTTCTAAAAACTTTGAAATTAATAATGAAGTCACTGCTAAATAGTTATAACGTGTTTCACGTTATTTTTTATAATGTTTACTAAGTTTTATATAGTAATTTATGCAATCCAATACTTCGTTTAAGTCTTCTATTTGGTCATTATTTTAAAATTTAACACAAGAGTATATATATAACAAGAGTTATAAACAGTTTTTCTTGTTTTTGGAATTTTGTCAGGGTTAAATATAAGGCGGGATTCACCTTTTCGCCAAAGTTTCGTCTTTATTTCAAGACATCCTCAGGGCTATAAACTAACAAAAACCCAATGGACATTTTGTCATATCTACTTTACAATCATCATAACAAATTCAAAAAAACTTACTTACTCAAGGCTAGCTTCTAATACCGAAATCAACAAAACCGATAGCTTTGAGTAAGTAAGTTTTTTTGAATTTGTTATGATGATTGTAAAGTAGATATGACAAAATGTCCATTGTTTTTTTTGTTAGTTTATAGCTCTGAGGATGTCTTAAAATAAAGACGAAATTGTTGGCGAAAAGGTGATTCCGTATATTAACCCTAACCAAAATTCCAAGAAGAAGAAAAAGTGTTTATTAGTAATTTGTGGTCAAGAAAACAATACCTTATTTCTATTATAATTACTACTAAATATGTTGATTCTGAGGTAAAATGGATAAACAAACAAAAGTCTCCTCACAAATGAAGTTTTATTCAACGCGTTTCGAACACTTTGTGTTCATCATCAGGAAGATACTATAATACAAATTATATCTAATCAGCTACAAAATCAGAGTGAACTAATAAAATTATATTAAGAGAATTCAAGACATACCCAACGATGTAGAGCACACGGTTGGTCCAGTAAAAACAAGTAGGAAATATATACGCTGGGAAAGAGTGGGGATAGGCATTTAGGAGATAAGGTGACAAAGGTGTCGGGTATGCTTGAAAACCGTTAACTGAAATACAGAAGGCCAGAACCACTAATTTAGAGGAAAGAAACTTTTATTTATTTTTTTTTTAATTTATTCTTTGTGATTCTAGGAACAGTTTAAGAAATTTCAAAAAAAAATTTAAAACTTCATTTGTGTGGAGACTTTTGTTTGTTTTATTCATTTTACCTCAGAATGAGTAAATACCACACAATTACGGATTTGCACAACTAATGATTTAAATATGTTGAGTTTACCAGTATCAAAGAAAACTTTTGCAGGGAAACATTCGTATTTCCATAATTTTTTATAGAAAACCTTACACTTCTTATTATATATTATTTAAAAAAAAAACATTATAGTTTCATATAAAAAGTTTACTGATTTGAACACAACAAAATCAGGAGTTGTTTTTAGAGTTCAAATTCAGAGTTTTAATGTTCTAAAAGTTTTACTTTACTATAAGGATAAAACTTAATCATAAAACATTAATTATTTTAATTTCTAAATTAACATTTGATCAGTTCTTTCATCCAATAATGATGTTCTAATGGAATCTGAAATATTCTAAACATTACTTTATTAAAACAAAAAAAAACTCATTATAAAGTGTAATTTTAAATTAATAACTTATATTTGATAAAAATTAAAAACACTTTACTTGAAGGTCAATAATTAATACATCTATTTAAATCAAACCGGTAGAGTTGTATAAATTTATTATTGAAATATTTAAATTAATAGAATTAATTATTAATAAAATTTTGGAGTTCCAAAAACGTAATTAATACTGAATGTAAAAAAATGTACAATTATTAATTGTTTTAGTTATTCAGCTCTTCAAAAAAAATATTGTTTCGAATTTGGCACTTACACGTTAAAGTTTTCCTATCCCTGTTTAAATAGTTAAAAAAAAAAAAAATCCAAAACTGCTTTTCAGCAGATGTTACTGTATATAATGTTGAAAAAAAAATATATATATATGTTTGTCATGTGGCTTAAAGCTTAATGTTTTTTTTTAATGTTCAGGAAAATATTTATACAAAAAAAAATGGGTTAAGTGCCATTGAGGATACTTTCAATTTATAATTTTTTTTTCTTATTATTTAATAAGAAAGAAGTGCCTCGTAAAAAAATTTTTGTTTAGTATTTTTCGTGCCTTTTTCCTTGAGATGGGACCAGATAGAATTTGTTTATATTGTTTTTATTTTTAAATGTTTTTTACCACTTTTCTTCCGGTTTTTGTAAATATATATACATATATAAAAAGATATATATAAATAAATATTTTTTTTTGTTTTTATTTAGTCAAGTGTTAGTGAATGTCGTATAGCAAATTGATTGGTGAGAAAATGTTTATGTGTGAGAGAGAGAAAGAGAGAGAGAGAGAGAGAGAGAGCCACATGTCCTTGTACTTATGCTCAATTGAATATGTACTGTGTTAAATATTGTGCGTGCATTATAAATGTTATTTAATATAATTATCATTAAATAGAACTGTTTATAATTTTATTTTATTTTTTTTAATGTCCCTTGAATCACAACAACTCTGATCATGATGAATACGCAATTTCACCAATTACTTTGTCTAGATATATATATTAGATGTTCAAAACACGGGAGACAACACCGTTGAAGTATTTTGCCATAGTTTTCTTACTTTGACTAAGTATATATATTAAATGTTCAAAACACGGGAGTCAACACTGTCGAAGTAAAGTGTCATAGTTTCATACTTTGACTAAATATATATATCAGGTGTTCTAAACACGCAAACATTGCAAACTTTTCTAAATGAACCTTTACCAACTACTATATGTGTAACCTGGAAAACAAAGTTGTGGAAATTACTCAAGGACACATATATTGTCGCTACATTGACGACTGCTTTGTCACAATGGAGAAACCAGAAAAGCTCTCTAAACTTCAAAATATGGTGGAAATTATTTCATGCTTGAAAGTTACCATATAAAATTCTATCTAAAACTAAATTCATTTCCTAGTTGCACCTGCTTTCTAATCATAACCTTCCTTTAGTACACTTGTACAAAAATATGAAAAAATGTGAAAACCTTGACTAGTTACTACTAGTTTTCAATCGTATTGACATTTTAGTCCACGTGTGCAAAAAGTTGAAAAAATTAAAAATTTGACTACTTACTAAATGTTTTCAATCACATAGCACTTTTAGTACACTTGTACTAAAAGTTGGAATAATTTTACAAAGTTGACTAGGTATGTCTTCTTTTCAATCTATCCCACTTTTAGTTGACTTGTACATCTTGTTGAAAAAAGTAACATAGTTCACTAGTTTCTACCATTTTTCATCCATAGCGCAGTTTGAGTACACTTGTACAAAAAGTTGAA
Organism: Hermatobates lingyangjiaoensis; assembly: GCA_026182355.1. Taxonomy (NCBI): domain Eukaryota; kingdom Metazoa; phylum Arthropoda; class Insecta; order Hemiptera; family Hermatobatidae; genus Hermatobates; species Hermatobates lingyangjiaoensis. Next base: position 131,085 of record JAPFBL010000494.1, on the reverse strand, counting down.
AAAATATACCAAAGTTGAGTAGTTACAACCTGTCATCAATCAAATTGCACTTTTTTTACACTTATTCAAAAAGTTGATAAAATGTGACAAAGTGTACTAGTCAGTGCCTGCTTTCAATCATAACCCTCTTTTAGGTTCACTTGTACATTTGAAAAAAATTAAATTTGAAAAAATGTGTAAAACTTGACTAGTTACTACCGGTTTTCAATCGTATTGAAAGTTTAGTTCACGTATGCAAAAATTTGAAAAAATTAACAATTTGACTAGTTACTAAATGTTTTTAATCATATAGCACCTTTAGTACACTTGTACTAAAAGTTGGAAAAATTTAACGAAGTTGACTAGGTGTACTCCTTTTTTTCAATCATATCCCACTTTTAGTTTACTTGTACAAATTGTTGAAAAAAAGTAACATTGTTCACTAGTTACTACCATTTTTCAATCATAGCGAGGTTTGAGTACACTGTACAAAAGGTTGAAAAAAATTAACAAATTTGACTAGTTACTACAGTTTTTAATCATAGTGCAGTTTGAGTACTCGTGTACAAAAAGTTGAAAAAAATGACAAAACTTGACAAGTTCCTACCTGTCTTCAATGATTTCGCACTTTTAGTACATTTTTACGTAATGTGTAGAAATTACAAAGTTGACTAGGTATTACCATTTTTCAATGATAGTGCAGTTTGAGTACACTTGTACTAAAACTTGAAAAAATATAACAAATTTGACAAGTTATTACCATTTTTCAATCATACTGCAGATTGAGTACACTTGTACAAAAAGATGAAAAAATATATCAAAGTTGAGTAGTTACAACCTGTCATCAATCAAATTGCAATTTTTTTACACTCAATCAAACAGTTGAAAAAATGTAACAAAGTTGACTAGTCAGTACTTCCTTTCAATCATAAGCCTCTTTTAGTACACTTAAAATTTGAAAAAATGTGTAAAACTTGACTAGTTACTACCAGTTTTCAATCGTATAGAAAGTTTAGTCCACGTATGCAAACAGTTGAAAAAAATAAACATTTGACTACTTACTAAATGTTTTCAATCATATAGAACTTTTAGCACACTTGTACTAAAAGTTGGAATAATTTTACAAGGTTGACTAGGTACTACTTTTTTTCAATCATAGCGCAGTTTGAGTATACTTTTACTAAAAGTTGAAAAAATTTAACAAAGTTTACTACTTATTGCGCTTTTAGTACACTTCGACAAAAAGTTGAAAATAAGTAACAAATTTGACTAGTTACTTAATTTATTAATCATTGTGCAGATTGAGTACACGTGTACAAAAAGTTGAAAAAATTGACCAAAGTTGACAAGTTCCAACCTGTCTTCAAAGATATCACACTTTTAGTACATTTTTACGTAATGTTGAAAAAAAGTAACAAAGTTGACTAGTTATTACCATTTTTGAAAGATAGCGCAAATTGAGTACACTTGTACAAAAACGTGAAAAAAATGTACCAAACTTGACTGGTTACAACCTGTCATCAATCAAATCGCACTTTTTTTACACTTCTTCAAAAAGTTGAAAAAATGTAACAAAGTTGACTAGTCAGTGCCTGCTTTCAATCATAACGCTCTTTTAGTACACTTGTACAAAAATTTGAGAAAATGTGAAAAACTTGACTAGTTACTACCAGTTGTCAATAGTATTGAAAGTTTTGTGCACGTATGCAAAAAGTTGAAAAAATTAAAAATTTGACTACTTACTAAATGTTTTCAATCATATAGCACTTTTAGTACACTTGTACTAAAAGTTGGAAAAATTTAACAAAGTTGACTAGGTACTACTTTTTTTCAATCATATACCACTTTTAGTTTACTTCTAGATATTGTTGAATAAATGTAACATAGTTCACTAGTTACTGCCATTTTTCAATCATAGCGCTGTTTGAGTACACTTGTACAAAAATTTGAAAAAATTTAACAAAGTTTACTACTTACTACTTTTTTTCAAACATATCGAACTTTTAGTACACTTGTACGAAACGTTGAAAAAAAGTAACAAGTTTGACTAGTTACTACAGTTTTTAATCTTAGTGCAGTTTGATGACACGTGTACGAAAAGTTAAAAAATTCACCAAAGTTGACTAGTTCCAACCTGTCTTCAATGATATCGCACTTTCAGAACATTTTATGTAATGTTGAAAAAAAGTAACAAATTTGACTAGTTACTACAGTTTTTAATCTTAGTGCAGTTTGAGGATACGTGTACGATAAGTTAAAAAATTCATCAATGTTAACTAGTTCCAACCTGTCTTCAATGATATCACACTTTCAGTACATTTTATGTAATGTTGAAAAAAAGTAATAAATTTTACTAGTTATTGCCATTTTTCAATGATAGCCCAGTTTGATTACACTCGTTAAAGATCCCTCCTCTAAATACACTTGAGTTTAATGGCCGACCCCCCACATGGGTCTACAGTTTAAGGTCTACCTTAGGATCCTTAAGGATTCGGTCGACCCCCTCCGAAGAGGGAAGTACCCGTTACCCCGGGATCAGGGGTTGCTACTTGAACTCCTCTGGGCCCCGTTTTGGTTGCTCTGGATTAAGATGGTAAAAAAGGGGGTAAATACCCCTTGTTGGCTAAGTGCCACCTTGAGAGAAGAGACGTTGGAGGAGTAGAGAGCTTGTCTCGCTCGCTTGTTTAAAATAATGTGAGTGAAAAGGAAGGGTTACCATTCACACCCATCCCGAGTTCCTTTAGAGCCATCAGAAAGCAACTACCAGTTTTCCAGCCCACACTTAGCTGAGATGGTGGTCCGTACCTACTGGTAAAGGCTGGGGTCCAGCTCCCCCCGGATGCTAAGAAGGCATACGCCCGAGAAGATACTGCTCCTCACGCAGCGACCCGAAGGTCTACTCAACCTGGGTGAGAACCACAGCCACTACGAGTCCTACCTCAATGGTGGGCTGGAGAAGCAAAGCTTCCTCCAGGGGATTCCCTCCATCCGTAGTACCGACTTATTTTAATAGTTTCGGATCAAACTCCGGATCGAGGTCCTACTGAACCTGCCCAGCACAGGTAGGGTCAGTGGCCCTTGTTTGCCCCCGGTAAAAGACATCTATAAAGCCGGTGCAGTTATTAAGTAAACTGCACGACCCGGGTGTGGCACTATTGTTGCCCTGGGTCACAGACCTCGTGGAATTGGACATCCAGCCTATTGTGCAGACTGCGTGTCCCCACTGCGGGCTCTTGGACGGATGAGTGTCGGTTTGGAAGACCCACCACCAAGATGGTGCTGCACAAGGCTACCACTTTAACACTCTTTAAGAAAACCTTTTAAACTCTCCATAGAAGAGAGGCTACCACCCCGTACCGCCCAACGGGTGTCCAAGCTGTGCCGAAGCACGTTAAGAATTCCCTCTGACAACGTCAGGTACTAGGCTACTTAACCGCGCTTGGGGCTGCCTGCCCTGTACTGTTGGCTTGGCTGTACAGCATACCAATTACCACCTCTGCGACGGGGACGCCAGTACTAGGTACATCCACTCCTCAGAGTGGTTAGAGGCAATACACTTGAGTTAGGCAAAATTTTGGACTCCCACTTTAGAATCAATCTTCAATGTCTGGTATCACAATGGGCCTAAGTGTATCCTTTGTGGAACTGCCACTGCTACCTAACCTAACCTATATAGTTCTTTTGTGTATTACCTTATTTTTTGAGGGTAATAATGAATCACAGGAAAGGTACTTTCTTGTTCTTTATGACAAAACGGATACTAATGTTGACCCACGACTGAGGTGATTAATACTAACATTCTTCAATTATTCATTAATATGTGTATGGACTTGATAATTAATAATTATAACATTATAATTATAACATATCTTTGAATATCATAATTGGGGCATACTTCTAACAGATGTTAGAAGTTTCTTCACCTGTCCCACAGAGGCACATCGTGTCGTCAGTTCGTTTAAACCAGTGTTTCTCAAACTTTTTCACGACCGCCCACTTGGGTCCGTAAACCTATACTCAACACTCCTTAATAATCAGAATCTTAGACTAAATAACGAAATGAGTAACATTTTAATAATTCAATTAATATAATGACTAATCGAATATTTATTTATAATCCAGTATATGTTTCATAGCATATTTATGCAAAAGAATTAATACACAATAAAAGAAACTTAGATGAGAATATACTATTAAAATAAAAATAAATTATCAAAACAAATAATTTTAAGAAACCTTTTCCTAGAAGTTTTACATGTGGTGTTTTCACTTAAATTTAGAAATTATATTGCATGAACATTTTCAATTTATGGAAATAGAATTCCAACTCCTTTTTTGCATTAGCGCCCCCCGATATCAAAGCACCGCCCACTTTAGGAAACACTGGTTTAAACCGTTTGAGGTACTTCCTGAAATCCTCGTGTCCTGTAAGGATCTGTCATATAACCAGTGGGTTAACTCCACTATTGACTCTTCTTACTCGCAGTCCAACATCAGAGAAAAAGCGGAAATGTCCATCTCATCGTTGTTCCTCTTTTCCATCGCTCATTTCACAAATTCAATGCCCTTCGTTTCAATGACAATTCTCTGTTTTGTTCCCTAATTTCACTCCGTAAATCGTGCCCAAAGTGGGGAAAGTCCCCACCTCAATCTAAACATCTCCACTCTATATCTTACTATAATGTCAGTAGGCAATTGTCCTGCTATAACCTGCGCGGCCAGGTATCCTATACAGCAGGGGTTCTCCACCCCCAGGGGGTGAATTTTGGCTATTCAGGGGGTGAATTGTGACCACGGTAAGTTTACAAAGTGAGGATAGCTATTATAAATTTTTAATTATAAATTAATACATACTATATGGTTGAATCAATATTTTATATATTCATCAATAATTATAATTAGAATTTAATTTGTAAAATTCTATTATAAAGATAATCAATGTAAAGTGTATATACTACCTTGGAAAGAAGAAGGGGTGGGGGAATGGCATTGTGGGAAATGTCGGGAGGGTCATTGAAGCTGAGAACCCCTGCTATACAGCAACCACAAGGGTCAACCCAACTAGGTCAACCTCCAGGGTTTTTGTTAAATTTCACATATAACTACCAAGATTAAGCACACTCATAGCAATGATACAAAAAACCCAAAAATTCATTCAAATTTACAAATAAATTTAGATCCATCTTTCCCATCAATAATACCTTATAAAAAGTCAAAAACAGCCATTGTATATAAAAGAAATATGTTTGATGTATATTTAGTTGAAAAGGGTTCAAAATTCACAATTACATGAGCATTTAGTCTTGGAATTTCAAAATTCATAATTATATCAATTTGTTGCCATCAAATCATTTCTATAAACACTAATTAATACACCAGAACGGATAATTAGAGATTGACAAGGAAACATGATATTAATTGGAGAAGACGTCTCCACTTATCTCAGATGCTGACTGGCCATGAGAATTTTGAAAAATATTTACACAGGATGAGTAAAGTTAATAGCCCTCAGTGTAAGCACTGTAGTTTGGGGGGAAAACAACGTTGTAGAGCATACCTTCTTCTTTGGTGCTAAATAGGGAGTACTGCGCCAGGAATTAATAGCATCACTGGGTGAGGTAATTCCAGAGACCATAGTTCAAAAGATGCTATCTTTTGATAGATATTAAGAATTGGTTGCGCGATGTAATATCTTGTTGCCCGCCTCCGCGAGGTCATCTTGGTAACACCCCCTTTACTTGGGGGGTGGCTAAAGGGCAGCAAGTAAAAATGCATCGGCCTGATTTGATTTTATGTGTTTTGACCGAAAGGTACAGGTACACATCAAAGATCAAAACAGTTCAAAAGATGCTCAAGAGTGAAGAAAATTGGTCAAAAGTTGCAAACTTTGTAGAGACGGTTCTCTGTCTGGAGGACTGAGGCACCGGCATGAAGTAATGTGCAAACGGTTTCAGTGTCGGATATTGCCAGGAAATAGGATGTGTTTTTTTTAGTGGGTCGGGACCCCCAACCCCACATACCCTAAGCAAGACGTCTTGCTAAAGAGATCTGATGAACAGATTTTTCCACATCCTACGACGGAAAAAAAAAACAAAAAAAAATTGGAGAAGACGTCAATGCTAAAATCCAAAAATGTTTATAACGAAACAACTAATGCAACAGAAATAAAAGTGGATGATACTCATTTCAATAATCGGAAATTACTAAATATAAATCCAAATTTCCAACATATATAGGAAAAAAATTATAATCTAAAATTATATAGCAACATAGATATTACTTTAACAAAAAACGTAATTGTCAATGAAATCAAAAACTGGAGAATTAACAATAAACTATTACCCTCTGATCATATTGCAATAATATTCACTATTCATTATAATGAATAAAATTCACTATTCATTTTAATGAATAATATTTACTATTCATTATAGTGAATAACATTCACTATGCATTATAGTGAATAATATTCACTATTCATTATAGTGAATAATATTCACTATTCATTATAGTGAATAATATTCACTATTCATTATAGTGAATAATATTCACTATTCATTATAGTGAATAATATTCACTATTCATTATAGTGAATAATATTCACTATTCATTATAGTGAATAATATTCACTATTCATTATAGTGAATAATATTCACTATTCATTATAGTGAATAATATTCACTATTCATTATAGTGAATAATATTCACTATTCATTATAGTGAATAATATTCACTATTCATTATAGTGAATAATATTCACTATTCATTATAGTGAATAATATTCACTATTCATTATAGTGAATAATATTCACTATTCATTATAGTGAATAATATTCACTATTCATTATAGTGAATAATATTCACTATTCATTATAGTGAATAATATTCACTATTCATTATAGTGAATAATATTCACTATTCATTATAGTGAATAATATTCACTATTCATTATAGTGAATAATATTCACTATTCATTATAGTGAATAATATTCACTATTCATTATAGTGAATAATATTCACTATTCATTATAGTGAATAATATTCACTATTCATTATAGTGAATAATATTCACTATTCATTATAGTGAATAATATTCACTATTCATTATAGTGAATAATATTCACTATTCATTATAGTGAATAATATTCACTATTCATTATAGTGAATAATATTCACTATTCATTATAGTGAATAATATTCACTATTCATTATAGTGAATAATATTCACTATTCATTATAGTGAATAATATTCACTATTCATTATAGTGAATAATATTCACTATTCATTATAGTGAATAATATTCACTATTCATTATAGTGAATAATATTCACTATTCATTATAGTGAATAATATTCACTATTCATTATAGTGAATAATATTCACTATTCATTATAGTGAATAATATTCACTATTCATTATAGTGAATAATATTCACTATTCATTATAGTGAATAATATTCACTATTCGTTATAGTGAATAATATTCACTATTCGTTATAGTGAATAATATTCACTATTCATTATAGTGAATGAAGATTCATTATTCACTATAAAGATACAAAATTACCAATACAATCATCTATAAGGTATTACATTAAAGACAGAGAGCAGTTTATATTTAGACTCCAAAATTATCCTTTGAACCTAAATTATTAGAAATCACTTTTGAAATTGACAAACATGTAACCTAACTGCGCCATAATAGATTTTTGCGTAAACTTAACGACTTATAAGCATAAATTTAAATACCCATATTGGTGGATCAATGTTCTATCAAAACTAGAAGCTCACTTGAAAAAAACAAAAAGGAATATTTAAGAAAAATAAAACCTCAAAAAAATTTGAAGGATTCTTGCGAAACTTTAACTACTTATAAGCATAAATTTAAATAAACCATATTGGTCACTTGCTCAGTTGCAACAAACAAAACGGAATTTTTAAGAAAACTAAAACCTTAAAAAAATCTGAATATATATAAAAAAAATCAAATATCAACATCAAAAATGCAAACATGTAATAGATTTAGTAGCCCCAAAACATCCCCATGGACTGAATAATGGAAGATTATTAAGAAATGGAATATTAAAACCTTTATATTTAGACACCAAAATTTATTATCCTTTGAACATAAATTACTAGAAATGACTTTTGAAATTGACAAAAATGTAACAGACATAACTACCGCCATAATAGATTGATGCCAAACGTTAACTACTTTTAAGCATAAATTTAAATACCCTTATTGGTGGATCAATGATCTATCAAAACTAAAAGCTCACTTGCAAAAAACAAAAAGGAATTTTTAAAAAAAATAAAACCTCAAAAAATCTGAATATATATATATAAAAAATTTTCAAGAAACATTATTGTAATAAAATATCAACATCAAAAATGCAAACATGGAATAGATTTATTAACCCAAAACATCCGCATAGACTAAATAATAAAGATTATTAAGAAATGGAATATTAAAACCTTTATATTTAGACACCAAAATTTATTATCCTTTGAACATAAATTACTAGAAATCACTATTGAAATTGACAAAAATGTAACAGACATAACAAACGTAATAATAGATTGTTGCGAAACGTTAACTACTGTCAAGCATAAATTTAAATACCCTTATTGGTGGATCAATGATCTATCAAAACTAAAAGCTCACTTGCAAAAAACAAAAAGGAATTTTTAAAAAAAATAAAACCTCAAAAAATCTGAATATATATATATAAAAAATTTTCAAGAAACATTATTGTAATAAAATATCAACATCAAAAATGCAAACATGGAATAGATTTATTAACCCAAAACATCCGCATAGACTAAATAATGAAGATTATTAAGAAATGGAATATTAAAACCTTTATATTTAGACACCAAAATTTATTATCCTTTGAACATAAATTACTAGAAATCACTATTGAAATTGACAAAAATGTAACAGACATAACAAACGTAATAATAGACTGTTGCGAAACGTTAACTACTGTCAAGCATAAATTTAAATACCCTTATTGGTGGATCAATGATCTATCAAAACTAAAAGCTCACTTGCAAAAAACAAAAAGGAATTTTTAAGAAAAATAAAACCTCAAAAAAATCTGAAGGATTCTTGCAAAACTTTAACTACTTATAAGCATAAATTTAAATAAACCATATTGGTCACTTGCTCACTTGCAACAAACAAAACGGAATTTTTAAGAAAACTAAAACCTTAAAAAAATCTGAAATATATAAAAAAAATCTCAAGTAATCAAATATCAACACCAAAAATGCAAACATGTAATAGATTTATTAGCCCCAAAACACCCCCATGGACTGAATAATGAAGATTATTAAGAAATGGAATATTAAAACCTTTATATTTAGACACCAAAATTTATTATCCTTTGAACATAAATTACTAGAAATCACTTTTGAAATTGACAAAAATGTAACAGACATAACTACCGCCATAATAGATTGATGCCAAACGTTAACTACTTTTAAGCATAAATTTAAATACCCTTATTGGTGGATCAATGATCTATCAAAACTAAAAGCTCACTTGCAAAAAACAAAAAAGAATTTTTAAGAAAAATAAAACCTCAAAAAATCTGAATATATATATATAAAAAATTTTCAAGAAACATTATTGTAATAAAATATCAACATCAAAAATGCAAACATGGAATAGATTTATTAACCCAAAACATCCGCATAGACTAAATAATGAAGATTATTAAGAAATGGAATATTAAAACCTTTATATTTAGACACCAAAATTTATTATCCTTTGAACATAAATTACTAGAAATCACTATTGAAATTGACAAAAATGTAACAGACATAACAAACGTAATAATAGACTGTTGCGAAACGTTAACTACTGTCAAGCATAAATTTAAATACCCTTATTGGGGGATCAATGATCTATCAAAACTAAAAGCTCACTTGCAAAAAACAAAAAGGAATTTTTAAGAAAAATAAAACCTCAAAAAAATCTGAAGGATTCTTGCGAAACGTTAACTAATTATAAGCATAAATTTAAATAAACCATATTGGTCACTTGCTCATCTTAAAACCTTAAAAAAATCTGAAATATATAAAAAAAATCTCAAGTAATCAAATATCAACATCAAAAATGCAAACATGTAATAGATTTAGTAGCCCCAAAACATCCCCATGGACTGAATAATGAAGATTATTAATTGTCACTTATATCATCGATTGACATCATTAAGAAACATAACATTAGAATGTAATTCAAAAATTCAATCAATTATAATAAAATAATACATAAATATCAATTTGGCTTCAAAAAAGAATAGTTCAACTATAACTGATATATTATAAAGTAATCTATTACATCAAATCCAAAATTTAAATTCACAAATTATAATAGGAATTTCAATAGATATATAGGATGCCTTCAATGGAATTAACCATCAAAAAACTCATAAATATTATACAAAATCTAAATTGCAACTGAAATGTAACCAATATAAATTGATGACTACTTACAAAAAAACGATCAGTTTTGTTAATAGATACCAGTAATAACATAAGTCATCCAATTACTATTACTAGAGGAAGTCTTCAAGGATCTATATCTATATTATCAGCGGTTCTATGAAACATATATCAAACTTGATGTTACTACGCCTCCCTTAAAAATATTTAATCATTTTACTGTGAATGAATGAATGAACTGACTGGCATTCACAGTCAGTTAGGTGCTCTTGAAGATGGGATCCAGACAGACCCGAAACCGGTCGAGCTTTTCTGAGACTTTACGAGGTATGACGGATTGTATTATTACTAACTGATCTAAACGATCTACTATTTACATTAAAAGGAAATAATATCCATTTCATCGCCTATGCAGATTACATTCTCCTGATAATACAGTTTCTCAAACTTTTTCGACGCGGAACCCTATTTGCTTCAGTAACTTTCCCCAGGAACCACAGATTCCAATGATATTACACAATCATAATATAAATATTTTCATATACCTTTTTAAATAGTATGTATGTTTAAAAACAATTAAAAAAGTAATATTACTGCAATTTCTATTTTTCCAAAAAAATTCAAAACTAAAACATTTTAATATTTTTCATATCTTCCACAAGTACATAACACATGAAACAGAATTATTAGCAACTTTAACACAAAGTTTATTTTGTTTTATTTTTGTTCATTTTTGGCTTAATAGTTGAAAGTTTGATTTTCAAGTCAGCCCCAGTATTAAGACTACTTTGGTATTTAGTTTTTATGGCAGTATTAAAGGAAAATCCGGTTTTACATAATTAGATAGTGGGGAAGTGACAGTGTGAAGTGCTATTTTTACAATAGAAGGAAATTTGGGAATCAAATAGCTCAAAAAAATGACTAGTGATTCCATCATAAATATGAATAACATTTTGGCCACTTCTACTTATAAACATAAGTATTATTCGGTTTCATGATTCACAAAAAACATAGAATAAATCCGTACCCGCTAAAAAAAATTTTTGTCTTTAAATGTGTTTTGCGGAACCCCAGACAGTCTATTAAGGAACCCCTGGGTTCCGCAGAACCCACTTTGGGAATCTCTGTGATAATAGATGGGAACTCAAGAAGAGAAGGCACAGCTTTCAAAAGAAAAAAATTCGGTATGAAAAAAAAATTCTAGTCCCAGCATTTCATCAGACAAGTCCAAAGCTATTATGTTCAAAGGTAAACTAAAAAGACTTCCAATAATAAAGAAGGAATAAAACACCACCTGTCTCCACTTCTCGCTGTCCCTTTATTGCGTACGGGGGACTTAGATGGTGGGGCGCACGTTGCCCAGAAAAGGGGTCGGTTGGGTGTCAGTTTGGAAGACCCACCACAAGTGGAGCTGCACAAGGCTACCATCTAGACACTCTCTTTGGAAAACCTTTGAAACTCGTAAGCGAGAGGCTACCACCCCGTACCGCCGGGACGGGTTCCAAGCTGGGCATTCGCCCGTTCAAAGAAACACCTGAACGGCTAAGTCATATAATCGACCTCCGAGCTGGCTACTGGACCGCGCTTGGAACAGCCTGCCCTGTACTGTTAGTTTGACTGCGCAGTAAACACAATTACCACCTCTGCGACGGGGATGCCAGTACTAGGTACATCCACCCCTAGACCAATGCGACGAAGTCACCATGGTTAGAGGTCGTTATATAAAAGAGCGTATCCCCAAAAAATGTATAATATTCAAAAAAAAGTATCTGAATGTAAATTCAGACTACATTCGATACTTTGTATATTGAGAGCGACTATGTATATCGGTGGTCACTTTGTCGCCCAGTTGTATCCTCAGATATTCAGGGGCAGGTTCGCTGCCGCCTTCAAAGAATTTCTATATGACATTGGAAGGATGAGGAATGCTCGTTTCCCTGCTCTGACGTCCTCATGACTCTTCAGTCTCAGCCCCTAAAGATCTCTTCTTCTTGTTTTTTAGTTTAGTTTTATGTTGTTTGATATCTGTCGACATTTTGGAATCTTGGTGCCAGAAGAAAAGAATTAAATTAAACACTGAGAAATCCACCTATATTACGTTCATACTACGAAAACAAAGATGTCCTCCTGTTTATATTAACCAATCTAACCTATTTAACCTCTTTAAATTAACCCAGGTTTGATACCTGGGGATGTACATCGACAAACAATTAACATGGAATCCACATACAAGACTGAAACGACAAGACCTAATGAGACGATACAAGACGCTATCAAGACTTCTTGACAACAGATCAAATCTGACACTACAAAACAAAAGACTAATATACACTGCAATACTTAAACCGATCTGGACTTATGGACTCGAAATCTGGGAATCAACCAAGCATTCAAACATCCAAAGAATTCAAGCAGCCCAATCCAAAATCCTTTGTAAAATTGTGCAAGCTCCCTTTTATGTTTCGAACAATACCATACATAAAGATCTTAAAATTCCCTTCATCCACCAAGAAATCCAATCCTGATACCGTAAATTCCATGAATCTTTACCCACCACTATAAATCCTTTCATTCACGAATTATCACCTCTCCAGATTCCTAGCAACCCTATTAGAAGGCTAAAAAGATGTTGGCCCCGAGACCTACTCTGAAATGCTAACTGTCAAGACTAGTTGCAAGTGATCCTAACAATCTATATGGATACATGCATATTGTTATTACCACTGAGGTTAGTAAGATTAATATTAGAATTAGAAAAAACCGTCATACCTCGTAAGTTGATATCGGAGATGTTGGAGCGCTTTCGGATCTGGTCCATCTTCATTCGCAACTAATCTATGGGGCTATTGTCGAGAGGTTTTAAAGTCATGTCCACTGCTATCTAGATATTGTTATTTTAAATTATGGCGTTAATAACGACTTTAAAACCTCTCGACAATAGCCCCATAGATTAGTTGCGAATGAAGATGGACCAGATCCGAAAGCGCTCCAACATCTCCGATATCAACTTACGAGGTATGACGGTTTTTTCTAATTCTAATATTAATCTATATGGAGTACTACCAATGGGTGGTTTCTCCACTCTTTATTCCACTTTTATGTAGCATGTATCACTATTACTTGTTACCCTGCTAAGGGTAGTTGTAATACAAAAACAAATTAAAAAAAAAAAAGAAAGAAAAGATATCTATCGTGGATGCCCACATCCGCGAGGTCCATCTTGGTCACTCCAGGGATTGCTGGGGGAGTGGCCTTTTAAGTCTCTTCGCTTGCACTCCGCGGCGTGGCTAAAGAGCACTACGTAAAAAACATCGACCCTACTCTGCTTTGTTCCATATAATGGTCAGAAGGCTAAATAGTATATGGTAATATTCAAAACAGGTATATCAGCGACTGTTGTAACATTCAATTGTAATTATTAATATAGATATTACTTTACATTGAATAAACAAAAACTGGATTTACCTCTGCATCGTCCACAATATAATCAAAATTTCTGAAATCTCAATTTGAAAAAGAAACACTCTATGTTGCCAGAATACGGTTGCTTTTAAAATTCCAATTTTTTAAAATACTAAAGTATTTTTATGTTATTCTTTAAATTTGAATTAAATAGTTCTCAATTGTTTTTATATTAACATTATAAAAAAATAATTTCAATATTTACTAAAATATAAAAAAAAATGTAAAACTTATTTGGAACAATGATTAACTTAATGGTTTTGTAACCTTCACAAATATTATGAACTTGATGTAGTTGAAATTAAAATAAATAATATAAATTCATTTAACAATAAATGAAATTAAGTGTGTTTGATTTTATTATTCTCTTTATTAATTTAGAAGTTTATGAAGAATTGAAGTCGATAGTATTCGTTTAGGAATTAATTGAATTGTTTTATTAATGAGCATAAAATTATTAACTGTTATTATTTTTTTTTCAATTCGAACTTGTAGAAAACCATATAAGCATATAAATCTTTATAATTTGATAACAAAAGTATTAAGAGTATTATTCTACCGAAAACGTATACTTAGAAAATAGAAAACGAGTACAATCGACCCTCGAGATTCTATACTATTGTTTTTTTCTGAATACAGTCGATTCCGATTAATTGGGACACATCGGGACCGAGGCGTTTTGTCCCAATTAAGCGGCTCTCCTAATTAAACGAATTTCACTTTTTTTTTTTTTTTGGAAATTCATTTGATTGGTTTTAGGAACAATGCCATTAAGCATCGGACGGTGGGGGGGAGTTTGTTTTGTCGCTGCACTGACTCGGATCGAAAAAATAGCAAATGTGAACATGAGGCAGCTGCGGATTTTTTAAAACACGGGTATCGGGTTCAGAAAGAAGCCGCCTTTCTGACTTTCCCGGGATTTAGAAGGGGGTGGTGTTTGTTTTGCCGCTGCACCGGCTCGGTTAAACCGGAACTCAGTTAAAACATACTCGGTTAATCAGGACTCTACTGTACTAAAATCTTAAATTTACTGTCCCAATTAAGCGGAATGTTGTCCCAATTAAACATACAAAATTACAATTCTAGTTCATAGTTTGGTTTCCGTTCTTTGAGATTTGTCCCAATTAAGCAGTGTCCCAATTAAGCTGAATCCACTGTACATAAATTATTATATGGGTATTAGTAATTCACAATGAGGGCAGAGTGAGACCGAGTAGCCTAGGCTACTCCAATTTCGTTATCTTAAGCAAACTATACTTTTATTGTATGAACATTATTATTACGTATTTTAATGTATAATAAATATAAAAAGTTTATTGTGCATTAATATTATTGTTTATTTAAATTTAATGTGTAGTGTGCTAAAGTAAATGAAATTGAGATAGCCTAGCACTTCTAGAAGGTTTTAGTGAGGTTATGTATATGGTATATATTGTCATGTCAACCACTTAGCATACCCTACCCACCATTAGGCTACCACTTACCAGTGTTACCAATTTCCTGGCTTTTCAGTTTTCATACCTGTCTTGATCTCCATGAGTAAGGAAATTCGAGAGTCGAGTGTCATCATGTGTAAACCTCTCGAAACTTAAGATTGAGCAAGACTCTCACTTTGTCAAATTATAGTCTAGGCTCGAAACTCAAGGTTGAGCAAGACTCTCACTTTGTCAAATTATAGTCTAGGCTCGAAATTCATGGTGAGCAAGACTCTCACTTGTCAAGTGTGAATCTCGAAACTCAAGATTGAGCAAGACTCTCACTTTGTCAAATGAGAGTCTAGGATCGAAACTCAAAGTTGAGTGAATCTCAAAACTCAAGATTGAGCAAGACTGTCACTTTGTCAAGTGAGAGTCTAGACTCGAAACTCAAGGTTCAGCAAGACTCTCACTTTGTCAAATTATAGTATAGGCTCAAAACTCATGGTGAGCAAGACTCTCACTTGTCAAGTGTGAATCTCGAAACTCAAGATTGAGCAAGACTCTCACTTTGTCAAATGAGAGTCTAGACTCGAAACGCAAGGTTGAGCAAGACTCTCACTTTGTCAAATTATTGTCTAGGCTCGAAATTCATGGTGAGCAAGACTCTCACTTTGTCAAGTATGAATCTCGAAACTCAAGATTGAGCAAGAATCTCACTTTGTCAAATGAGAGTCTAGACTCGAAACTCAAGGTTAAGCAAGATTTCACTTATGAAGTGTGAGTCTCGAAACTCATGGTGAGCAAGACTCTAACTTGTCAAGTGTGAGTCTCGTAACTTAAGGTTGAATAAGACTCTCATTTATCAAATGAGAGTCCAGGATTAAAACTCATGGTTGAACAAGACTTTCACTTGTCAGGTGTGAGTCACGAAACTGAAGATTAAGCAAGCCTCTCACTTGTCAAGCATGAGTCTCGAAACTTAAGGTTACGCAAGACTCTCACTTTGTCAAATTGAGGGTCTAGGCTCGAAACTCATGGTTGAGCAAAATTCTCATTTGTCAAGTGTGAGTCTTGAAACTCATGGTTGAGCAAGACTCTCACTTTGTCAAATGAGAGTCTAGTCTCGAAATTCAAGGTTGAGAAAGACTCATAATTGGTCAAATGAGAGTCTAGTCTCGCTTGTGGCATGCCACATTACCTAAATTTTGCCTAACTCAAGTATATTTAGAGTAGGGATCTTTAACGAGTACCTGACATCGTACAGGCTCGGGACCGACGGTTTAACGTCCTCTCCGAGGGACGACATGCTCAGATTTATTCACCACCCTCCCACGAGAATAAATCGATGACGAGGTGGGTATTGAACCTCGGACCTAGGAGTTTAGAGGCGAGTACGTTAACAACTGAGTTAACTTGACCCTAAAATCAATGAATCTGCTTTGAAAGGTAATATATTTTGGACCAACAAATTGAAATTTCACCAATAATCTAAGAATAAGGGCCCATTTTAATCGACCATTTTTTTGGCCCAACAAAATGAAATTTCACCATACATCAATGAATAAGGTGACCCATTTTAATGGACCATCTATCTTGGCCCAATAAACTGAAAGTTCACCACATATTAAAGAATACGGACCCATTTCTATGGATAATCTATTTTGGCCCGACAAATTGAGAGTTCACTATACATCAAAGACCAAAGACCCATTTGAAACGGCAATCTATTTTGGTCCAACAAATTGAAATTTCATCATACATCAAAGACCAAGTATCCATTTTAATGGATAATCTACTTTGACCCATCAAAATAAAACTTCACCATACATCAAAGACCAAGGATCTATTATAATGGACAATCTATTTTGGTCCAACAAATTGAAATTTCATCATACATCAAAGACCAAGTATCCATTTTAATGGATAATCTACTTTGACCCATCAAAATTGAAATTCACCATACATCAAAGACCAAGGATCTATTTTAATGGACAATCTATTTTGGCCCAACAAATTGAAATTTCACCATACATCAAAGACCAAGGAACCATTTTAAAGGACAATCTATTTTGGTCCATCAAATTGAAATTTCACATACATCAAAGACCAAGGATCCATTTTAATGGAAATCTATTTTGGCCCATCAAATGAAAATTCACTATACATCAAAGACCAAGATCCATTTAAAGGACAATCTATTTTGGTCCAACAAATTGAAATTTCATCATACATCAAAGACCAAGATCCATTTTAATGGATAATCTATTTTGCCCATCAAAATAAAATTCACCATACATCAAAGACCAAGGATCTATTATAATGGACAATCTATTTTGGTCCAACAAATTGAAATTTCACCATACATCCAAACACCAGGGAACTATTTTAACGGACAATCTATTTTGTTCCATCAAATTGAAATTTCACCATAGATCAAAGACCAAGGATCTATTTATAATATTAAATGGTACAAATCTTATATTTTGGCCAACAAATTGAAATTTCACATACATCAAAGACCAAGATCTATTTTAATGGAAATCTATTTTGCCCATCAAATTAAATTTCACCATACATCAAAGACCAAGATCTATTTATAATGGAAATCTTTATTTTGATTCAAATAAATTAAATTTCACCATAATCAAAGACCAATATCTATTTTAATGGAAATAATTAATAATAATTGTCAATATCCAATCAAATTAAAAATTTTATATTAAATTCACCATACATCAAAGACCAATGATCTATTTTAATGGAAAATCTATTTTGTCCCATCAAATTGAAATTTCACCATACATCAAAGACCAAGATCTATTTTAATGGAAAATCTATTTTGTCCATCAAATTGAAATTTCACCATAGATCAAAGACCAATGATCTATTTTAATGGAAAATCTATTTTGTCCCATCAAATTGAAATTTCACCATACATCAAAGACCAATGATCTATTTTAATGGAAAATCTATTTTGTCCCATCAAATTGAAATTTCACCATACATCAAAGACCAAGATCTATTTTAATGGAAAATCTATTTTGTCCCATCAAATTGAAATTTCACCATACATCAAAGACCAATGATCTATTTTAATGGAAAATCTATTTTGTCCCATCAAATTGAAATTTCACCATACATCAAAGACCAATGATCTATTTTAATGGAAAATCTATTTTGTCCCATCAAATTGAAATTTCACCATACATCAAAGACCAATGATCTATTTTAATGGAAAATCTATTTTGTCCCATCAAATTGGAAATTTCACCATACATCAAAGACCAATGATCTATTTTAATGGAAAATCTATTTTGTCCCATCAAATTGAAATTTCACCATACATCAAAGACCAATGATCTATTTTAATGGAAAATCTATTTTGTCCCATCAAATTGAAATTTCACCATACATCAAAGACCAATGATCTATTTTAATGGAAAATCTATTTTGTCCCATCAAATTGGAATTTCACCATACATCAAAGACCAAGGATCTATTTTAATGGAAAATCTATTTTGTCCCATCAAATTGAAATTTCACCATACATCAAAGACCAATGATCTATTTTAATGGAAAATCTATTTTGTCCCATCAAATTGGAATTTCACCATACATCAAAGACCAAGGATCTATTTTAATGGACAATCTATTTTGTCCCATCAAATTGAAATTTCACCATACATCAAAGACCAAATCTATTTTAATGGACAATCTATTTTGTCCCATCAAATTGAAATTTCAACATACATTACACATTTCACAGTCACAGGGTATTTCACAAACAATATTTTTAATATACATTTATTTAGTACCTAAAAGACATAAGCTATACACATTTCAAGTGTATTTAAATTTCTTACATCTGGGTATACATAATTTCATTTACTAACGATCTATAATCTATAATACAATAGGAATCTTATGTAAAAAATTAACATAATACAATTAAAACAAAAATCATCAAAAAGACTACAAATAAACAAAAATAAATAATTTTTTTTTCCCCTAGATATACTCTTTTCTCTAACACAATACGATAGGATTATGCATATATATAAAAAGGTTAGTTCAACCATAAAAAAAATCTCTACATCATTCTAACAAACAATGCTATACACTAACATTTAAAAACTTAATACTGAGGGGAAAAACAATCACAGAAAATATTAAATTTTCAGTATTGAAAAAAAAGTGAAAAAATATTAATTCATTAAAAAAAAGAATATTTACAAAACTTAAAACTAATTTTTATATTATTGTAATAAAAAAGTGTATTGACAAATATATACATTTTCTTGAAAATTTTGATTTATCCTATATATATATTATTAGTACCTTTATAATTTATATATATATTTCAAAAAAAAAATTATAAATAATTTTATGTCACTCATCATAAAATAACTTAAAACTTGTCCTTTTATTTATCTAATTGATTTTTTTTTCTAATACTTTAACTATTTCCATTATATCGAAAAATTATATTGGAATATTCTGTTATACACAGTGTAGATTTATTTACTCTATGTATATAAATTATATGAAAAGTAATTTGCATTTCGACAATCATCGTCATTAGGAGGCGACGAAGTAGGGCGGTGAAAATATGTATTATGTGTGATTAACGAAATATGATCCAGAAAGATTGACTACAGTTAAAATAAACTGTGACATATAGAAAGAAACGTAACAAATAACTCACTTTTTAATATTTTGACCGGCATAATGGTCGAAATATTCAAAAGTGAGTCCTTTGTTCTTATATGTACCACTGTATATATATATATAACAAGATTTCACAATAAACACGTGAAATAGGAATCAACATCCAAACCACAATAAGAAATGAGAAAAAAAAAAGACTAAGATCTTTCAACAATAACAAACCTGTTTTCGTTAGAGTCAAATCTCAAATGACTTCGACTGAGTCAAAATCAGTTGGAATTTAACTCTGACGAAGACCTCTTGTTACGGTTGAAAGATTTTAGTTTTTTTTTTCTCATTTTTTATTTTGGTTTGTACGTTGTTGATATATATATATATTTCAAAATTTACTGTTAACATTTTGAACCAAAGTTCTTCGTTACAAGGAGATTAAAAAAGAAACGATGACTGAACTTTGCAATAACGATATTTTTTTCAGAGAAGTAGACAGTTCATCTGGAGTTGGACCTTCTAGAGAGCTCTCCTAGTTTTGTCTTAAGGACGAACTTTAGTTCAAAATATCAATATTTAAAGTGTTTTGATTGCATTTTTTTTTTTTTTTTTTTTGTTATTCCGTATAAATAGATGGTCAATATTAAATTCTCATTATATATATATTATATATATATATATATATATATTCATATAAAAGTATCTGATATTGCATAAGTTTTATGAAATTAACATATAA
Source organism: Hermatobates lingyangjiaoensis (assembly GCA_026182355.1). Lineage (NCBI taxonomy): Eukaryota > Metazoa > Arthropoda > Insecta > Hemiptera > Hermatobatidae > Hermatobates > Hermatobates lingyangjiaoensis. The sequence goes on along the minus strand of JAPFBL010000494.1, from coordinate 110,376 downwards.
AAATCAACGGTACAATGTTCTAAAATATTACCAAAATAACCTTTAAGGGTACTCGAAAAAAATTCAAAATGGTTTTATTCATCTGTTTGTAACCAGATAGAGTGATCGAAAGCTCATAGTGTCATTTAAATATTTATAGATACACTATAAACCTTAGGAACACATACCAAAAAAAAAAAAACATAATTAAATTTTTCAATTAATTTCAGCATCAGCAGTCCTCAGGAGAATAAATTCAAAGATTATATATAACTTCAAATCAATTTCAAACTCTTTTCCTTCTTCACATTCTTTTAACACCTATTATCCTCCTGAGAACATTGGAATTCAAAAAATTATAGATAAAAACGATTGTCTATTCTTCCTTTTACATATTTAAATTTATTTACCTACTTGGACAGTCCACCCTTTATCACTCCAAGTGATATTTATAAGATAAAACATACAATAAATTTAATAAAATGTTAGATAAATACCAGATAGGACTTCTACTCAAATAATAATTCATAAAAACCTAGTTCATCTATAGTTCAATAATGAAAGAAATGGAATCCAAATCTCATACAACATATAATAGAAAATTCCAATATAACATCTACAACTTTCTTTCATACTAACAAGTTTATCAAATTCATAAAAAAAAAGCATTATTCTATATTTGTGGTTTTTTTTAATTCATTTTAACATTTGTTTCTTTTTTTTTTCAATTGTGCACAAATGTTTTATTCAAATTACATTACTATACATTCAGTTAGTTGAGAAAATATATAAAAAAAAAAGGAACAAAAAATAAAAATATTGAATTCCTATTAATCCTAGGTAACTAACATATAATCTTGAAGAAGGTTTTTGTTATTTGAGTTTTAAAGGGTATTATTTATAATTGAAAACTAATGCTCTAAAATGTATTTTCTCTTTTTTTCTGTCACATTTCATCCATTTTTATAATTATTTAATGATTCCCAGTAGTGTATTTGTATCATTTCTGAGACAGTAAGCAATTATAATTATTTAATGCTTCCCAGTAGTGTATTTGTATCATTTCTGGGAGATACAAAGTAGTAAGCAAAACTAGTAAGCAAAATAATGTGCTTGAAGTTGCACTCAGTACACTACTCGCGGATAAATTTTATATACAGTAAACCCTCCCTTTAAAGGACTTCGGAATTTAAAGGACAACGTCCTGAGATGAGAATATCTGATCTTCGTCTGGAGGTCCAATATAAATTGCTCCTCTGACTCAGAATAAACAGTGAATCTGACGTCCGAAATATCTAATCACGGCAACATAAATCAAGTTTTCCCACTAAAAAAAAAACACAAATATCTTTCTCCTTACGGTAAATTAATATTTATTTTACTTATTGGACACTGTTCATATCTGTTTATCATGTATACGATGGTACCTTTTATTGTTTCGGTGCGGTGTTTTCCTACATTTTTACCCCCCTAGAAAATAGCCCATTAATCTATGCACTTACCCCCCCCCCCCCCCCCCCGTCAACAATTAGTCCGTTAATGAGAGGGTCTACTGTATAGAAGAAAATTCACAATAAACACACGTGAAAAAACCACCAAAATACGGTAAAAAAATCACCGCAGGTTCTTTAAAAAATCAATTTTCCTTAGTCTTAAAATAAATTTTTTTTTTCGTTGAATTTATTATACATATATATATATAATCCAGCATAGGAAAAAAACAGACAATAATTTACTTCAATATTTTCACATCTGTTATCATACCAAGATGTTCATAGTTTCAAATATGAATAAATGATCCCTTCAAGGTTTGAACAACCCCCCAGAGAGGGACAACAGATACAAAATTATTTAAGTGGATAATTACCACTATTTACCTTGTGCTTGTTATATTTACCTCAATAACTTTTCATATATATGAGATGTGGCCTAGATAAAATAGACATATATGTTTATATATTTTATATATATAATGTATGGTATATTTAGGAAGCAGCCTTTCATTTATACAGGTTTGATTAAATAATACGGCATATTTACGATTAACTAGTTTCCTCGTGTATTTTTCCAGGGACCGAAATAATCTTTTTGCGTCTTCACCCAAATTGGACAGAACATTTCCAATGGTTCCATTGTCTTCAAATCTTCCATTTCGACCAATTTCACTACTTTCAAATAGTGAACTAACTCTAGTTAGTTATAGTACTAGTAGTAAAAATAGTGAAATTGGTCGAAATGGAAGATTTGAAGACAATGGAACCATTGGAAATGTTCTGCACAATTTGGATGAAGACGCAAGAAGATTATTTCGGTCCCTTGAAAAATACACGAGGAAACTAGTTAATCGTAAATATGGCGTATTATTTAATCAGACCTCTATACATATATATATGTTTTGTTGAACGACCTTTGTACTGTGGCATAAATCAAAGGTGAGAAAACTTGAAGGAATTACTATGAAATTGATCCATGCCACTGTACAAAGGTCGTTCAACAAAACATGTATAAAAGAAGGATTGCTCCCCAAATTTACATATATATATATATATACGTACAGTATAACTCAGAAGTTGGAATAAGCAATTACCGATTGCAAAACTAAATTGTCGTTCACAAAAGTTATTTTCAAATTGAAAATGATAATCAACCACAAGTAATATATATATATACACGTTTCAAAGTAAACTATAGATAAACAGTAAATAGAAAAAAAGACTTACAATCTCTACTTTTCGAATTAACCGTTATCAGGAGAAAAGAGATAGGGACACCAAGTGAGTAACTTTTGGATTGAAGACCAACCATCACTTCGCAAGTATGCTTGGTATCCCTATCTCTTCTCTCCTGATGACAGTTAAACCTGTAATTAAGAGGCTGTAAGTCAGTTTTTGTATTTACTACGTATATATATAGTTTACTTTGAAACGTTTGTTATCCTATATGGATCATTTTCTTGATGATAATATATATATATATATATATATATATATATATATATATTGGTTGTTTTGTGACCAAAGTATATGTATATGACCATTATCCACAAAAGAATATTTCACAAAACCAGCACCTCATGAAGCTAGAGCTGGAAACCTATAACTCTTAAGACTCCCCTACCCCACACAAGAAAAACAATCAAGTCACTTGGTCAAAAAACAACCAATCATTTATCAGATCATTATTGACCAAATATATTGATATCAACCACTTATGTATATATATATTTGATAAATGCAAAGACGATCCAAACTGGACACAATAATAATTCAAAAATGAAGATAGGTAGCACACAAAGTAAAGAAACAAACTTACAAACTCAAATATTCGGGCAATCCGTCTTCAGGAGAAAACAGAAAGGGAGACCAAGCACGTTCTAGACGCAACGGCTGGTAACCCGTTACTCTTTTCTCTTTTCTCCTGAAGACGGATTGCCCAAAAATTTGAGTTTGTAAGTGAGTTTCTTTACTTTGTGTGCTACCTATCTTCATTTTTGAACTGTTATTTATATATATATATATATATATATATATATATATATATATATATATATATATATACATGTAAACCACACACTATATTTCTGAGCAATAAAACACAGCTAATATAATAAAATAATTAAAAATATATCAAATAAAATTTTAAAAATAAAGTAAATTAAAAATTTGAAATGTATTGTGTAAGTTAATTTTCAAAGTTTAAAACCCAAAAAAAAACTAATTTATTTATTTTTAATTGAAAATGTGTAATATTTCAAACAGTTCAACATTTTTAATTAAAATAAAAAAATTATTATTTTAATAAAAATAATAATAAAAATAATCTCCTACATTAGAAAGATTGAAACTAGACCGACAGAAATAATTTTTATAAAATTTCTAACAATAATAATAAACATTGGTATTCGTTGCAATATTACTTAGTCTGTAAAAGATTTTAAGATTTAATTAACGCATATAAACAGAAACGATACTAAGAAACATTCATTGTCAGAGAGCTGAAGAATCACTTCTATGACTGATAACTATGACAGTCAAATATAGACAAGACATGCGTTAGTTATTTTTAAATGACTTTTCCGTGTATTTCTTTGACTAAATACTATTATCTATTACCGTATGCTCTGAGACCTTGCAATTTTATGTCATCTCAGGAAAAAAAAATAATAAAAAGTTTGTTTCGTCTTTCTTATTTTTAAAATCGAAGAAGTATAACACACAATAAATAGTATAAAAACACCTATAAGGCAACATTTCAATATTTGTATCCCTGAAAATGTCTACAAAACATTCACTTAAAAGGTGTTTTACTGTTTGATACTAGACCAAAACTAAATAAAGAAATAAGAATGTCCGATTTAAAAAACAATTTAAATCTATTTAATTTATTATTTATATAAAAACAAGTTTATCACAAACTGTATTCTTTGATTAAGCAGAAATTTAATATAAAAGATTTAAGTAGTACTTCTCGATTTATTTAAATAAAACAAAATCCATTTTTCTTAATGTGTTTTAAAAACTGCTTTCGATTTAAAATTCATATTGTTAATAAAAAGGAAATTTCATAATCAATACATTATCTGTACGAAAACTAATATAGTTATCATGAATATGTTAAACATTTTTTATCAACTAGATATATTTTAATATAAAACAGAATTATAATAATTTACAAAACATTGGTAAAAAATTTTGCAAATATTTTAAATTGTATTATTTGCTCAAAGAATATATTAAATAAATATACTTTCTTTTTTTTTTTAATAATGATCCAGTACTGACAAAACGAATTTCAATTAAAGCTAATTTTTTTTTTCTAAATATATTGAATGAATATTATATATTTTTTTCAGAAAATATTACATTTAGCAAAAAAAAAAAGACGTACATAAAAAATGCGAATTATATACTTTTTTTACTTCCATACAATAAAAAGATAAATTTTTATTGAAGTTGAGTTATTAAATTCCAAAGTTGATTTAAAATAATATTGAAGTTATTTTTAAAAAAAAAATTTTTTATTTTTTAAAAATATTTTAAATTAAACCTTAAATCCTTTCGAGGATACGAATATTTACCAATCTCAAATACATTCATAGTTATTTAAAATTACTATATTTTTTTAGATCGAGGAGTCGTTATATAAAATGCATATATATATAATATATATATATATATATATAATATATATATATATATATACATACATTTTTATATGAAAAATGAATAATCAACAATAACTCTTCATATAATATCTTAAGAGCATTGTATCTATTATAAATTTGCTTATTGTGGTTGTCTAATTCATATATATATAGACGTTTCACGGTGAATCTCAAACACAGAACTAAGGAACCAACACACTTACTATCTCTAATTTTCGGTTGAACCGTCAGCGACGGTTGGGTCTCCAATTTTAATTTGAATTTTTATCAGTAACTAATTTCAGTTCAACCGAAAATTAGAGACAGTAGGTGTGTTTGTTACTTAGTTCTGTGTTTGAGATTCACCGTGAAACGTTTGTTGTCCTGTTGGATCGTTTTCCTGTTTACAATATATATATTACTGTTGCATATACATTATATTGGAGTTATGGTTTGCTTTGCTTCTCAAAGCCACTACCTTCGTACTTCTTCCTGATGACGATGGATGTCGAAATATCGAAGTGAGTTCTTTAGTGACTTTCCCTGTTCTTTCCAATGTGTTAGTGTGTATATATATATATATAATAAGGTATTTCTTGACCACAATATACTAATAAACACTTTTTCTTCTTCTTGGAGTTTGGTCAGGGTTAATATACGGAATCACTTACTCGCCAACGTTTCCTCTTTATATTAGGACATCCTCAGGGCTATAAACTAACAAAAAACAATGAACATTTGTCATAAAAACAAATGTCCATTATATGTAATATAACATTATATATAATATAAAAAAGTGTTTTCAATAAATGTCGCTGGGTAGCAGCACATGTAATGACAGATAGATAATGGTTTTGTTGGTTCGGTAATAGAAGTTAGAATTGAGTAATTAAGTTTTTTGAATTTGTTATGACGATTGTAAAAGAGATATGAAAGTTCCCATTGTTTTTTTTTTGTTAGTTTATAGCCCTGAGAATGTCTTAAAATAAAGACGAAACGTTGGCGAAAAGGTGATTCCATATATTAACCCTGACCAAACTCCAAGAAGAAGAAAAAGTGTTTATATATATATATATAAACTATATTGACACAAAGAACGCACAGAATGAAACAAAAACTCAGTTCTATATTTTGATGGCCTCCTCATCAGGAAGATAGAAACGAGTCGCTCGGCAGGTAGACATCGACCCCAGTTACTCTTAGTAATTTTTCTAATTTCTTACTTTTTTTTACTGTGGTTTCGATTTTCATTTTTATTTCACGTGTTTATTGTGAAATCTTCTAATATATATATATATATATATATATATATATATATATATATACAATGTATAAACCAGTGAGTTAGGATTTGACTCTAACGAAGACCGTTTGTTACGGTTAAAAGATCTTAGTCTTGTTTTCCCATATCATATTGTGGTTTGATCATTAATTGCTATTTCACGTGTTTATGTGAAATCTTTATCTATATATATATATATATATATATATATATATATATATATATATATATATATATATATATATATGAGCCGTTTATTTTGAAAGTGGCCTAATTCCATTTTCCAAAAAAATTTAGCTAGCTATTTAAATAATTACATTTTTACGTTATCTTTACCTTTTGCAGCAAATTGTACAAAATTTATTTAAAATTACTAAGTTTTTTTATAACAAAAATTAGTTGATAAATAAAATGACAATATTTTTAAATTTTGTAAAACGCAAACCCTTAAATATCTCGATTTTAACATAAATGGAATTAGGCCACTTTCAAAATAAGTGGCTCATATATATATATATTATATATATATATTACAAAATTTCACAATAAAAATGTGAAATATCAATCAAACGTTCAAACGACAATAAAAAATGAGAAAGATGACTAAGATCTTTCAACAGTAACAAGCGGTCTTCGTTAAGAGTCAAATCCCACCTGAGTTGGGACTTTGATATATATATTTTTTAAAATATTACTTTGAACAAAGGATTCACAAATTATTTTTGAATTCAATTGAAAACACCCAAGGAACAAATTGATAAATAAGACCAAATTTCTTATTTAAAGTATTGAATACGGAAAATTTAAATTAAAACAAAAATTAGCAATAATGGATGAAGAAATTAAATAAAACTCTACCCTCTTTTGTACCAGAACTTCAGATGAAATTTGAAAATTTTGAAATAGGTAGGATTTTCTTTAAATTTATATATATATAAAACAGTAATGAATTGTTGACTGTGCGACAGATATACAACTAAAAAAGATAAATCGGGATGCGGTCAGTTTCTTCCACTTCCAATCAAACTCTCATTGCCGACGTATCGATTTTTATCAAAATCTTTTTCAAAGACAAAAATGGGAATATTTGAAAATTAACGAACTATTACAAATTACATTACTAAAACAACCTTCCAAATTGTTTTAGTAATGTAATTTCTAATAGTTCGTTCATTTTTAAAATATTCCTACTTTTGCCTTTCAAAATTATTTTAAATAATTAAATCAAAACGTCGGCAATGAGTGTTTGATTGGAAGTGGAAGAAACTGACCTCATCCCGATTTATCCTTTTTAGTTATATACATACAATAGATTTCACATAAGTACGTGAAATAACAATCAATGATCAAACCACAATATGAAATATGGGAAAACAAGACTAAGATCTTTCAACCGTAACAAGCGGTCTCCGTCAGAGTCAAAAACCTAACTGTTGGGTTTTTGACTCTGATGAAGACCGCTTGTTACACGGTTGAAAAATTGTAGCCTTGTTTTCCCATTTCATATTGTGGTTTGATCATATATATATATATATATATATATATATATATATATATAAAATAAATTCAAAACGAAGGAAACACACAGAAAGACACAAACATAACTCACATCGATATTTCGACCATCGTCGTCATCAGGAGGTGTGAAGATCGAAGAGTCCCGCAGGAAGGCAGGGCGGCGACTCTTCCTGCAAGAGTCAAGAGTCGCTGCCCTGCCTTCCTGCGAGACTCTTCGCTCTTCACACCTCCTGATGACGACGATGGTCGAAATATCGATGTGAGTTATGACTGTGTCTTTCTGTGTTTTTCCTTCGTTTTGAATTTATTTTATTTAAAAAAATCCGCTCGACCGTTTCCCGCTGGACCGTTTCTTTTAATTGTATATATATATGGTCAAATAAATAATAGAGTTGTTTAATGAATTAATTAAAACATTTATACAGAGAAAGGTGAATAAAACTGAAGATGACGGAAAAACTTAAGTAGTAGTAAGCTTTAGCAAAAGAAAAGAACTTGGATATCCATATGGAGAAATAAAAACTTTTGGATTATTTTAAATTTATCATTATATAAAATACTTATAACTATAAGATAGGGTATTATTAAATTAATATTGATGAGGATACGAGAGAGTTAAAATCTCTTATTTGAAGAATAAATGCTTATGATGAAAAACTCTGGGATATAGTATTGTGAAGAATGAGGTGGGGTGTATAACTTAGATTGTATAATCAATCTCATATTAACATTTGAGGAATTCAATTAACATAGTTTAATTATAATGCATGCCTATAAGATAATATGTTTTAATGTGGAGGTGAAGGATGATATTGAGGATGAGGAAAAGGATTTAGTGGAGGATAAGCAAAGGATTTTGAGGATTCTGACAGATGAAAACAATTTGGATATCCATAAAGAGGATATGGTGGTCATATTCTGGGGGATAATTAGCATCACTGTTGACTCAGGTCCTATGAACATTTCAGTTTTTCAATTTACTTGTGTTATTGGTATTCGAGAAATTCAATTAACATAGTTTAATTATAATATATATCTAAAAGATAAAAAAAAAAAAGTTTTATTGAGGAGGTGAAAATGGTATTGAGGATGAGGAAAAGGATATGGTGGAGGGGATGTTGAGGATTCTGGCCGAACAAAAGCAATTGGATATCCATAAAGAGGATAAAGTGGGAAATATTCTGGGGGATAATTAGCATTGACTGTTGAATAACTCAGGTCTTACTAATATTTCAGGTTATCGATTTTCTTCTCTTATTGATATTTGAGGAATTCAATTAACATAGTTTAATTATAATACATATCTAAAAGATAAAAAGTTTTATTGAGGAGGTGAAGGATGATATTGAGGATGAGGAAAAGGTTATGGTGGAGGGAATGTTGAGGATTCTGGCCGAACAAAAGCAATTGGATATCCATAAAGAGGATATAGTGGGAAATATTCTGGAGGATAATTAGCATTGACTGTTGAATAACTCAGGTCATACTAATATTTCAGGTTATTGATCTTCATGTCTTTTTGATATTTGAGGAATTCAATTAACATAGTTTAATTATAATACATATCTAAAAGATAAAAAGTTTTATTGAGGAGGTGAAGGATGATATTGAGGATGAGGAAAAGGTTATGGTGGAGGGAATGTTGAGGATTCTGGCCGAACAAAAGCAATTGGATATCCATAAAGAGGATATAGTGGGAAATATTCTGGGGGATAATTAGCATTGACTGTTGAATAACTCAGGTCTTACTAATATTTCAGGTTATTGATTTTCATGTCTTTTTGATATTTGAGGAATTCAATTAACATAGTTTAATTATAATACATATCTAAAAGATAAAAGGTTTTATTGAGGAGGTGAAGGATGATATTGAGGATGAGGAAAAGGTTATGGTGGAGGGAATGTTGAGGATTCTGGCCGAACAAAAGCAATTGGATATCCATAAAGAGGATATAGTGGGAAATATTCTGGGGGATAATTAGCATTGACTGTTGAATAACTCAGGTCTTACTAATATTTCAGGTTATCGATTTTCTTCTCTTATTGATATTTGAGGAATTCAATTAACATAGTTTAATTATAATACATATCTAAAAGATAAAATGTTTTTATTGTGGAGGTGATGGATGATATTGAGGATGAGGAAAAGGATATGGGTTATATGGCGGAGGATAAGCAAAGGATGTTGAGGATTCTGGCCGATGAAAAGCCGATGGATATCCATAAGGAGGATATGGTGGATAATATTGTGGAGGATAAGGCGCTTTATAATTAGAATCATTGTTAAATAACTCAGGTCGTACTAACATTTCAGGTTTTTTATCTTCTTGCCTTATTGGTTCAGGTCTTGCTATCAATCTATCATCCTTTTCCCCACCTTCACCTTCTTCTGTACTTCTAACTTGAATCATTTCATTTTCAACTTGTTTCCTTGAAGCATCAACTTTAATCGTTTCTAAAGGACTTACAGCTTCAACAGGCTTTTCTATTTCCTTTTTATTTTCAATTTTTCTTTTTGTTACATTTTCAATTGAAGTACCAGGAAGAACAATTTTCTTTCTAATTGTTGTCATTGTGATTTCAGGTTCTCGAACATATGGCCTTGCAGTAGCGACAGTCTTACCTTGAACTCCACCTAAAATAAATTAAAATATTTTAAAGAAATATATATATATTTGTGAGGTACAAAAAACGACATTCCTTTTATTATTGAAATAACAATCAATAATCAAACCACAATATGAAATGGGAAAACAAGACTAAGATCTTTCAACCGTAACAAGCAGTCTTCGTCAGAGTCAAAACACAGAGATACAGGTTCGATTTTTGGTATAATATTTGATTTTTTTCATGTGGGATATACGATATCTTGAGCATTATTCTTTTTTGATTGGGAAGATATAATGTATATATATATATATATATATATATATATAAATGATAAAACCACAATAAGAAATGGGAAAACAAGACTAAGATCTTTCAACTGTAACAAGCGGTCTTCGTCAGAGTCAAAAACCCAACTCTGACGAAGACCGCTTGATACGGTTGAAAGATCTTAGTCTTGTTTTCCCATTTCTTATTGTGGTTTTATCATTGATTGTTATTTCACGTGTTTATGTGAAAACTTATTATATATATATATATATATATATATATATATATATATATATATATATATATATATAGCAGTCTTCGTCAGAGTCAAAAACCCAAACTCAGTTGGGTTTTTGACTCAGACGAAGACTGCTTGTTACGGTTGAAAGATCTTAGTCTTGTTTTCCCATTTCATATTGTGGTGTGATCATTTATTATTATAAGTATATACTTCATCAAACATTAAAATAAAATTCCTTCAAAACATGTTTGTTTTTCATCACCCACACTTATAAGGCTTCTTACCTTTCAGTGTTGTTCTAGTGGCGGAAATTGTCGCACATTTATTATTTGTTACCCATTTAAGTAATAGGTGAGCCACAATATATGTTGATTATTCAATAGGAGTCCTAAATATTGCCTAACTCAAGTGTATTTAGAGTAGAGATCTTTAACGAGTATCTGATATCATAAAGGCTCTGGACCGATGGTTTAAGGTCATCTTGGAATGAATAAATCAAGGGTTAGAGTTGGTATTGAACTCTGAATCTACCTGTCCAGAGGCAAACGGTGTTAACCTGGCCTCCTCCTTAAAAAAACATTAAGCAATTGTTTTTAGATTCAGCATGCCCAATTGAACTCTGGATCTACCTGTCCAGATGTAAACTGTGTTAACCGGGCCCCCTCGTTAAAAAAACATTAAGCAATTGTTTTTAGAGTCAGCATGCCCAATTGAACTCTGGATCTACCTGTCCAGATGTAAACTGTGTTAACCGGGCCCCCTCGTTAAAAAAACATTAAGCAATTGTTTTTAGAGTCAGCATGCCCAATTGAACTCTGGATCTACCTGTCCAGATGTAAACTGTGTTAACCGGGCCCCCTCGTTAAAAAAACATTAAGCAATTGTTTTTAGAGTCAGCATGCCCAATTGAACTCTGGATCTACCTGTCCAGATGTAAACTGTGTTAACCGGGCCCCCTCGTTAAAAAAACATTAAGCAATTGTTTTTAGAGTCAGCATGCCCAATTGAACTCTGGATCTACCTGTCCAGATGTAAACTGTGTTAACCGGGCCCCCTCGTTAAAAAAACATTAAGCAATTGTTTTTAGAGTCAGCATGCCCAATTGAACTCTGGATCTACCTGTCCAGATGTAAACTGTGTTAACCGGGCCTCCTCGTTAAAAAAACATTAAGCAATTGTTTTTAGAGTCAGCATGCCCAATTGAACTCTGGATCTACCTGTCCAGATGTAAACTGTGTTAACCGGGCCCCCTCGTTAAAAAAAACATTAAGCAATTGTTTTTAGAGTCAGCATGCCCAATTGAACTCTGGATCTACTTGTCCAGATGTAAACTGTGTTAACCGATCCTCCTCCTTAGAAAAACATTAAGCAATTGTTTTTAGATTCAGCATGCCCAATTGAACTCTGGACTACCTGTCCAGATGCAAACTGTGTTAACTGGGCCCCCTCCTTAAAAAAACATTAAGCAATTGTTTTTAGATTCAGCATGCCCAATTGAACTCTGGATCTACCTGGCCAGATGCAAACTGTGTTAACCTGGCCTCCTCCTTAAAAAAACATTAATCAATTGTTTTTAGATTCAGCATGCCTATGATTAGGGGACAGGTTAGCTCAATGGTTAACGTGCTCGCCTCTGAACTATATAATTCAGAGGGTTCAATACTCACTGTGGCCTTTGATTTATTCAAGTGGAGCACGTCATTTAAGAGGGCCTTAAATCGTCAGTACCGAGCATGTACGATATCAGGTAATCGTAAAAGATTCCTACTTTAAATACACTTGAGTTTGGCAAAATTTACGACTCCTAATATAGAATGAATGCGAGCTTTAATAGGTATTTAATAGGTAGATTCATCATTACATCTGCCCACACAAAAAAGAATAATGCTCAAGATATCACACAACCCATATGAAAAAAATCAATTATACCAAAAATGGAACCTGTAACCATCAGTAATAAAGGCAATCACCGTAACCTGTCAACCCAACACTTGACAATTTCATATAGATAAAATTGATTCGGAATTCGAACAAACCGGTTTTCGGAGCAGATTATGGACGAGAACACAAGTACCAATGTATTTCCAAAAAAAAAAAAAATAGAAATAAAAATTTTGACTCCAACACAAAAATGTCATAAAAAGTAAATTCAGAATAACTCATTAATGACTGCAATACAAGGGTTTCTTACAAAACTAGAAATCAAAATTTTGACCTCCAACACAAAAATGTCATAAAAAGTAAATGAAAGTAACTTCAGAATAACTCATTAATAACTGCTATACAAGGGTTTCTTACAAAACTAGAAATCAAAATTTTAACCTCCAACACAAACATGTCGAAATAAGTAAATTAAAGTAATTTCAGAATAACTCATTAATAACTGCAATACAAGGGTTTCTTACAAAACTAGAAATCAAAATTTTGACCTCCAACACAAAAATGTCGAAATAAGTAAATTAAAGTAACTTCAGAATAACTCATTAATAACTGAAATACAAGAGTTTCTCACAAAACTAGAAATCAAAATTTTGACTTCCAACACAAAAATGTCATAAAAAGTAAATGAAAGTTAACTTCAGAATAACTCTTTAATAACTGCAATACAAGGGTTTCTTACAAAACTAGAAATCAAAATTTTGACTTCCAACACAAACAAGTCAAAATAAGTAAATTAAAGTAATTTCCGAATAACTCATTAATAACTGCAATACAAGGGTTTCTTACTAAACTAGAAATCAAAATTTTGACCTCCAACACAAACATGTCATAAAAAGTAAATTAAAGTGATTTCAGAATAACTCATTAATAACTGCAATACAAGGGTTTCTTACAAAACTAGAAATCAAAATTTTAACCTCCAACACAAACATGTCGAAATAAGTAAATTAAAGTATTTTCAGAATAACTCATTAATAACCGCAATACAAGGGTTTCTTACAAAACTAGAAATCAAAATTTTGACCTCCAACAGAAACATGTCATAAAAAGTAAATGAAAGTAAATTCAGAATTATTCATTAATAACTGCAATACAAGGGTTTCTTACTAAACTAGAAATCAAAATTTTAACCTCCAACACAAACATGTCGAAATAAGTAAATTAAAGTAATTTCCGAATAACTCATTAATAACTGCAATACAAGGGTTTCTTACAAAACTAGAAATCAAAATTTTGACTTCCTACACAAACATGTCAAAATAAGTAAATTAAAGTAATTTCAGAATAACTCATTAATAACTGCAATACAAGGGCTTCTTACAAAACTAGAAATCAAAATTTTGACTTCCAACACAAACAAGTCAAAATAAGTAAATTAAAGTAATTTCAGAATAACTCAATAAAACATGCAATACAAGGGTTTCTTACACTACGAACAGCCAACACCGAACAGGAACTTAAGAAATAAAAAAAAAAACTTATAAAATAAATAATAAAAGTTAAAGCTTTACCGAAAGTCATTATCATATATATTATAAAAATAAAATGCAATTGATAGTGTCTAGTCTAAACTTAAAGCAACAATGCTATATATAAACAAAAAAAAAATTTGTAAAAGATAGTTTGAACTGTTTAAAGATGGAAACGATGTTGTAAAAGTCAAAGAATGTTTGAGGCGAATCAAAAGTTATAAAATGATGGAATCAAAGAATGAAAACACCTATAATAAAGTAAAAGAGCTTAAATAATTCTTGAAAAGACTAGAGAATAAATGCTAGAGGGCAATAATTAGCAAATTTTAATAACTCGTCGAAAAAATGAAAAATATGGGCTCTTTTATTTAAAAACACCCAAGGGAACATTCAGGGTGTTATATTTTATTCCAAGATATACGAGGTGTGTAAATAAAGTAGTGAGACTGATTTTTTTTAAATTTTCTATTCAAATATAATTACAATGTGATATTGTCACCTTCAAAATAGTTCCCTTCGGAAGCCACACAGCGCTGGAGACGGTCCTTCCAATCATTGTAGCATTGCTGGAACTCGGATTCTGGAATGGCCTTCAGCTGGTCGGTTACAGCAGTTTGTATGTTTTGTAGTGTCCCGAAATGAGTTCCCTTGAGGTGATTTTTCAATCTCGGGAAGAGGAAAAAGTCACAAAGACTCAAGTCTGGTGAATAAGGAGGCTGAGGAGCAACAGGAATGTTTTTACTGGCCAAAAACCAAAATCTTTCTGAGATCTTTTTGGTCTTGGGAAAGGTTTTTCGGAACCATTTTCGCACAAATTTTTCTCATCTCCAATTCATTGGTCAAAATGTGATGAACGGAGGTGTGATTCAAATTCAACTGTTCCCCGATCATTCTGACTGTCAAGCGTCGATCTGAACGCACAAGGTTCCGTACTCTGTTGACATTTTCATCGGTGTTTGCACTTGAAGGCCTTCCGCTTCGTGGTTCATCTTCAATCGACTCTCTTCCTTCTGAAAATTCCTTAAACCACCGAAAAACCTGTGCCCTTGATAAAACACGTTCTCCATAGGCCTCCTAAAGTTTTTCAAAAGTTTCGGTTGCATTATGTCCAAGTCTGAAGCAAAATTTGATTGCACACCGCTGCTCAACTTTGAGGTCACTCATTTTTAAAACGCTCAAGAAAAAACCATTTCACGAAAACCAACGCTACAGACAAACAAATGACTGTGGCGAGTTCAGATTCATACTGGAGGCGCATCACACGTGCACCTGACGCTACTCAAGGCCACGCGTCTCCAGCGTTGCCAGATCGAAAGCGACGTTGCCAGTCTCACTACTTTATTTACACACCTCGTACCATTCCCAATGAAGTATAGTGAGGCAAATATTACGTCTTCAGCATAAGCAATTTATTTATTGACGCGTTTCGAACACTTACTGTTCATCATCAGGCACATTTACAATATAAAGATAAAATGTATAAACATTTTTTTTGAACTTATATCAAAATGAACTCAATTTTATTTAAAATAAAACAAAAGGTGTTGTATAGATGCCTCAGAAGAGGGGTTCAGTGATTGAGGAGTTTGAATTTTCAATAGTGTGTGTTAACTTCTCAATCACTGAACACCCCTATATATAATTAAAGTTACAGCTAGAGAACACAAGAAAAAGGACGAACACTCACGAATCTCGATTATTTCGGCGTCTTGCCGTCTTCAGGAGAGTAGAAAGAAAGAAAATAAAATAAAAGGAGAAAGAATGAAGGAACGGAGACGTAAATGCGTCCACTGGCCGATGTAAACTCATATATATCTACGAGGTGTGTAAATAAAGTAGTGAGACTGATTTTTTTTAAATTTTCTATTCAAATATAATTACAATGTGATATTGTCACCTTCAAAATAGTTCCCTTCGGAAGCCACACAGCGCTGGAGACGGTCCTTCCAATCATTGTAGCATTGCTGGAACTCGGATTCTGGAATGGCCTTCAGCTGGTCGGTTACAGCAGTTTGTATGTTTTGTAGTGTCCCGAAATGAGTTCCCTTGAGGTGATTTTTCAATCTCGGGAAGAGGAAAAAGTCACAAGGACTCAAGTCTGGTGAATAAGGAGGCTGAGGAGCAACAGGAATGTTTTTACTGGCCAAAAACTCGTTTATTGAGATGGCAGTGTGACAGGGCGCGTTATCGTGATGCAACACCCACTTGTCTTTGATGTTTGGCCGCACACGAAGGACTCTTTTTCGAAGTCTTTCAAGGACCTCACGGTAGAAGTGCTGATTAACCGTTTGGCCTTGTGGCCAAAATGTACTCTGTTGACATTTTCATCGGTGTTTGCACTTGAAGGCCTTCCGCTTCGTGGTTCATCTTCAATCGACTCTCTTCCTTCTGAAAATTCCTTAAACCACCGAAAAACCTGTGCCCTTGATGAAACACATTCTCCATAGGCCTCCTGAAGTTTTTCAAAAGTTTCGGTTGCATTATGTCCAAGTCTGAAGCAAAATTTGATTGCACACCGCTGCTCAACTTTGAGGTCACTCATTTTTAAAACGCTCAAGAAAAAACCATTTCACGAAAACCAACGCTACGGACAAACAAATGACTGTGGCGAGTTCAGATTCATACTGGAGGCGCATCACACGTGCACCTGACGCTACTCAAGGCCACGCGTCTCCAGCGTTGCCAGATCGAAAGCGACGTTGCCAGTCTCACTACTTTATTTACACACCTCGTATCATATATATATATATCTATCATATATATATATACTCGTATATATAAAATAAATTCAAAACGAAGGAAACACACAGACATAACTCACATCAATATCGATATTTCGACCATCGTCGTCATCAGGAGGTGTGAAGAGCGAAGAGTCCCACAAGAAGGCAGGGCGGTGACTACCGCCGGTAGACAACGATTTCTACCATCGACGACGATGGTCGAAATATCGATATTGATGTGAGTTATGTCTGTGTCTTTCTGTGTGCTTCCCTCGTTTTGAATTTATTTTATTTAAAAAAGTCCGCTGGACCGTTTCTTTTTATTGTATATATATATATATATATAAATATTTACTTAAACGGAAAGGTGATCCAAACTGGTCACAATAACAGTTCAAAATTGAAGATTCGTAGCACACAAAGTAAACAAAAAGTGTGAGTTGTAAGTGTGTTTCTTTACTTTGTTTGCTACCTATCATCAATTTTGAACTGTTATATATATATATATATATATATATATATATGTGTGTGTGTGTATAAGTTGGCAGCTGATTCTCATTTAAACATATTTGATTATAAGTGGGCAGCAGATTCTCATTTAAACATATTTGATGTTTAAATAGATCAAAGAGAAATAGTCAGGAGACTGGAAAGGACGAGTATTAAAGTCGTGAATGTGGAAGCTGCCGTTTATTTCAATCATATATATATATATATATATATATATATATACAAAACTAAAGTTTATCGGGACTAGGTCAGTTCTTCAGGTTCAAATTAAACTCTCATTTTCAACGTTTCGGTTTTTATTTAAAACCTTTTTCATATGCAGAAGTAAAAATAAATTTTGAAACAGAAAAACTAAGTATTACATTACAAATTATTTTACAAAGAAAAGTGTCATGTGTTCATTCAAACTAAAGTTGTTGTTGAAATCCACAGACTATTTTTCTTTGTAAAATAATTTATAATGTAATACTTAGTTTTTCTGTTACAAAATTTATACTTCTGCCTATAAAAAAGGTTTCAAATAAAAATCCGAAACGTTGGCAATGAAAGTTTAATTTGTTCTGGCTATGAGAGTCTGGATATGTTCTGTGGAAACCAAAAACAGAAGAAAAATCATTAAATATAATATTTATAGCACAATTCTTATTGATTACCTTGTTTAAGAAGTCTTACAGGTCTTATACTAGGTCTTACAGTAGATCCAACAGAACTTCTAGGCAGAATAGAAACACTACTGTTGCTTCTTATATTTGGTAACACTGTTCCTCGAGGTCTTCCAACTGTTTCTAAAATAAAAGTAGAATTTTAATTACAATTATATTAAATAAAAAATTACGAAGAATAATCCATCATATAAACAGTTCAAATATATCGTTGCCTCTCCAATGATGTACTTAAAATGAAAATTTCTAAGTTTACCAAAACAGCTCAATTTCACCCTAAATTGATTCATGTACAAAGAAGTAAAGATGAAATCCTAGACTAAATCCTAGACCTTTAATTTTCCCATCAAAAACGGAAAATAGACAAGTAATAAATAAGCATTTTTGTGTCATTATCAAATAATATTTATTATATGTTAATAACAATTATATTAATAACATAATAATAAATAAATATAATATAATAATTAATAATAAATAACCTAAGAACAACTAGAAAGATGAATTTATGATACAATAATCATGAATTTGACTGTAAGCATCAAGTTCATAAACCGTAAAATAAACTAAATTTTAATACAATGAAATAATTATGCCATTAGCTTAAATTAATTATGTAATTTACTTTAAAATAAATTATGATAAATATTAAACATAATTGTAATTTTGTTTTGGTTAATATATAAATTATTTATTAAAACAAATTATAAAACACGTACTATCAAACTTTTATTCATTTGAAACGATGATACGAGTAATAAACGTAAATTAAACAGCATAGCGTTTTTATATATATAGGTACAGTTTCATTTACTAAAATATATATATATAACTTTACAGGTCTGTTATCTAATCGGGATTTGGTCAAATTTTCTATGTTCAAAAATCAAAATCTCATTGCCGATGTTTCAGTTTTATTTTAAAACCTTTTCAATAGGCAGAAGTAAGAATTTTTTTTACTAAGAAAATGAAATTTACATTATTTAAAGGAACAACAATCTTAAACGGATAAAACCTTCGACTATTATTAGTCTAGTCGAAGGTTTTGTCCGTTTAAGATTGTTGTTCCTTTAAATAATGTAAATTTAATTTTCTTAGTCAAAAAAATTCTTACTTCTGCCTATTGAAAAGGTTTTAAAATAAAACTGAAACTTTGGCAATGAGTGTTTGATTTTTGAACAAAGAAAATTTTGACCGAATCCCGATTAGATAACACACGTATTCTATCAAACGGTGGATATATTATTGAATCTGTTATATATAACTTTATATATAATCTATTCAAAGAAATGATAATGAAATGAGAAATTATTAATGAACAAAAAAAAAACTAAATTCACATTTATAAACTTATTCACATATGAAGAGTTTTCTTCTAAAGACGGATTTTCCGAAACTATTTTTTTCGGAATTAGTGTGCTTTTTTACTCCGTGTGTTTCTCTTCTTCGTATTCTGTCCAGTTTTGATCGTCTCTACGTTTTTATAGTTTATATATGTATACAAACTAAGTTCACAGAAAGAGCAGATAGGAAAGATTACAAAAAAAGTCACTACTATATTCTAGATGGTCTCTTCATCCAGAAGATAAGACATGAGTCGTTTTTTATAAAGCATAAAACATATACGGATAAGACATATATACGTTTTCCAACCATCGCTTCACAAGTGCTCTTGGTGTCCCTCTCACCATCTCAACTCTCCTGATGACGGTTCAACAGAAAATTAGAGACAGTAAGTGTGTTTGTTCCTTAGTTCTGTGTTTGTGATTCACCGTGAAACTTATATAATATATATATATATAACCAAACCACAATAAGAAATGGGAAAACAAGACCAAGATAATTCAACCGTAACAAGCTGTCTTCGTCAGAGTCGAAAACCCAACTCCCAAGGGTCAAAAACCCAAGTTGGGTTTCTGACGAAGACAGCTTGTTATGGTTGAAAGATCTTGGTCTTGTTTTTCCAATTCTTATTGTGAGTTCAAAATCAAAGAAGAGTAACACATCGACTAAAAACAAGCACACTTGAAAACTCAAATTTTAGGGTAATCATCTTCAGGAAAAGAGAAAGGTAGACCAAGCACATTGTAGACGCAACAAAAAGTAAGGTTATTTGTTAAGTTGTTTCTCTGTCTTCCTGAATAACGATTTTGTTATTGCATCTAAACTAAATAACATACTTCCCTACAGTCAAACATGTTTCAACCCTTTGCTAGAGCCATCCTTCTGGACGAGTATGGTTCTCTAATGTTTTACCTTTTATATAGACAAAGTACAGTCAATTCGGAGACTAGGAGTCAAAATGATTCCTTTGATAAAATGCATTTTGGTCGATATATACAACACGAGAATAGTATATGAATAAATATCCAATTATCATAAACAACTCAAGAGTTGGAATCGTATGTTCAGATTCCCGAATTTCAACTCCAGTTCGTAGGACATCTCAAGATTATTTCCTGTGATTTACCAACCTTTTTTCATCTCCTGAGAAGTTTTAGGATCTGTTGGCTTCTTGTTATCCTTCGCACCCATTTTAATTGCTGTTCTAATTGCAATTATCTTCCCACTTTCCAGTTGCATATATATCCCTTTAGGTGATTTTAAAACCATCACTTTTTGACCTGCTTTCAATACAATTGAAGCTTTATCAGGAGCATTTGTTGGAATAACAACATCTGAAACACAAAAAAATAAATAAATAAATAAGTGTATGGTCAAAGAAGGTTTCTTTTTTTGCAAATTTTGGAAAATATTATTACGTATTATATTACAGATGACTGACTCGTAACTCATATAAACCTACTTGATATGAATTCTATCAATCAATTATATTCCATTTGAAAACTACTAGGACAATTAAAAACGATGTGACATCATTGTGCTATGATTCAATGAATATTCTACACTGGGAGTCCTAAATCGTGCCTAATTCAAGTGCATTTAGAGTAGAGATCTTTAAGGAGTACCTGAAATCGTACAGGCTCGGGACCAACTGCTTAACGTCCTCTCCGAGGGGCAACGTACTCAGATTTGTTAGCCCCTCGCGTGAATTAATCGAGGACCAGGTGGGTATAGAAGTCTGGACCAATCACTTCAGAGGATCTATCCCAATAGACGATTAGGATAGGGATACGGTTGGGTTGGGATATTTATTTATAAAACAATAAATAAATAAAATAATAATATATAAAAAAATATAAATAAAATATAGTTTTTATTTGTTTTCCTCTTTCCTGTGTGAACTATATATATATATATATAAAAAGATTTCAGACAAACACGTGAAATAACAATCAATGATCAAACCACAATAAGAAATGGGAAAACAAGACTAAGATCTTTCAACCGTAACAAGCGGTCTGTCTTCGCCAGAATCAACTTCGACGACGACCACTTGTTACGGTTGAAAGATCTTAGTCTTGTTTTCCCATTTCTTATTGTAGTTTGATCATATATATATATATATATATATATATATATATATATATATATATTTTTCTATGGGTTGTCCGGGGAAAGGAATATGATTCGATACGATGTTGACCAATGGGAGTAGAGTTACAGGTCCAAGCGTAAGGTCCAAGCGAAAATAGTAAACAACAACAACACCCAACCACCACAAAAATCAAAAATAGAAAGGGAACAGGAGTTCACTGTAAAGTGAGGCTAATGTTTTCTGCCAAACATCATTTAACACAGAGGGACTGTGCAACCTCTATACCTATTGGCAGAACGCAAAGGCTTTTTGCTGAGCAGCGGGCAACTGGGACCTTACGCTTGGACCTGTAACTCTACTCCCATTGGTCAACATCGTATCGAATCATATTCCTTTCCCCGGACAACCCATAGAAAACTGTATATAAGGACCAACGTCTGGGCCATTTCCTTGCCTGAAGATAACCAGAGAATGGTTGAAACATGTCGCAAATACCACCACCAGGTCGACAGTGCAGAACTTTTCATCACCTACCAGCCACCCATCAATAGCAGCAATAACATTCAACTGAAGAAAAAACATGAACATAAGAAACCGAAGAGAACAATATACAAAACCTACAACTTGAAGATGTTTCTACGAGAAGAAGTTGGATTCCAGTGTCAACATCTCTTAATAATCAAGAGGGACTGTGCAACCTCTACCCCTGTTGGCATGAAGATGAAGGCGGCTTTTCGCAGTAAACAACCGAGAGTATCATTTAAATATCCAGCAATATCCGTAACTGAAAATAGTAAACAACAACAACACCCAACCACCACAAAAATCAAAAATAGAAAGGGAACAGGAGTTCACTGTAAAGTGAGGCTAATGTTTTCTGCCAAACATCATTTAACACAGAGGGACTGTGCAACCTCTATACCTATTGGCAGAACGCAAAGGCTTTTTGCTGAGCAGCGGGCAACTGGGACCTTACGCTTGGACCTGTAACTCTACTCCCATTGGTCAACATCGTATCGAATCATATATATATATATATATACTGATGTAGCTTCTCGACCACTGATTTATCCAGATTCAGAGCAAGGGTTCTCGAGGATTTTGGTCAATAATCCTCGAGGATATTGATCAAAATCCTCGAGAACCCTTGCTCTGAATCTATATATATATATATATATATAATATATATATATATATATATATATATATATAACTTTAAATTACACAAAGCACGACACAGAAAAAAGAATAAAAAGAACACTTACAGAATTCAATATTCCGAACTGTTGTTCGTCATCAGGAGTAGATTAGAAGAGAGGACGAAGTGAGAGAGATCTCCCCACGTCGAAGAAGGGATCGCGAAATATATATATATGTTTCAGAGTAAACTATACGTAGACAAAATAGAATAAAAAACACTTACAATTTATAATTTTCGGTTTAATCGTCATCAGGAGAGAAAAGATAGGGGGCATCCCAAGCGATTGAAGTGCACTTCATTCAGGCATCAAAAGTGCGCTTGCTGTTCCTACCTCTTCACTCCTGATGACGGTCAAACATAAAATTAGAGACTAATCGTTTTTCTCTATTCACTGTGTAGCTATAGTCTACTCCATATAAGCCTATATAGAGTCTAGTGCCACGTGTTCATTCAGACTACAGTTGTTTTTAAAATCCACATACTATTTTTCTTTGTAAAATAATTTGTAATGTAATACTTAGTCTTTCTGTTTCAAAATTTATACTCCTGCCTATGAAAAAGGTTTTAAATAAAGACCGAAACGATCGTAAATCTTTACAATCCGAAACGGACAAATATAGCTCAATGTAGAAAAAGAAATATAAAGTTTCTTTTTCTACATTGAACTATATATATATAAACTAGAATTTTCAAAAGAACACACAAAAGAAATCTCTGAACTCACTACTACATTTCGGAACTCACTACTACATTTCGATGTCTTCATCTATTCCTGACAACGAGGATATCGAAATATAGTAGTGAGTTTAGTGATTTCTTTTCTGTGTTTACGAAAATTCTAGTTTATTCAGTTCGAAGAATCGTTTCATCTAATTGGATATATCTATATATTTGTATGTACTTTTTCAATGAAAATACGATCAGAAATGGACAAATACAGTTCAATGTACATAAAGAAACATAGAGAAATTAAAAAAACACACTTACAGTCTCTAATTTTAGGTTGAAAGTTTCTAATTTGCTCTTGGTTTCCCTCTCTTATCTCTCCTAAAGACGGTTCAACCGAAAGTTAGAGACTGTAAGTGTGTGTTTTTAATTTCTCTATGTTTCTTTATGTGCATTGAACTAATATTAAAATGTTTTTTGAACCTTTATTTTACATACCAATATAAATAACAATATAATAATAATATCAATATTTAAAACTATTTATAATACAATATTGTAAGTCACAATAAATTAATGCATAACGAAACTTGTTTAATACGAAAGAAGATATATGGTAGTTAATTATTTATTATTAAACTATTTATATAATTGAAACTTTTTAATTATGGAAAATTAAGAGGAGTTTGAACATTGAATTATGTAGTCAAAGATTAGAGCGAGCATGTTTTAAATTATTTTTATTAAGTAGTATTACAAAGAAATAATTTGAATGAATATAATGAATTACTTCAACAATAGATTTAGTATTTAATTGGTTCAAATGAAAAAACATTAAAAACAGGATAATTTAGTTTAAGACGATTGAAGGGTACTCTGGAGTTGGTTGTTTATATTGCTACTGGTATATAGCTACTCCTCGTTTAACAACGTTAATGTTACGTGCTCTCCTCTGAACTGATAGGACCGGGGTTCGATCCTCACCTGGCCCTTGATTTATTCACGTGTGAGGTGAATAAATCTGAGCACGTCATCCCTCGGAGAAGGACGTTAAACTGTCGGTCCCGAGCCTGTATAATGTCAGGTACTCGTTAAAGATCCCTACTCTAAATACATTTCAGTTAGGCAAAATTTAGGACTCCAACTGTAGAATCAATCTTCATTGTATGGTATCACAAAGGGCCAATGCTCGGCCTATGTGTGTTCCCTTGTGGAACTGCCACTGCAACCTAACCTAACCTAACAACGTTAATTCGGACCAACAGCGCTGTCGTTAAGCCTATATATATATATATATATTGGGAATCAACCCAACTCACGAACACTGATTGTTTAGGTTGAAAGATATTAGTTTTGTTTTCTCTCCTCTTATTGTAGTTTGGATATTGATTGTTATTCCACATGATTATTGTGAAATCTTATATATATGATCAAATCACAATAAGAAATGGGAAAACAAGACTAAGATCTTTCAACCGTAACAAGCGGTCTTCGTCAGAGTCAAAAAACCAACTGAGTTGGGTTGTTGGGATGTTGAGTTGGGTTTTTGACTCTGACGAAGACCGCTTGTTACGGTTGAAAGATCATAATCTTGTTTTCCCATTTCTTATTGTGGTTTGATTATTGATTGTTATTTCATGTGTTTATGTGAAATCTTTTTATATATATATAATGATTTGTTTTCATGACTCAATATTTATATGATGTAATTTTTTGAGGGTTGAGGTCTAATGATTTTAAACTAGTCCTTTTGCCGAAGTTTCGACATATATTTATGTCATCTTCAGGGCTACAACATGATTGTTTTACAATTAGCACTACTATTACTACTATTTGGTTATTTATTACATTTTAATATGCACAGTAACAGAGAGGAATTTATTGATAAATCCGTTATTTCGACTATGGATTATTTTTTTTATGTTGACATAAGGATATTGTTATATCAATGATCAAACCACAATAAGAAATGGGAAAACAAGACTAAGATCTTTCAACCGTAACAAGCGGTCTTCGTCAGAGTCAAAAACCCAACTGACGAAGACCGCTTGTTACGGTTGAAAGATCTTAGTCTTGTTTTCCCATTTCTTATTGTGGTTTGATCATTGACTGTTATTTCACGTGTTTATGTGAAATCTATTTATATTGTTATATATATATAATAGAATAATCATAACAATATCCTTATGTCAATATAAAAAAAAATCCATAGTCGAAACAACTGATTTATCAATAAATTCCTCTCTGTCACTGTACATATTAAAATGTAAAAATAACCAAATAGTAGTAATAGTAGTGCTAATTGTAAAACAATCATGTTGTAGCCCTGAAGATGACATAAATATATGTCGAAACGTGTTTCATCCTTGTAAGAAGACCTTTGCTCGTTTATCCAATTCTTACAATGATAAAACAACACAAATATTCCATCAGAAGAGAAGACGAAAAATGTGCCTTGTTCATGCACATAAAAAACAGTAATCATGTGATTAACTGGAATGAAGTAAATGAATTAATATATGTGTCTTCAGAAAGAAGAAGAAATATCGTGGAAAGTGCGCTCATAAAGAACTTTTATGAGAAGTTGATGAACAATAGCCTAGGACTCTACAAATTAGATGAAGTTTTGATTGGCGGAATAATTAAACAGATGAAGACTTCTTCATCATTAAACACATTCAGGATTGCCAACAATTCTAGCAACTTCAATCAGCCAGGTTAACAAGTATTTATTATTTTTTAGTTCACTTGCTCTCTGACGATGTGTTAACGAAAGGCCTTAGAGCATTGTTTCAAAATTTGTTTCATTGTGGTAAATTAGTCTATCTATTACATCAAGTGTTATTTTGATTATTATTCATATATATATATATATGAATATATATATATATATATATATATATATATATATATATATACCATGATAAACGAAAACGGTCCGGCAGGACAAATAACAATTAAAATAAGCAGTGACACATAAACAGAAACACAGCAAAGACTCACTTTTCAATATTTCGACCGTAATGGCGGTCGTCCTCAGGAGAAGAAGTGAATTGACGGAGGGACGACAGTCAACTAAAGAACTCACTGGGTGAGGGCTAAAGCAGTGCTGCCGCAAAGGAGACAAATAAAAAAGGAACTAGGAAGTCGAGAGCAAAAAGAAAAAGGAAAAAAAAATGTTTTTGAAAGGTAGAAAAAGGTTAAGAAAAGAAAAAATAAAGAAAATATATAGAACAATTAAAAAAAAATTAAAAAATAAATAAATAAAAAATATTTAAAAAATAAATATTACGGTCGAAATATTGAAAAGTGAGTCTTTGTTGTGTTTCTGTTTATGTGTCACTGCTTATTTTAATTGTTATTTGTCCTGCCGGACCGTTTTTCGTTTATCATGGTACATATATATATATATATTATATTCGTATATGTACATATATAACAATTGTAGAAAATTGTGACTCTACAATAATATGACAGCACAGCATTTAATGAAATAGAAATTTTTTCTAATCTGCATTATTTCCTTCAAAAGATATTATTTATCCCACAATTAATTAACAAATATCCCAATAGACAATTATCATTGAACTGGTATTTGGATATACTCGTATTTTTGCTAATCATTTGCTAGTAATGTTAAATAAAAACTAAATAAGTGGCATTGATACAAAGTAAAATATATATTTATAGTTAGAAATAAAATGGGTATATAGAAGAAATGGTAGTAAACTTTTTATTAACAATCTTAAAATGTAATATATTTATTATGGATTTATTATGGATATGGATTATGGATATTATGGATAAATATAACAAGTATAAATTACAAAATTAATTATCTAGACAGAACTATTAAATATATATATATATATATAATATATATATATATATATATATATAACAGATTCAATAATATATCGACCGTTTGATAGAATAGGTGTGTTCTCTAATCGGGGTTCGGTCAATTTTCCAGGATAAAAAATCAAACTCTCGTTGCCAACGTTTCAGTTTTATTTAAAACCTTTTTCATAGGCAGAAGTAAGAATTTTTTAACTAAGAAAATGAAATTTACATTATTTAAAGGAACAACAATGTTAGCCGGACAAAACCTTCGACTAGACTGAAGTCTAGTCGAAGGTTTTGTCCGGCTAACATTGTTGTTCCTTTAAATAATGTAAATTTCATTTTCTTAGTTAAAAAATTCTTACTTCTGCCTATGAAAAAGGTTTTAAATAAAACCGAAACGTTGGCAACGAGAGTTTGATTTTTTATCCTGGAAAATTGACCGAACCCCGATTACAGAACACACCTATATATATAATATATATATATATATATATATATAGGTGTGTTCTCTAATCGGGGTTAGGTCAATTTTCCAGGATACGAGTAAAAAATCGAACTCTCGTTGCCAACGTTTCGGTTTTATTTAAAACCTTTTTCATAGGCCTACAAACAAAGGATAATAAGAAATCACATATCAACATCAAACATATACACAATATGAATATGGATTGTTACAACTTATGAATATTACAAGCAGAAATATTTCAGAGATATATAATACAATATTACTTACAGAAGTAAGAATTTTTTAACTAAGAAAATGAAATTTACATTATTTAAAGGAATAACAATGTTAACCGGACAAAACCTTCGACTAGACTAATAAGATAACATTACAAATAACCTCAGCACTGTTCACTCAAGGGAACTAAATAAATCAAATTTCACTAAAAGTCAGCACAACACTCCAGAATAAATATTACTTAAATTAGTAATATCACTTCTATGATTACTCGAACTTAGATCCTTTTTAAACGAAGGTCACACGTTCGAAGATACAACTATAATAGAAAAAGAAAAAGATGAGCAAAGAAGGAACACATTTGTGATGTTATATATTAAAAAGGATCTAAGTTCGATTAATCATAGAAGTGATATTACTAATTTAAGTAATATTTATTCTGGAGTGTTGTGCTGAGTTTTAGTGAAATTTGATTTATTTAGTTCCCTTGAGTGAACAGTGTTGAGGTTATTTGTAATGTTATCTTATTAGTCTAGTCGAAGGTTTTGTCCGGTTAGCATTGTTGTTCCTTTAAATAATGTAAATTTAATTTTCTTAGTTAAAAAAATCTTACTTCTGTAAGTAATATTGTATTATATATCTCTGAAATATTTCTCCTTGTAATATTCATAAGTTGTAACAATCCATTTTCATATTGTGTATTTGTTTGATGTTGATATGTGATTTCTTATTATCCTTTGTTTGTAGGCCTATGAAAAAGGTTTTAAATAAAACCGAAACGTTGGCAACGAGAGTTTGATTTTTTATCCTGGAAAATTGACCTAACCCCGATTAGAGAACACACCTATTCTATCAAACGGTCGATATATTATTGAATCTGTTATATATATATATGGATACTTAGTAAAATATCACAGAAACATTTAAAATGAAAATGGCAGCATGCAAATTCAAAATATGTAAAACAGAAACGATTCCGCTGCGGACATGCCTACGTTTTATCATTTTGGCTGACAAATTAGTCCCATTTCTTTCTTACTGTGGTTTTTTAGACTTTGATAAGAACATAAATAAAATAATATATAATTTTTAATGAATATTAATAATAATTGTGTTAATTTAACATCACATAATTTAAATTAATTATCGATGAGTGTTAATTATTAATATTAATTTTAATTCAATGTATATGATTGAAAACATGGAGATATTAAAAACACAGACAGTTTTTTAATTTTTCGGTTTGAACCGTCATCAGGAGAGATAGGAGTGTGGGAGGGAGAGTTCGAGAACCGTTGGGGTATCCAACTGTTCTTAGTTTCTCTCTCTTATCTCTCCTGAAGATAATTCAAATAGAAAATTAGACTGTAAGTGTCCGATTTATATTTCTCTATGTTCTTTATCTACATTGAACTTTATTAAGCCCATTTTGGATTGTATTTTTATTGGAAAAAATATTAATATTAATTAATTTGTATCATAAGATAACAAGAAAAGAACACGTAAAAACAATACACAACTCACTTTAATATTTCGAACTCATCGTCATCAGGAGAAGATTTCTGCTAGTTTCAGGTTAATGAGTAGAACTCATCTTCTCCTTTTACTGATGACGACGAGGTTGAAATATTGAAGTGAGTTGCGTATTGTTTCTACTTGTTCTTTTCCTGTAATCTCTTCATATATTGTCTTAATTTTGAATTAATATATATATTAATTATCAGTGATTGAATTATCCATTATTAGAAGTTGTAAACCTATTTCACATAATGAAATTATTATAATAATTATTGTGAATATTTTAATGTGAACAATCAAAACGTAAAGCACCATAGTAATTAGACCAGTGGTAATGTACCCAGTCTCTGGACTGGTGGGTCTAGGGTTCAATACACACTTTTGGCCCTCGATTTATTCACATGGAAGGTGAAATCTGAGTAATTCATCCTTCGGAGAAGACGTTAAGCCTGATCTTAAGTACTTGTCAAAAATTCACTTGATTTATGCAAAATAAATAAATATGACTGTGGTATCATATAGAGCAGGGCTTCTTAAACTGTGGGTCGCGACCCCCAGGGGGGTCGCGAGACTACTGAAAGGGGGTCGCAAAGATCTGATGCTTTGATACTGATACTGATATAATTATATATATGTGAAATGAATGGGTACGTATTCTTTAATCCTTATTTTATTTACATTGTAAAATAGTGCGATATTACATCTACATCTACGGTTAATATATATTTCATTATATGGAGGAGGGGGTTGTTTAAAATTTCCTAAGCTTGAAGGGGGTCGCAATATAAAAAAGTTTAAGAAGCTCTGATATAGAGCAGTGGTTTCCAAACTTGATGTTACTACGCCTCCCTTAAAAATATTTAATCATTTGTGCCCCCCCCCCCCCCCCCCAAAATGAAGATTTCATAAAATAAAAACACAATCATTTATACTCTTACAAAATTTATTCACACAAACTAATGGATATAGTTTACCATTATTGTTTTTTAAAGATGGATGTGATTGTCTATTAGCACAAAGTTTATCAAATCCTGATGTTTGTGACAATATAGCTACTTGTAGCTCTTTTTCTACAACTAAATGAGCTCGATATTTGGATTTCATAGCAGCCAAGGGCAGAAAATAATGTTTTACATAGAAAACTTTAGCAGTAATTTGGAAAATTGTTCACTGTGACTAATTTTCGCGGCTCCCAGTTTGAAAAACGCTGACATAGAGCGAATTTTCAGTCTTGTAGGCCTGACACTGCAATTTAACCTATAATACATAGAACAGTAACACAGTACTCTTATAGCGCTCTTCACACAACGCGATTTCATATCCCTAGTACAACGCGTTTTCCTATAACGTGGAACCAATCTACCATATTATAAGGAAGATGGATTACTATATTAATGAAGAACCATATTTTATTTTTAATATAATAGTTGTTTGTTTTTGTTTTCAAACACCCACACTTATCACACTTTCAACTTTTAGTGATGTTCTAGGGACAGAAATTATTCTCATTTATTATCAGGCACCCATTTTTGTAATAGTCGTGCCACATTACCTGTTGATTCTCCATTGGGAGTCCTAAAGTTTTGACTAACTCAAGTGAACTTTAAGGTAGGAATCTTATATGAGGACCTGACATCATAAAAGCTCGGGACCGATGGTTTAACGTCCTTTTCAAGGGACTACGTGCTCAGATTTATTCACCTCCAGCGTAAATAAATCGAGGGCCAGATGGGTATCGAACCCTGGACCACTTTTCCACTAGTAGTCCCATAAGGGCAGACAAGGGTCGAGTGATACTACAAAGGACGGTGATCGCAAAGTTAACGGAGGATTACATCTGCAATGTTGGTACATAGGCTGAGGATTGGACGGTGACTGCAAAGTTAACGGAGGATTACATCTGCAATGTTGGTACATAGGCTGGGGATTGGACGGTAATTGCAAAGTTAACGGAGGATTACATCTGCAATGTTGGTACATAGGCTGGGGATTGGACGGTAACGGACGGTGACTGCAAAGTTAACGGATGATTACATCTGCAATGTTGGTACATAGGCTGGGGAGAATAAAGTAGTAAGTGATGATGAAGTAGAGAATGAGACAATTCTGATGATGAACCAGAAGTGCGAATTCCAAAAAATAAGGAAATATGGGTAGCTCTTTGCGTGTTACGACTTGGAGTGAAAAATATATCTCAATTTGAACTTCATTATGAGTACGAGTCCTTCATAAATGATTTACTGCGAAAAGACGTGAACAGTTAGCAAAAGTTGAACAGTTTCCAAAATAAACTTATTGTATTAACAATTAATTAACTTGTTGAATTGCTTATATTTTAAAAACCATAACTATAACATATAAATTATTATAAAAGTATTGATCGAGAAGTAGAAACAAAATAAAAGTTTATCCAGGATTCGGTCAGTTCTTCAGATTCAAATGAAACTCTCAATGCCAACGTTTTGGTTTTTTATTTAAAACAATTTTCACAGGTATACAAAACAGAGGACATATAAAAACTAATACAATGTTTCCAAAAATCAAACATTTCTATTGTCAAAATTTCAATGGAATTTTCTTATTTTTTAACTTTTTAAGAGCGTTTGATTTTTTTAATGGATTGTATTATTTTCTTATATTTCCTCTGTTTTGTAAGCCTATGAAAAAAAAGCTTTTAAATAAAAACCGAAACGATGATACAATGAGAGTTTAAATTTTGAACCTGAATAACGTTTAAATAAGGGTCAAGGCTCTAGCTTTTCAATGGTTACGTGCTCGCCTCTGAACTGATAGGACCGGGGTTCGATCCCCACCTGGCCTTCGGTTTATTCATGCAGGAGGTGAATAAATCTGAGTACGTTGTTGCTCGTTGAAGGATGTCGGTCCCGAGCCTGTAAGATGTTAGGTACTCGTTAAAAATCTCTACTCTAAATACATTTGAGTTAGGCAACATTTTAGGACTCCCACTGTAGAATCAATCTTCATTGTGTGGTATCACAAAGAAGATCTTCCTTTTTGCTCTGAAATATCATTCGTACCCAGTGTAAACGTTTCGCGATGTAAATATACTGTTGCGCGAATAGTATCGAGTTGCCCGCCTCCGCGTGGTCCACCCTGGGCGTCGCCATTTGAACATGGGACGGCTAAAGGGCAAATCGTAAAAAGACAACCTGACTTGATTTAAAAACAATATGGCTTGGTGCGTATAAAGGTCAACACAGGTATCACAAAGGGCCAATGCTCGGCCTACATGTGTTTCCTTGTGGGACTACCACTGCAACCTAACCTAACGTTTTACTTTTAATTACATATTTCATTTATTTGAGGTTTTTTTTTTTACTGCATCTACAGCTTTGGCCTCATGAACAGCAAAAATTACAATTTCTATTTCTTAGGTTAATGTTATCAATCGGTTTTTGCTATCACTTTTGGTGTTTACAAAAGTGATTACATTAAGGGGCGTCCACTGTATTTCACTCTTTGAATATCATCAAAGTTTAATTTTTATTAAATTACTAATATAATAAAGTAAAAGAAAATATATTTTATTTAATGATAACTCATTTCATAATATTGCGTTATAAATGATTACTTTAAAAAATAAAATAAAATTCATATATATGTAAATTTGAATCTTTGCTCTAAGGCAGCGCTTCTTAAACTTTTTTACTTCAGGGCGCACCTATGAAACCAAACCAAAACTTTGGGACGCACCTATGAAACCAAACCAAAACTTTGGGGCGCACCTATGAAACCAAACCAAAACGTTGGGGCGCATGACTGATTTTAATATAGAAAATTTAGTCCTGTGATTTGATAACAGGAAAATGATTGGAAATTAAAATGTATAGTTTTTTTTTAAGAAAAAGAAAGAAAGAGAGAGAGAGACAGAGAGAGTGAGAGAGAGGGAGGGCTAGTAAAAATGATTTAAATCCCCGAGTAAAGGCACAGATGAAGTATTATCCATTCATGCTTAAAGATTAAAGAAATTTACCTTCCAGTTCAAAATATGAAGTAGCCGAGACTTGACTCAGACTTGAAAACCCCATACTTGGTGTTTTCTCAAATAAATTAAAATGGTGCAAAAACTAAAATATAAATCTGTTATATAAACTTAATCTTCCATTATCTTGGGGCGCACCTGGCTACCTTCCAGGGTGCACCAGTGCGCCCGGGCGCACCGTTTGAGAAGCAATGCTCTAAGGACTGCCTGGTTGGTTGACCTGAGATTGCACAGTTCGTTGTCTTGACATCACTTGTGAATGGACAGTGTATCCCAGTTAGTGTCTTTATTGTGTTTTTATTGTAAATCAATGTAAGGACTATTAATCAATTGTATAGTTTAATAAAAACTAACAATAGTTTATTTGTCCGACTTTCTCTAAAAACTTCCACATCACATATATACATACATCCATAAGATACGAACTGTTAAACTGCTTTAAAGTTATTTATTTTAATTAAAAATTAATACTTAATAACCTAACCTAACGGTAATCCAGAAATAAGAGAACTCATTGAGTCAACACATTTGCAATATTTTACATAAAACAAGATTATAAGTTTACAAAGTGGAAGATACTGGTAGACACGTAATTGGGTTTCGAAATCTAATTAAAATATTTCAATAAATAATTTGTGTATAATTGTAATATGGTTTAATATAAATGAGTTATTCTCTTTTAAACTAATTATGTTTCTTTAAATTTATACCAGCCAATGTACCCCCCCCCCCCCCAACAACGTCTTTGTCGGAATCAAAAATTCAATTTACATGGTATTCCAAAATATCATTTATTGTTTATTTTTTCTGATTGCACCTTTTCTGTTTAAACTTAAAAACTAAAAGTAAATAAAACAGATATTTTAGGGATGGAATGGATTATTTATTTGAATATTAATTTCAAAGCGAAAAATTTCTTTGTAATATGAGTAAATTGTGATAGAACCTCCGTCTGGGAACGAATTAAACACAAACTGAGAGTTTCTACTGTATTATGATAATATTTTCTAGAATTTAGTAGAAAAAAACCCACAATGTTCTACTTTCAAGCAATGAAAACCCAAAAACCTGGAATTTTTTTTTATTTTTCCTACTTCAACTACAAAATAATTGTATTAAAAAGTTATTTTTATTTGGTTTCTATTTTAAGCTGGTGTGCCCCAGGGGAGCGTACTGGCTTCCACTCTTTACCAAATATACACTGCTGACATTCCAACCCTGTCTTGAATTGTATTCATGTATCTCAACCTTTCGGCCACTCCATGATACAAAGCACTACAGATCGATGCTTTTTTTTACGTGAGACCCTTTCGCCACTTGAGGGAATCCACGACAGCCTTACCGAAGCAAGGCCGCGCTGAAGTCCGTCAAGTGCCCAAGGTGGACCTCGCGGAGGCGGGTCCCACGATACCACATCACACAAAAAGACTAATACGCCTAATTACAATTGCAGACTTTAAGCCATGAAGATGAGCCCTGCCCTTTCCAACACTTATTTAAAGGTTATGGGTTCATTCCAAACCATTCCAAAACTACTATTTTCACCTTTGCAGATGACACAGCAATATTATCCAGTGACTCAGATCCTATTCGCTCACCCAATCCCTCCAACAACATCTACTCAATTTGAAATCTTGGTGCAAAAACAAAAGAATCAACTTAAACCCTGAGAAATCCATTCATATAACCTTCACACTACGAAAACAAAGTTGTCCTCCTATCTATATTAACCACTCTCACCTCCCAAATTGCCAACGTAGTGCGATATCTGGGGATGTACATCGACAAACGTTTAACATGGAACCCCCATACAAGACAGGACCTAATGCGATGATATAAGACACTATCCAGACTTCTCGACAAAAGATCAAATCTGACTATGCAGAACAAAAGACTGATATATACTACCATACTTAAACCGATCTGGACTTACGGACTCGAAATCTGGGGATCTACCAAGCGTTCAAATATCCAAAGAATACAAACAGCCCAATCTAAAATCCTTCGAAAAATTGTACAAGCTCCCTTTTATGTTTCCAACGTACCATCCATAATGATTTAAAAATTCCTTTTATTCACCAAGAAATCCAATCCCGATACTGCAAATTCCATAAATCATTACCATAAAATCTAAATCATTTTATTCTGGAATTATCATCCCATCAGATTCCTACCAACCCTATAAGAAGGCTAAAAAGATGTTGTCCCCGAGACCTACTCAGAAATGCTAACTAGTGGCAGATTATCAGAACAATCTATATGAAGTACTACCAATGGGTAGTTTTTTCTCCACTCTTATATTCAATCTTACTTATATACCATGTATCACATCACTATTACTTGTTACACTTCTAAGGGTAGTTGTAATATAATAATAATAATAATAATAATAATAAAAAGATTAGCGGGGATTTATAACGGGAATGAGTGGTCACCCATTGGTGGCACTCCGTAACATGGTTACCCTCACAGCTGGTTTAATAGAGGAGGTCTCGGGGTTGTTTTATTTTTAAATGCCTACGCAGGTTTGAAGGTATTACAGATGAGTGAAGGGAATGAGCAAGTGGGTACTGGAATGAGTGGTCACCCATTGGTGGCTGTAATATGGTTACTCTCACAGCTGGTTTAATAGAGGAGGTCTCGGGGTTGTTTTCTTTTTAAATGCCTACGCAGGTTTGAAGGTGTTACAGGTGAGTGTGAGTGAAGGGAATGAGCAAGTAGGTACACGAATGAGTGGTCACCCATTGGTGGCACTCAGTAACATGGTTACCCTCACAGCTGGTTTAATTGTGGAGGTCTCGGGGTTGTTTTCTTTTTATATGCCTACGCAGGTTAGAAGGTATTACAGATGAGTGACGGGAATGAGCAAGTGGGTTGAGGAGAGTTAGTAATCTACTATGAAATAATTTTTATCGTTCCATCCATCGCAGGGGTGCTCAATTGGGGGGGGGAATGAAATTTACCCCCAGGGGTGAATTTTGGGTTTTCAGAGGGTCAATTGTGACCACAGTAAGTTTACAGAGTGACAAAAGTTATTATAGGTTTTTAATTATAAATTAAAACATACTTTAGTTGAATTAATATTTTATATATTCATAAATTTGTAATTAGCATTTAATTGTTATTATTCCATTATAAACATTGTCAATGTAAAGTTGAAAAAATATATATAATACTTAGGAAATAGCGAGAGGGGCTGAATGGGGCTAGGGGAAGGCTAAGAACCCAGTCAATTTCTGGCTGTATCCTTTTGTTGGGGGCATAGAAAGCTAAATGAGAAGGTTTTCTGATGATTTTTTTGACTGTAGGGTATTGTAACCGCTGTATATCAAATGGATTAGTGGAATCCCAAATTTCTATACCATAAGCCTTGAAAGGCTTAAGAACTTCGTTGTATATATGTATAGTCTCTGTCTGTTAGTATGTCTCGATTTTGAGTCTAGAAGTCTTAATAGTTTGTCTGTTAGTATGTCTCAATTTTGAGTCTAGAAGTCTTAATAGTTTGTCTGTTAGTATGTCTCGATTTTGAGTCTAGAAGTCTTAATAGTTTGTCTGTTAGTATGTCTCGATTTTGAGTCTAGAAATCTTAATAGTTTGTCTGTTAGTATGTCTCGATTTTGAGTCTAGAAGTCTTATTAGGAGTTTTTAACATCTGTTGGTCTCTGTGCTTGTATGTGGATTCCAAGCCATTCAGGTAAAACTAGATGACTACTACAGGGTGACCCCCAAAAAAACACTTTATGTGATATCTCCTTTATATATTCACTTTAAAAGTGAGCTCCAGACCATCTACCCGTCACTCATCAACAAGTTCTGGTTCCAGCAAGTTCTCACATCTCAAACCTGTCCCGAGATTGGCTGAAAGAGAACTTCGAAGATCAAGTGATCAGTCCAAAGATTGATTTTGAGTGGGCACCCCCATAGCCCGGACCTAAGCCCCCTAGATTTTTTTTCTTTGGGGCTATCTTAAGGACAGGGTCTAGTCTACGTAGGGAAACCCACAACATCAAGGAACTTAAAGGAAGTCATCAGGGAGGCGATAAGAACCATCAACAATTCAGTCTGTAAGAACGTCATAGACAACTTCGGTGCTGCGCCTAAAGAAATGCACGGAGCTAAATGGAGTCCATCTAGAATATATGCTGTAGAACGGAGAAAAAAAGGCGAATGACCCTAGTGTTTTGGATATAATAAACTAGTTATGACCAAAATTTCATTTCATTCGGACAAAACGTAAGAAAACGGGGCCTAATTACAGTTGAGGCCCGTTTTCTTTGGGGGGGAGGGGGGGGGGGTCATCCTGTATAAAGCTAAAGCTTGGTCAACCGTGGATGAAATAGTATCTTACCTAGAGGTAAGGTCATCTCCTGAGCAGACATTCCTTGTCTTTGCCAAACAGCTGCTGGTATCCATCCTCTTCCTTGAGGTTTACCATCTTTTATTAACTGCTCACTTTGCATCGGTCTAACTGAAGCCATTGGTTTCAAACCAACCCTAAAAAAAAAAAAAACCAGATAAAGAAATTACTTTTCATTGAAAATTTATACATGTCAAATACTATTCAAAACTAGTGAATTTAAAAGATTATATGGTATGATGTTGAAAATATAAAAAAAATGCAAAATATTCCTTACAAAATCGAAGTTACAAAACATAAAAGAACTTGCAAAACAAAAACTGTACAGTGTTTCACATTCTATACTGATAAATTGTTCAATTGCTATTATGTAATTTTATATCATGATTTCAATATTAAATTTTACTTTGCTTTACTTATTAATAAGCTTGAAGATGGTCTATTGTCGATAAAAATGTTGGTTTATCATTTACTTGTTTTTTTTTTAGGTTTATATCGTCCAGTGAGTTAAATGAATACAATAGAAAGGAAAAGTCAATCTTTTGATCATATAATCAGAACTTCAATCGTTGAAAACACTGAATAGGAAACAAAGGTAAGTTTTTCAGGAAATAGAGAAGAACCAAAATGAGTAGGGAGGTTAATACTGCATTATTAACAAGGACCTGCTTCTTCCTACATACGAGTAGACGTATGTATATATTTCTCCAGCACAAATAAAAAACATATATGTATATATATTAGCGCTTCATCCTTCGACGTGGGTAGATCTCTCTCACTTCGTCCATCTTCTAGTCTACTCCTGATGACGAACAACAGTTCAAAATATTGAGAATTCTGTAAGTGTGCTTATTATTCCTTTTTCTGTGTCGTACTCTGTCTAATTTAAGATATATATATATATATATATATATATACAAAATTGTCACAATAACACGTGATATAAATATTCAGGTAACTCACCACAAATGAGTTGTGAGTACCCGAATATATATATATATATATATATATATATATATATAAAGATTTCACATAAACACGTGAAACAACAATCAATGGTCAAATCACAATAAGAAATGGGAAAACAAGACTAAGATCTTTCAACCGTAACAAGCGGTCTTCGTCAGAGTCAAAAACCCAACTGTTGGGTCAGTTGGATTTTTGACTCTGACGAAGACCGCTTGTTACGGTTGAAAGATCTTAGTCTTGTTTTCCCATTTCTTATTGTGGTTTGACCATTGATGTATATATATATATATATATATATATATATATATATATATATATAATAATTAGAAAATATATAATAGAAATAGAAATTATTTTCTAATAATAGACCAAACCAGATAGCAAGTGAGTCTAACCACCCTGCCTTAATCCCACATAATGCCCCGTGACCCAGGGCGATGTCCTGTGAACATTCCAATAGTAATCCACCTCTATATATATAAACCAACAATCCTACTATTATTCTCATTATTGTCCTGATGATGAATGTTTTACATTCGAAACATGTCGCTAGCAATATTGGTGATAAGCTTTATAGTTTTAATGAAGAAACGAGGAAGAAATTCCGGAAACTGGAGAAATTGTGTAAGAAACAGATACAAGCCAAATATGGGGCGTTATTTAACAATATATGTTTAAATGAAGGACTGCTTCCAACTTTTACATATATATATGAAAGATTAATAATCAACGATAACTCTTGATAAAATATATGAAATTCAACACCACAATAAAATATAACACCACAACATTTATTGTGGTGTTGAATTTCACATATATATATATATATTATATATATATATATATATATATATATATATATATATATATATAGGTGTGTTCTCTAATCGGGGTTCGGTTACCGAACCCCGATTAGAGAACACACCTATTCTATCAAACGGTCGATATATTATTGAATCTGTTATATGTATATATATATATATATATATATATATAAGGATTACGCATAAACACGTAAAATTACAATCAATGATCCAACCACAACATGAAATGGGAAAACAAGATTATGCTCTTTCAACCCTAACAAGCGGTCTTCGTCAGTGATCTTAGTCTTGTTTTCCCATTTCATATGACGGTTTGATCATTGATATATATATATATATATATATATATATATATAAAATAGAATTTAAAAAAGAACACATAGAAAGGAAACCACTGAACTCACTACTATATTTCGATGTCCTCGTCTTCAGGAAAAGAAGTGAATCGCTCCAAAGGCTGATAACGACTGACTTGGCGTTCGAACTGAAGCACTCAAACAGTGTAGCCAACTTTCGGAGGAAAGGTAGACAGGGAAGATAAAGAAATAAAAGTCAAATAAAAATTAAAATAGAAAACATTTAACTTAAATAAAATTAAAAGCTGATAACAACTTTAAAAAAAAAAAAAAAATCAATGATTGAGGTTAAACCCAGGAGCCGATCTACCGCCCAGAAGACTAATAAGTGCTTCTTCTGAAGCTCTCAGAGTAACTTTCGAATTAGTCTGATCAATCTGCCTCAGGACCTGTACACGGAAACAGTCATTAAAACTGAGTCCGTGAGAACTGGCATGAGTAGCAACGGGAAGGTCACTGCGTTTGCCAACGGATGACCTGTGATTATTCATACGTAGGCTTAGCTTGGTGGAGCCAAACCCACATAAAAAGAATCACATTGGGTGCAATCCAAACGGTAAACGCAGTTACCAGAGGTACAAGAGGTCTTGTGAGAGATAGGGTAGTTGCGTTTACTATGGACAGAGGTAAAGGAAGGAACAGGATTGATGATAGGACAAGTATAATATATATATATATATATATATATATATATATATATATATATATATATATATATACGAAGCTAAGCCTGCGTATGAATAATCACAGGTCATCCGTTGGCAAACGCAGTGACCTTCCCGTTGCTACTCATGCCAGTTCTCACAGACTCAGTTTTAATGACTGTTTCCGTGTACAGGTCCTGAGGCAGATTGATCAGACTAATTCGAAAGTTACTCTGAGAGCTTCAGAAGAAGCACTTATTAGTCTTCTGGGTGGTAGATCGGCTCCTGGGCTTAACCTCAATCGTTGATTTTTTATTTTATTTTATTTTTTTATTTTTTTTTTAAAGTTGTTATCAGCTTTTAATTTTATTTTAGTTAAATGTTTTCTATTTTAATTTTTATTTGGCTTTTATTTCTTTATCTTCCCTGTCTACCTTTCCTCCAAAAGTTGGCTACTCTGTTTGAGTGCTTCAGTTCGAATGCCAAGTCAGTCGTTATCAGCCTTTGGAGCGATACACTTCTTTTCCTGAAGACGAGGACATCGAAATATAGTAGTGAGTTCAGTGGTTTCCTTTCTATGTGTTCTTTTTTAAATTCTAGTTTATATATATATATATATATATATATATACCCGATGCTGACGAATGTTGAAATATCGTTGTGAGTCTTTTTTGTGTGTGTTTTTATCTGTTTTTCTCTTTTTGAGTGAACTATGTATATAAAAAAACTTTAAAGTTTATCAAAACTCGGTTAGTTCTTCAAGTTCAAATTAAACTCACTGTGAACGCTTCTGTTTCTATTTAAAACCTTTTTCATAGGCTTATATCACATCCACATATTCTTCTTATATCCTCATAGAAACACCATAATTATTATACCAAATATATAATATTTCAAGGTTATACTTTTATCAATATTTATATATAAAAGATATATTTACCTAGTTTGAACAGTACACTGTGCATTATACAAAGGCCGGCTAGAATTACTATTTGCTCTCTTCTCCAGTTCATAACTTCGTTTCGCCAATCTCTTCTCAGCTTGTGATAATTTCTTATCTTTTCTTTCAACCAAAAGAGATTCGTGGTGAAAAGGCTCCTGGAATATATTTATTAATAATGAATGAATAAATTAAAAAATGAACGAATTATTTATTTTTTCAATTGTAATTGTCTAAGTCAGTGTTTCCCAAACTTTTTCGAGTGACCGCCCTCTTGGGTCCACAAACCTATAACTCAACACCCTTGAATAATAGACTAAATAACCAAATGAGTAACATTTTCATAATTAAATTATAATAATTACTAATCAAATATTTATTTAGAATCCAATAGATGTATTCTTTCATAGTATATTTATGCAAAAGAATTAATACACAATAAATGAAACTTAGGTGAGAATATACTTTTAACATAAAAA
Source organism: Hermatobates lingyangjiaoensis (assembly GCA_026182355.1). Taxonomy (NCBI): domain Eukaryota; kingdom Metazoa; phylum Arthropoda; class Insecta; order Hemiptera; family Hermatobatidae; genus Hermatobates; species Hermatobates lingyangjiaoensis. Next base: position 68,104 of record JAPFBL010000494.1, on the reverse strand, counting down.
TGAATTATCGACACAAATCATTTTAAGAAACTGTTTCCTAGAAATTTACATGTCGTGTTTTCACTTAAATTTAGAAATTATATTGCATGAGCATTTTCAATTTATAGAAATAGAATCCCTGATCCTTATTGCATTACCACCCCCCCGATATCAAAGCACCGCCCTCAGGGGGGCGGTACTGCCCACTTTGGGAAACACTGGTCTAAATGAATACTAGAAGTTAATTGAAATCAAATAGTAATAATAGAAAACATTATTGTTTATTTTACTAAATGGTGCAATATTTAATAAGAAAGTAATTGTTATCTATATATGTAAAAGAGGTATTTCTAATCAGGATTCGATCAAATTTTCTAGGTTCAAAAATCAAGCTCTCATTGCCGACGTTTCGGTTTTACTATAATACCTTTTTCATAGACCTACAAACAAAGGATAATAAGAAATCACATATTAATATCCAACATATAAACAATATGAAAATGAATTGTTACAGCTTATGAATATTATATTCATTCCTGAATATTATATATTCCTGTGCATTATATATATATATCTATATATATATATATATATATATATATATATATATATATATATATATATATCTAGTGAAGAAAATGACATCAGCGAAATACGGTCAGCTGTTCAACGAAATATGCTTAAAAGAAGGACTGCTTCCAAATTTTACAAACATACGCACTTATGACCCAGCAGCCCGAAATAAGGACTTCACTCAAGAATACAGACGTAACCTTTTAAAGTATGAAGCCAGAAAGAATGAAGCCAAGTATGAAGAACTTTTACCAAAATTTATGAACATCAAAACTGAACTGAACGAATGCATTGAAGACCCGCAACTAACGGAGGACGTGCTTGAATGTATTGAGGTTATTACAAAGCATGAAGAAGACATCGTACTAACACGAATCAGGAAAAAATTGAATAAACTGTACAACGGCAATATACTACTCCCTACTATGACTGAAAACTACTTAAACATATCATCCCACGAACTCTCGAATAAACAGAAGAAGCTTCTATCCCTGGGGCTAAAATGCCACTATAAACCAAAGTTTGACCCTATTAAGAAGAAAATAGAATTAGAAACACTATATAACAATATATTAAATCTACAAACCCAAAATATAATCACTATTGATCCAGCACTTCCTGACCAATTACGATCCGAATCGACTAAACAACGAGGACTTAAACCGAGCATCCTTCTGAACAAGGAACTGCGGGATGCAGCAAAGGAGCTCCGAGAACACCCTGATATTATTGTCAGACGGGCTGATAAGAGTAACTGCTTCGTAATTATGGATCGCAAGGAGTACAAGAAGAAACTTGACGATATTCTATCTGATACTACAAAATTCAAGAAAATAACCCGTAACCCTACTAAGGAACTTAAAACCAGTATCAATAAACTTATTAGAACAGTAAACAAGGAGAAGGATGAGAAAATACTACAAACCATAGTAGGAGAGTTTTCCCCAGGATATATCTACGGCACCGTAAAAATCCATAAGCCAGGAAACAAACTAAGACCCATCATTTCACAAATAAATAGCCCAGTCTACAATACAGCTAAAGAATTAAACAAAATAATAACACCCTATATGCCTGCAAAATATGTAGTTAAATCAACCGATGAATTTCTAGACATTCTTAAAATCCTGGAACCTGATGGAACTTTAGCATCGTTAGATGTAGAATCCCTTTTTACCAACGTACCGGTCAAGGAAACAATAAAAATAATCTGTGATTACGCCTACAACAACCAACTACCACCTCCACCTCTCAGCCGAACCATCCTTGAAAAGCTTCTACATGCATGCACGACGCAAAATCCTTTTACCCATGTGGACGGAAGTTTATATCTTCAGACTGACGGTGTTGCCATGGGCTCACCACTGGGGGTAACCTTTGCCAACTTCTATATGTGTCACATGGAGAACCAGATTATGAATAAACTCGGGACAAGACCCACTATCTACTGCCGATACGTTGATGACTGCTTCGTTGTAGTAAAAGATCAGAATGAACTCAACAGGCTTAAAGAGATTTTTGAAGACGAGTCCGGTCTCAAATTCACCTCAGAGATTGCTGTCAATAATAAACTCAACTTCCTCGACGTAAAGATAGATTACCATAACCGAAAACTTACTACATCAATTCACAAGAAGTCCACAAACTCTGCACCTTATCTTAATGCTAACAGTGAATGCCCACAACAATACAAGAACTCAACGATAAAAGCCTTGATACATAGAGTCTATAAAACAACAGCAAATTGGAAACTATTTCAGAAGGACATCGAGTTTACAAAACAATCCCTCATTAACAACGGCTACTCCAACTCTCTCTTTGACAATATTTTAAAACAATATCTCAATTCGAAACACATCAGTCAAACCGATAACCAAATAACAGGCATAACACATAACCTTTATTACGAAAATCAGTATTCGGAAGACCACAAAATAGACGAACGCGTACTCAAGGATATATTTAAGAAGAATATAAAATGCACCTCACCCGAGGATAAGGTCGCCTTAATAACCTATTATCGGAGCCCCACCATAAGCAGCCTAGTGATGAGAAATAGCAATAAGGTTAAAGATTCTCAACTGAAGGAGTCTAATCTAGTGTATGAATACACCTGTCAAATCGGGGACCGTGAGCCCTGCAACGATTCATACATTGGGATGACAACTACATCACTGTCGAGAAGACTTACCATGCACCTTTCTATAGGCGGTCCCAAGAAACATTCAGAGGACAAGCATAATACCAAAATAACTAGAGACCTACTCGTGAGTGGAACTAAAATAATTAGAAAAGAAAACAACTTCAATCGGCTGCAAATCGCAGAAGCAATAATAATTAAACAGAATAAACCTACAATAAATATTCAAACGGGTAGTAGTGAGAGAGTGCTTAAACTATATGCGCCTGATTGGATGAAAAAACCGTTAACTGTCAGTACCCCCACCCCACCATCCACCCCACCTCAGTCAGTTGCTATTGCGAATCAGGCCGAAGAGCAGCTACTTCAAACTTCTACTATATAATGTGTTTTAATACCAACTCCAAAGACTAATAATTTTCCTCTTTGTTTAATTAATCACCCTGAAGATGACTGGAAGCCAGTCGAAACATGTCGGTTATAACTTAATTAACATTCTCCAACGTTTGGATGAAGGAAAGAAGAAGGTATTCAGAAACCTTGAAAAACTAGTGAAGAAAATGACATCAGCGAAATACGGTCAGCTGTTCAACGAAATATGCTTAAAAGAAGGACTGCTTCCAAATATATATATATATATATACACTGATAAAACGAAATACGATCCAAACTGGACACAATACGAGTTCGAGATTAACAAATAGCAACACACAAAGTAGGGAAACACACTTACAGACTCAAATTTTCGGGTAATCCGTCTTCAGGAGAAAAGAGAATGGGAGACCAAGCACGTTGTAGACGCAACGGCAAGTAACCCACTTGCCGTTACCCACTTGCGTGGGTTACTTGCCGTTGCGTCTACAACGTGCTTGTTCTCCCATTCTCTTTTCTCCTGAAGACGGATTACCCGAAAATTTGAGTCTGTAAGTGTGTTTCCCTACTTTGTGTGTTGCTCTTTGTTAATTTCGAACTCGTATTGTGTCCAGTTTGGATCGTATTTCGTTTTATCAGTGAAAATATATATATATATATATATATATATATATATATAATATATATATATTATATATATATATTACCTCCCTAGTAATAATAATTCTCTCTGTACGTTAAGTTTTAGTTTATATGTCTGAAATAAACCTGATGATGGTCTTCTGAAGGACCGAAACATGTCGTTTTATATAGTTAGGTGTAATCGTAAATCGTTAATAGTAAGCATTAGTGTAAAATAAGTGAATAAAATGAATTTTGGACAGCTCTTACATACGCTATCTCCTACCACAAGGAAATCCATCAGAAAATTGGAAAATCTTTCCAAAAAACTAACCAGATTGGAAATAGGCGAGAAATTCGTTAATATATATATATATATATATATAATATATATATATATAATGACTGTGTGTATGTATGCATGTTTGTGTGTGTTTGTTCACTTTGTAAAATTACACACACAAAAAAACTTCAAAAATCTTTTTGATTTAATCTTATGTAACTTTTTCCGAGGAAGCTAACAGTGCTATTTTTATTTTGATCAAAGCTCATTTGTGGGGTCTAAGAGGACTCCTTATTCATAAACCTCTTCGCAATAGATGAGGTTTCCTTTTATAACCTGTTTGTTTACATTTTACTTTTAATTGGTGATAGATGGAGGCCGCAGGTAGGCTATTCCTTATGACCAACTTCTAATATTTCCGTCTGCTTTGTTCAATTAGAAACATCCAAGTACCCAGACAATGTTTTCAAATTGATATTGAAGACAATTATTGCAATTTAATATGGGTTTGTTACAAACCTAAACAAATCTTTAGTTATTAGGAATATTTAGTTTACTGTTAATTTTCTTTATCTAATTGGTGTAACTTGCTTTAAGTATTAGATATTTAATATGATATTATTCGTAATAGTATCACGAATAATAATAATAATAGTATTTGAACCTTAATTCAAATCTTTTGGCCCAAATGTAGGCTTTATTGAATTCCCAGCTAGGAGTCCACAGAGTTTAAAGCTAAATGGGAGGATGTAAGGCTTGTTTATTTATTTCTGAATGATTGCAGGGTAAAAAAACTAATGAAATAGTCTCCATATATAGGAATTTAATAGTATAAATCACACGTGTTCTTCTTGAGGCATTAATTAAAAAAAAATTGTTTATACTATTAAATTTTTATATGTGGAGACTATTTTATTAGTTTTTTACCATACAATGAGAAAATACCACGCAATAACTGATTGCACTACCTTAGAATTTCTTATTGATTAAGTCGCTTGTTTAAAATATTCAATTATTACTAAATTATTAGTAGGGGTAGTAATGGAGTGATTAAGCGCTTCTAATAGCCTCTAACACTCAACTCTAACTTTCGGCTTTCACCTGTTAACCTGCTATATGCATGGACAAACGAAAGAGGAGGAGAAGGTGGTCAGGGGCTGGGCCTGACCACCTTCGTTTCACATTCTTCCTAATCCCCAAATCCCCTCCTTTTATCTCGGCCCCAATCTAAGGTTCAATAAGGTTCATAAGGCTCCTTTATGAACGGAGCCTCAAGGGTACCAGATGACCTTCTTGAGTAAATAGCCTTACTCCGGTATGCGGTGCTCTGCCGGAGTGGACAAAATACCACCGGATAGAGATACAGGGATTTCCGTTGTATGATACTAAGGAGAAGGAAGTCCAGAGACAATCCTCCGGAAGCGACGAGAGTCCAAAAGCGCTAACTAGTGGGAGCTAACATCCCATTAGTACACCTAAGGACCCGAAGAAGACTGTTCCAAAGAAGGAGAAAGGCAGTTACTTTCTCCCGAAACATGTCCATTCAGGCTCCCATTTAGCAAGCCTGAATGGACATTATCAATGATGGTTTTTGCAGATTCTGCAAAAGAGAGGAAGAAACGCCGTTGCACCTGCTGATGGACCGAAAAGCAACTTTGCTGCACAGAGGTAGGTGTTTCAGGACACTAAACAAAACCATAAAATAACTTTTACCACTGGAACCAGCAAAAGTGCTAAGCTTCTTGGAGGCGTTGAAGTAAACTTCTAGGGTACTTTAGTACAGAATAGGGGCAGTACAATAGTTTTTAAGACGAAGTGCTATAGTCAAAAAATAATAATAAATTATTTGTAGTCAGTATCCGGTCTTACTTCATACAAGCAAAAATAAGTTGTTATATATACTAGATGATGGTATAACTAGATATACTGGTAGATGATGACCTCTAATTCCAGGAGCAACGCCGGGTAGATCAGTTAGGTATCAATAAAAGTAAAACGTGGGTATTGAAAATACCTTGGTCAGGACTGATGCATGCCTTTCTAGTACTTTCTGAATAACGACATCTATGTATTTATCTTTCGTTGAATCTGCGTTGATAGGAGCAGAGGATTCTTCTTTGTCGTCCCAGCAAAGCGAAGTTACTTCTTTGATGCTTAAATGTGCCTCTGGGTTACACTCGTCAACAACTCTATCGGACATTCCTGGAAAAATAAAAGTTGTCATCAACAATATGAAAACTATAATAGATATAATTTAAAAGACCAGGTTAGCTCAATGGTTAACGTGTTTGCATCTGAACTGGTTGGTCCGGGGTTTGATACCCACCTCGCAGAGGATGTTAAGCGATATGTCTCTAGTCTGTACGATGTCATCTCATTAAAGATGAATACTCTAAATATACTTGAGTTAGGCAAAATTTAAGACTCTCAATGAACACTCAATCGTGATTGTGTGTTATCACAAAGGTTGGGGTAGTAATGGAGTGATTAAGCACCACCAATAGACTCTAACACTCAAATTCGACTTTTGGCCTTCACGAGGCTACCCTGTTAACCTGCTATATGCAGGGACAAACAAAAGAGGAGGAGAAGGTGATCAGGGGCTGGACCTGACCACCTTCGTTTCCCATCCTTCCTAATCCCCTCCTTTTATCCCAGCCCCAATCTAAGGTGTTATGTGATCCGTGCCGAAGGATGGATGATGGAGGGGTTTCTGTATTATGAACGGAGCCCCAAGGGTACCAGGCGACCCACTTGAGTAAATAACCTTACTCCGGTATGCGGTACTCTGCCGGAGCGGACAAAATACCATAGATAGAGCTTCAGAGATTTTCCCCTATAAGGAGAAGGAAGTCTGGAGACCATCCTCCGGAAGCGCAGAGGGTACAAAAGCGCTAACTAGTGGGAACCTCCCAAAATTGCACCTGAGGACCCGAAGAAGACCATCCCGAAGAAGGAGAAAGGAAGTACTTTCTCCCGAAACATAGGGAGCCTGAATAGGCATTATCAATGATGGTTTGTACAGATTCTGCAAAAAGGAAGAAACACTATTGCACCTGCTGATAACTTGTAAGGCAACTTTACTGCAGAGTGGCAAGTGCTTCGGGACACTCAACAAACCATAGAAAAACTTTTACAGCTGGAACCAGCAAAACTGCTGAGCTTCTTGGAGGCGTTGAAGCTAACTGCTGGGTACTTTAGTAAAGAAGAGTAAAAGTACAATAGTTTTTTTTAAAACGCAGTGCTATAGTTACCCTCAAAAAATAAAAATAAAAATATCACCCAATATCCTAGGACCCAATGTTCGACCTATGTGTGATTCCCTTGTGAAACAACCACTGCACCCTAATGGTTTGAGTACTAATAAATACAATATAACCTTTTTTTAAGCAACTATATTTTTTCTAATAAAACCGTAGCAAAGGGGGGGGGGGAGGGCGGTCCTACCGGGCCGCCATTTTGAGGGGGTAAAAATAGAAAATAAGAGAAAAAAAAATAAAACAAAAATCAAACAAAAAATCTGAAATTTTATACCATAATAAGTTTTCAAGGTCATAATTGCTTTTATATTTTATGTGTGAAACGGATTTTTTCAACTATAATATTTACAAATTAAAAATAAATTTATTTCAAATTTTTCAAAACAACTTTTTAAGAGGAGTTGAAAGTTTATATTTGTTTGCTTGAATTTTTATGATTTGAATTATACGTTTTAGTTTTGGAAAATCTTTGGTTTTCTTTGATAATAACTGTATATGTATTCGAGTACTGTAATAAGAAGAAAGTTCAATAAATTGAAAGTTCAATCAATAAAAGCAGTGCGAAATTGGATCATTCATTGTGTAATTACATGGAAATAAATATTTTTAGAATTTTCTGGAATTTTGAAGGTTAAATATTTCAACTACCAGCGGGGAGAGGGATTTAAAAATCTGCCCCCCCCCCCCCCTCATAACAGCAGTACGAAATTGGATCATTCATTGTACTTACACGGAAATAAATATTTTTAGGATTATCTGGAATTTTGAAGGTTAAATATTATCAACCACCAGCGGGGAGAGGGATTTAAAAATCTGCCCCCCACAATAACAGCAGTACGAAATTGGATCATTCATTGTACTTACACGGAAATAAATATTTTTAGGATTATCTGGAATTTTGAAGGTTAAATATTATCAACTGCTAGAGGGGAGTGGAAGGGATTTACAAATCTGACCCCCCCCCCCCCCCCACAATAACAGCAGTACGAAAATGGATCATTCATTGTAATTACATGGAAATAAATATTTTGATAACTTTCTGAAATGTTGTAGGTTAAATATTATCAACCGCCAGCAGAGAGTGGGAGGGGGAGGGATTTACAAATCTGACGCCCCCCCCCCCCCCCAAATAACAGCAGTACGAAATTGGATCATTCATTGTAATTACATGGAAATAAATATTTTGAGAACTCTCTGAAATTTTGAAGGTTAAATATTATCAACCACCTGCGGGGAGAGGGATTTAAAAATCTGACGACCCCCCCCCCCCTCCCACAATAACAGCAGTACGAAATTGTATCATTCATTGTGTAATTACATGGAAATAAATATTTTTAGGATTATTTGGAATTTTGAAGGATAAATATTATCAACTGCTAGCGGGGATTGGGAGGGGGGAAGAATGTACAAATCTCTCCCCCCCCCGGTACCAAAAATAGTTGTTTCTCCACTGAGTCCTCTCTATTAAAAGAAGGTTCCCTACAGCAAATTATGGAAATACGAATGTTTCCTAGAAAACAAAGAAACATTAATATCCCAAACAGTAGCTCCATTAAAATTATATGAGGCGTCCAGTGTCAGAGGGGCGAGCTAGCCAAATTATAGTTTTGAGATAATTAGATTTAAAGATTTGGAAGTTTCCCAACTCTCAAGAAGTAGCACAACATTACTTATAACACATAATTATAATATTTCATTACCCATACATTGTTATGAGAACTTAAAAAAAAACATATTAAAAAATTTTCAAATGTCAAAAAAAAATTAGAAAAAAAGCCACATTTTGAAAATTATGACATTTATAGTAATAAACATACAAAAACATAATAAAATGATTGCATTAAGATCAAAATAAGATCATTGAATACCCATTTGCTGATATTAGTAACTAATTTTTAATAATTAATTTTTTTATTAATTTTGGAAAATCTTGACACTGATGCATTACTGGAGCAATGAATGTTTTTATGTTGCTAATGTTTGCTTTACAATGTGAATTAAGCATTTAGACCACGACATCAGTGTTGTAATTAATTATACTTAATTGCATTATTCATTAGTGCATTAACTGAAGTGTATCACAATCAAGATCATTATTTTGTTCTTAATGCAGTAATTATGACTATTAAAAAACAAGCTATGCTAGAGCTTCTACAAACTTGTCATAAGTGAAAATATCGCTTCCAATCTTTGTATACATATAGAGGAGGGTTGCGTCTTTCATATTCCATGCCTAACTCAAAACCGGTAAATGTGACGGTTCGCCCCTCTGACACTGGACGCCTCATATTTGAACTATCCTCATCCTTAAGAAAAATACTTGTTGAAAACCAACAATGAATATATTACGGCTTATCATCATACTAATTATAAGGATCATTTACACATACTGCATTGTAGCAAGTGTCAATCTTATGGCCATACACTTAAAAGTTTGTAAATCAAATAAAGATATAGTCGATTCCGGTTAATTGGGACACATCGGGACCGAGGCGTTTTGTCCCAATTAAGCGGTTGTCCCAATTAAACGAATTTCACTTTTTTTTTGGAAATTCATTTGATTGGTTTTAGAAACAATGCCATTAAGCATTGGAAGGGGGGGGGGGGGGGTGTTTGTTTTGCCGCTGCACTGGCTCGGATGGAAAAGATAGCAAATGTGAACATGAGGCAGCTGAGGATTTTTAAAACACGGGTATCGGGGGTTCAGAAAGAAGCCGCCTTTCTGGCTTTCCCGGGATTTAGAAGGGGGTGGTGTTTGTTTAGCCGCAGCATCGGCTCGGTTAAACCGGAACTCAGTTAAAACATACTCAGTTAATCAGGACTCTACTGTACTAAAATCTTAAATGTACTTTCCCAATTAAGCGGAATGTGTCCCAATTAAACATTCAAATTTACAATTGTAGTTCATAGTTTGGTTTCCGTTCTTTGAGATTTGTCCCAAATAAGCGGCTGTCCCAATTAAGCAGTGTCCCAATTAAGCGGAATACACTGTATGTGGAAACTGCAGTAAAAGTGGCCATCAAACTAAAGACTGCCGATCTTATAAAGAGAATGGTTTTAAATGTTACAATTGTAAAGGACAACATCGATCAACTCTCAATGCCCAACTTTTATAGCATATCAAAACTCATTATTATGCAATATTCAATATGATTAACTAACAAACTTTTTTTTTAAATCCATACTCTTCTACTTCTACTTTAATCTATACATCTATACTCTATACTTCCATTTTATTTCTCTCTTTTCACTTTCATTTTCCAAGGGTCACTGACCCACACAGCTGCCAATAGCAGTTCAATAGGATTTCGATCCGGAGTTCCACCCGAGAGCTCTTAAAATACTGTCGGTACCACGGGGACGAGGTTCCAAGCCCATGAGTTAATTTCATTTATCATTTCAATTATTTTACTTTCATCCATTTTCCTTCTCTTATTACAGGTTTTAACTCATGCCTCGTCATGCAGTCGGACTCGTGGTGGCTGTGGTTCCTTACTCAGGTAGAGTAGACACAAATGATCTTATGTGATGTGTCGCTGTATGAGAAGCAAGTATCTTCTCGGGTGGGTGTCTGCATAACACCAAGAAGGAGTTAGACCTCAGGCCCTCACTGGTAAGTGGGCCTGAGTATTTTATAATATTTTATATTTTATTATTGAGATATTTTATTATTTTATAAATATCTCACCAGTGGGTGGGAGTATTTATAGCAGTATCTTCTCGGGTGGGTGTCTGCATAACACCAAGAAGGAACTAGGCCTCCGACCCTTACCAGTGGGTGGGAGTATTTATAGCAGTACTCGTATCTTCTCGGGTGGGTGTCTGCATAACACCAAGAAGGAGCTAGACCTCCGGCCCTCACCAGTGGGTGGGAGAATTTATTGGCAAAATGCTCCTATACGGGTACTCATTCTTAATGAGCCTTGGCCCGGGGGAATGGGTATTTCCCTCTTCGGAGGGAGACGACCGAGCCCATACGAGCACTAGGTAGTCCTTAAACAAGAAGACCTTGTAGGGGGTAGCCTTCTCAAAAAGCTAAAAAAGTAACTATGAAATCAAAATTACTTCTAAATACATGAAATTGTAATCGAAGTATAAAAAAAAAATAAAAAAACTGTTATAGAAATATACAATCTCTAATTGAAATTTCTAATTATTTAATTGAATTAAATTAATTAATTATTTATTAATTAATTAAATCAATAATTATTCTAATCATTATTTCTAATTGAAATCTCAAATTAATGAATAATTTTAAAATAATTAAACGAAGCATTGGCTTGCATAAATTACTCTACATAAAACTTAATAAGCACTATAAGAAATAAAGTGAAATTCGTTGTAACTATTTCGCGGTGACTTCTAACATAATCAAAGTTTCTAGAATATTTAGATTAAAAAAAAAGAGTATCTTTTGATGTGCTAGAACAGTATCAAATTCTATACCTTGTAAAAAGAAGATTTTAAAAAACTTTAAAATAGCAAATGTGTTAGCTATCGCAATTGCTAGGTCAATAACAACTCACGGTGTTGTTATCTGACGTTATTTCGTCAACTATCTAAGAACATTCCAAATAATTCCTATATATATTTGATCAATCAATGATCAAACCACAATATGAAATGGAAAACAAGACTAAGATCTTTCAAGGGGCAGTAATGGAGTGATTAAGCACCACCAATAGCCTCTAACACTCAAATTCGACTTTTGGCCTTCACGAGGCTACCCTGTTAACCTGCTATATGCAGGGACAAACGAAAGAGGAGGAGAAGGTGATTAGGGGCTGGGCCTGACCACATTCGTTTCACAACCTTCCTAATCCCCAATCTCCTCCTTTTATAACAGCCCCAATCTAAGGTGTTATGGCGATCCGTGCCGAAGGATGGATGATGATACAGAGGTTACTGTATTATGAATGGAGCCTCAAGGGTAACAGGCGACACTTGAGTAAATAGCCTTACTCCGGTATGCGGTGCTCTTCTGGAGTGGACAAAATACCACCGATAGAGATACACGGATTTTCCCCTGTGTGATACTAAGGAGAAAGAAGTCCGTAGGCCATCCTCCGGAAGCGAAGAGGATCCAAAAGCGCTAACCTCCCACAAGTGCACCTAAGGACCCGAAGAAGACGATCCCAAAGAAGGAGAAACGAAGTTACTTTCTCCCGAAACGTAGGTAGCCTAAATGGACATTATCAATAATGGCTAATGCAGATTCTGCAAAGAAGAGGAAGAAACACTGTTGCACCTGCTGACTGACTATAAGGCAAAGTTGCTGCGCAGAGGCAGGTGCTTCGGTACACTCAACAAAAACCATAAAAAAACTTTTACCGCTGGAACCAGCAAAAATGTTGAAGCTTCTTGGAGGCGTTGAAGCTAACTGCTGGGGTACTTTAGTACAGAAGAGGGTAAGGTAAGTAAAATAGTTTTTAAGACGCAGTGCTATAGTCACTCTAAAAAAAAAAATCAACCGTAACAAGCGGTCTTCGTCAGAGTTTTCAGACAGTTTAAACAGTTTTTCTTCGTCATCTTTGGGTTTTTGACTCTGACGAAGATCGCTTCTTACGTTTGAAAGATCTTAGTCTTGTTTTCCCATTTCATATTGTGGTTTGATCATTTATTAATATTTCCTATATAAGACCATCTGTATTGACCTGTCTGAGTTGAACATCATTCACGCAGCATATGTTCAGCTATGTTTAACCCTTTATCTACAGCTTCGTATACTGCGTAGAACAGCAGTTTTTCTTCTGACATAGAACAGTTATAAAAGAAGATGGCTGCTCCAATATTATTTTTATAAATTTCTTTAATAAGTATTTATAAAAACAGCAAATCTTTTATATTTTAACATTACAACCCCAAAATGACTACAAATGGAAAGGACAAGTCAGCTTCTCTATTCTCAAATACAAGAGAATGTATATTTATATTACACTTACAGCTAAATAGGTTGAGTTTTTTATTTACCTCTATCAAAGAAAACATTCATATTTAAATAATTTTTATAAAACCATACACTTCTTATAACAAACAGCACTATTATAGTTACTTCTAAAAAAAAAGGTTATACTGTAATTCACAAAAAGTACTATGCAATAAAAACAAAATTCCTACAGAAAAAAAAAACAAACATCTTAGATATAGATTCAGTAGAAGTTATTGGAAAATCAGATAATTTATAGAACAACAAATACAAAAAGAATAACAACACAGTAGAAAAGATAAGAAAACACTTGAAGCTGGACATGGAACAAATCAAGGAGATTAAAGGTATTTGCGATATTAAAAACCAACCAATGATTTGGAATGGAATTTACATTTTTGATAATAATTTAGATTAGAATTTATTATAATGAAAGAGCTTGAGAGCTCTTCTCAATCAGAGAAAGAATTTTTTTCTTTTTTTTGGAAAATATATATTGTTAGTACCGTGATACATGTAATGCTAGCTTAGCGATTAAGGTAAAATAAAAGGTACATATTTTACCTAATACAATAATTAGGTAAACTGCAAGTATGTGGCATCTCATAGATAAGCGACCCCGGTACCAGCGGGCGAGGAACACAGTCAAAACGAGTTCAACACCAACGGTGAGACAAACGGACACGAAGGATCTCTCAAAAGCATCCCTCATCCCTTGATGACAATATCACTAAGACTGTTGTTTTGACTGCAGGTAAGGTCAGTTGTAAGGACTACCTCACTGATTCAAGACATGGGTCGTCCAGGAATTGCCCTTTGACCAGAAAATGACTAGGTCACTTCCAGAATGAGGACAATTATCAAGTCTTTCATTATTAAGAGGGTCGAGGGTCTAGCTCCCTCTTGATGCCTCTGCAGGACTCTCCAGAGAAGATACTGTTTATCACACAGTATCTCACCTCTACCACAAGAGAAGTCTATCTTTCCTCGGAGAGGAACCGCAGCCACCTCCCGAGAAGATACTGCTTTTAACACATCAACTTTCTAAATAAAGTCTCTTTTCCTGGGTAAGGAAGTACAGCCACCACGAGTTTAATACCGACGGTGGGACAAGTGGAAACCCGAAGGATCTCTCAAGGGCATCCCGCACCCAATGATACCGACAATATTACTAAGTCTGTTTTAGCTGCAGGTAAGATCAGTGTTAAGGACTACCTCACTGATTCAAGACCTGGGTAGTCCAGGAATTGCCCTTTGACCAGAAAATGACTAGGTCGCTTCCAGAGTGAGGACAATTATCAACTCTATCAGCCAAGTTCATGGACTTTGTCAATGGTAAGGGATCGAGGGTCTAGCTGCCTATTGATACTCCGCAGACACTCTCCCGAGAAGATACTGCTTCTCACACAGTAACTCCCCTCTACCACAAGCAAAGTCTATCCTTCGTAGGCAAGATACCACAGCCACCACTAGTCCTACACCAATGACGGTTCTATATAATTTTAGTTTTTAACAGCCACCACTAGTCCGACATCAATGACGGATCTACATAATTTTAGTTTTTAACAGCCACCACTAGTCCGACATCAATGACAGTTCTACATAATTTTAGTTTTTAAAAGCCACCACTAGTCCGACATCAATGACGGTTCTACATAATTTTAGTTTTTTAAGGACATAAAGAGAAGTTCATAAACTATTTGATAATTTATTGCATTTATATGGAAACATACATTCTTTGAATATTGTTGATTTACTTTTTTTCTCTTGACACAAATAATGCATTTAGCTAATTATGAATAATTATATATTATTTATAACTACAAAATTATGACGAAAAAAAACATTTAATACAAGAAAAAACATAAATTAAATTTTTCAAAAACAATAGGTAATTAATACAAGAACTTTTCTCTTTTTGAATATAATTTGAACTTAAGCAATTTGATGACCAGGGTTTCTTGACAAAGAGTTATTAAAAAGTTTTAGTCTGCCAACATAATGATAGAATTTATTTTATTATAAAAAAAATATACCAATGAAATACGAATGACAATTTATGAAATATATATATATATATATATATATACATACATCATGATTTGTTTTCTTGACCCAATATTTATATGATGTAATTCATTTTGAGGTTTGAGGTCCAATGATTAAAACTAGTCCTTTTGCCGACGTTTCGACATATATTTATGTCATCTTCAGGGCTACAACATGATTGTTTTACAATTAGCACTACTATGTAATAAATTACCATAATAGTAGTAATAGTAGTGCTAATTGTAAAACAATCATGTTGTAGCCCTGAATGATATGTAGCCCATAAATATATGTCGAAACGTCGGCAAAAGGACTAGTTTTAATCATTGGACCTCAAACCTCAAAAAAAATTACATCATATATATATATATATATATATATATATATATATATATGATGATCAAACCACAATAAGAAAATGGGAAAACAAGACTAAAATCTTTCAACCGTAACAAGCGGTCTTCATCAGAGTCAAAAATCCAACTGGACTCTGACGAAGACCGCTTGTTACGGTTGAAAGATCTTAGTCTTGTTTTCCCATTTTCTTATTGTGGTTTGATCATAATTTGTTATTTCTCGTGTTTATGTGAAATCTTTATATATATATATATATATTATATATATATATATATATATATAGGCAGAAAGAACTGACGAAAGCAATTTCAATATTTCGACTTTCGTCGTTGTCTGGAGTAGAAGTTGGCCACTCAATTGTCAGATCATGGCTGACAAGCAGACAACCTGTTATATTCTTCTTAGCCTGATGTCCCAGTGGGCCACTTCTACTCCTGATAAAGACGACAGTCAAAATATCTAAGTGAGTTGAATCAGTTCTTTCTGTGTAATGTAATCGAGACTTGTACTCGAAGACAGTTTCCTTTCTAAGCAGGACTTTGGGGAAGTGTTATCCCAGTGGTAACGTGCTTCCCTCTGGGCTCGTAGGTTCGGGGTTCAATACTCACTCTGACTTTCAATTTATTCACGTGGGTGATACTTAAATCTGAGCATATCGTCCATCGAAGAGGACGTTAAACCGTTAGTCACATGCCTGTACGATGTTAAGTACTCCTATCTACTCTAAATACACTTCCAATTTATTCCTATTTAGCATTTCTAATGTAGAATATACATTGTTTGAATTCACAAAGAGCCAGCACTCGGTCTATATCTGTTAGCTGTGAGACAGTCACAGCAACCTAACCAAGCAGGGCATTTGTTGTTAGCCAATCCTCAAACCACGAGTCTTATCACCACACAGGATTAACAAAACAGCATATATATATATATATATGTACATATATATGATTCGCGCTCCGTTCTTCGACGTGGGGAGATCTCTCTCACTTCGTCCTCTCTTCAAGTCTACTCTCCTGATGACGAACAACAGTTCGAAATATTGAATTCTGTAAGTTTTCTTTGTATTGTCTTTTCTGTGTCGTGCTTTGTGTAATTTAAAGTTACATATATGTATATATATAACAAAGGCTGATAACGACTGATATATATATATATATATATATATATATATATATATATATATATATATATATAATATAATAGATAGATAGATAGATAGATAGATAGATAGATAGAATATAATATATATAATAAATACTAAACGAAGGAAACACACAGAAAGGCACAGACATAACTCACATCGATATTTCGATGTGAGTTATGTCTGTGCCTTTCTGTGTGCTTCCTTCGCTTTGAATTTATTTTATTTAAAAACCTCCGCTGGGCCGTTTCTTTTAATTGTATATATATATATATATATATATATATATGGTTTTCTATGGGTTGTCCGGGGAAAGGCTTGCCTGAAGATAACCAGAGAATGGTTGAAACATGTCGCAAATACCACCACCAGGTCAACAGTGCAGAACTTTTCATCACCTACCAGCCACCCATCAATAGCAGCAATAACATTCAACTGAAGAAAAAACATGAACATAAGAAACCGAAGAGAACAATATACAAAACCTACAACTTGAAGATGTTTCTACGAGAAGAAGTTGGATTCCAGTGTCAACATCTCTTAATAATCAAGAGGGACTGTGCAACCTCTACCCCTGTTGGCATGAAGATGAAGGCGGCTTTTCGCAGTAAACAACCGAGAGTATCATTTAAATATCCAGCAATATCCGTAACAGAAAATAGTAAACAACAACAACACCCAACCACCACAAAAATCAAAAATAGAAAGGGAACAGGAGTTCACTGTAAAGTGAGGCTAATGTTTTCTGCCAAACATCATTTAACACAGAGGGACTGTGCAACCTCTATACCTATTGGCAGAACGCAAAGGCTTTTTGCTGAGCAGCGGGCAACTGGGACCTTACGCTTGGACCTGTAACTCTACTCCCATTGGTCAACATCGCATCGAATCATATTCCTTTCCCCGGACAACCCATAGAAAACTGTATATAAGGACCAACGTCTGGGCCATTTCCTTGCCTGAAGATAACCAGAGAATGGTTGAAACATGTCGCAAATACCACCACCAGGTCAACAGTGCAGAACTTTTCATCACCTACCAGCCACCATCAATAGCAGCAATAACATTCAACTGAAGAAAAAACATGAACATAAGAAACCGAAGAGAACAATATACAAAACCTACAACTTGAAGATGTTTCTACGAGAAGAAGTTGGATTCCAGTGTCAACATCTCTTAATAATCAAGAGGGACTGTGCAACCTCTACCCCTGTTGGCATGAAGATGAAGGCGGCTTTTCGCAGTAAACAACCGAGAGTATCATTTAAATATCCAGCAATATCCGTAACAGAAAATAGTAAACAACAACAACACCCAACCACCACAAAAATCAAAAATAGAAAGGGAACAGGAGTTCACTGTAAAGTGAGGCTAATGTTTTCTGCCAAACATCATTTAACACAGAGGGACTGTGCAACCTCTATACCTATTGGCAGAACGCAAAGGCTTTTTGCTGAGCAGCGGGCAACTGGGACCTTACGCTTGGACCTGTAACTCTACTCCCATTGGTCAACATCGCATCGAATCATATATATATATATATATGCCGAATGACCGAGGAACGGTCGAAACCGGTCGCAACGACATGAGGGACACGAGGAAGGCGCCACGCATTCATAAGAAAGCACTACGGAAAAAACTCTAAGAACAAACGCCTGACATACTCAACTTCAACCCATAATGCCCATAGCCCGGACCAGATTCTTACGACGAACTCTTCTGCGTGAGGACGCCTATGCCATTCCTGCCCTCTGTGAAATTAAAGTAGGGACTGCGAGCCCTCTCCAGGAAGGACGACGGAGGCGGCCAAGCGTACGAGGAGAACGAAGAGGAAAGATGTTCTCCATACACCCACAATAATAGAAACTACAGAAAACACCAACAACCAGTATCTAATGAAAACCACTAAGCAAGATAGGAAACACCAAATTCAACGAGGTACACTTCCAAGCAAGGGCGCTAAGACCTTCATCCAACTCTATTGGAAATTAAGTAGGGACTGTGAGCCCTCCCCTGGAGTGAAGGCTGAGGCAGCTAAGCAGACGGAGTGTGCTAAGGAGAAAGGTGTTTAAGGAAAAAAACACCCACAACCAATAAGAAGTGTCCAAAGTAATACGCAACAGGGATTGGCTCGTCTTTTTCAATATATATATATATATATACGGTAAGGTCTCCAACAGTCGCTTCGCAGTGCGCTTTTTCAAAATTCAAAACTCTGTATTTATATTTATATAAATTAAATTTATTATATAACTTTAGTTTCTTAGGTAAATTAAACTCTTACTGGTCCTAAATATAATAAAAGAAAACCTTTTTATTCAATTAAAACAAAGACATTTACTTTTAATAGGATTTGATAAAGCTGACACGAATATTAAAAGAATAGGCATTTTATTTTCAATCTGAAGGAATTAAATTTCGTTAATTATAATTTAGTATCGCCTTTTTTTTATATATATATAATAATTAATTCCACATTCTATTTATGTGCATATACGAAAATAAAAATGGGTATTTCTTACCTTGTTTATTTATTTGTCTATCGTAAATTTTCTTTTCCAAGCTGTTATCCGTTACTAGCCTGTAGACAAAGCAAGGTTTCTTTTGTCCGTACCTGAAATAAGCAAGATATATGTACGTATATATATATATATATCAATGATCAAACCACAATAAGAAATGGGTACTTCTTACTGAAACCCACATCAGTTGGGTTTTGGACTCTGACGAAGACCGTTTGTTACGGTTGAAGGATATTAGTTTTGTTTTCCCATTTCTTATTGTGGTTTGATCATTTATTGTTATTTCACGTGTTTATGGGAAATCTTTATATATAATATATATATATATATATATTAGTATAAATAGGGAGCAGATTTTCTTTTATACAAATTGTGTTAAACTGAATTGCCTTAATCAAACATACCTTTCTTTTGAGCAGTTTTTCATATTTTCTTGATAATTTCAAATCATCTTGATTTAAATCTAAGCTTTTTGAATGGATTGGAAATTCAACGAAAGAGCGAAATTATGGTCTTTAAAGCACAAAATTTTTGTCACAAGTAAACTCAGTCACCAAGAGGCATAGGAAGATGAAACTTTGAAAGTAGATTTGTGTATGTCTAACTTAAAATTTAAGCATTGAATGCATTGAAAATTTTACGTACAAGCGAAGTTATGGACTTTTAAGCCATCTTTGGCTAACTTCACAGACATGCTTATTTTAAAAATATACAGGTATTGCAAGGAGGTATTGTTAATTGATATCAATTTCATTTGCATTTAAGCTCCCAGCAATAGAGATAATTGAAAAAGGTATTTCCCAAAGTTCAAGATCTGCCATCTATTTAGAATAAAAAGATTTGTGAACGAGCAATTCTCATCCCTACAAATGAGGAGGCAGGAAAAATCAACAAGTTCTTGCACTAAATCAAGCTGAGGAAAGAACTTACAAGTCAGTAAAAGGAGGGGGCAGTTCATTTTCCGTGATTGAAAAATTTTCCGGAGTGAGCTGACTCCGTGACTGCCTGCTCAGAGGGGGATGGGTAGAACTGTGTCGAATGGCTGTTTCTAAAGGGCTTGCCCACCCCTGGTTGCCTTAAGCTACCCTGGTAGCATGTACCTACCTTCTTGCTTAGGATTGGGGCAACCGGTGTATCGTCTATAGCGGACACCAAGAAGGAGGTTTCTACAGTTGTGATGGGTTGCCAGCCCTTCACGACGTTTCTGTGTTGGCCCTATGTACAATAAAAATGATAATTGTAGCCAGTGGGACTCCTCTGAGGGTCCGTCTCGGATCACTGGCCCAACACATTCTACCGATCCTCAGATCGGTCAACCAGTTGTTGCTACTATAGAAGATGAAGAATCAGACAATCCATCGCCTAGTATTGGATCAAAGTGTCCATACTGCGATCGTACTTTTGCGTCTGCCAGAGGACTAGGTGTCCATAAACATCATGCGCATCCCGATGCCGCGAGCGCTGAAGTTGCGACCGCTTCTATTAAGAAGCAATGGTCGAATGAGAAACTTCGCCTGCTCGCACATTATGAAGCCCAAGCACTCTCTTTGGGATTGCGAAATATGAACTTGCATCTGTCACAATTAATCACTCAGAGATCCCATCAAGCCATTAAGGGCGTTCGTAGAAGGACCGATTACCGCCAATTGGTGCAAGCAGCAGTTGAAGGCTTAGCCAGAAACTCTGCTGAACCACAGGCTGGTACATCAGGCACCTCCGAACCTGATGGTGAGCCGAGTGAAGGTGACAAAAGTACTGGTGAAAATTGTCTATGGCCAGCTATCAGGAAGCTTATCGAAACGGTACGGAACGTCAGAGCGTTCAAAGCTGATCGACTAGTTCGATTAGCAGAGGACGTTCTTGACGGGAAGGACTGTGGAGATGGCATTTCTGATTGGCTAAAAGAAATATTCCCTCCTTCTAATAAGTGGTGTAAAAGGCATAGAAGAGAGAGGAAAGAAACTAATAAAGGAAATAAATGTGTAATTGTTCCAAAATTGCGGCAGCTTTAGGCGTGAATACGCAAAGATGAAAGGTCTTTATAAAAAGAATAGATCATCAGCTGCACAGTATATTGAATGGACCAATAAAAGTTAAGCTTCCAACTCTTCCAGAAATGGTTGAGTATTGGAAGCCTATTATGACGCAAGAGTCCGCGCCAAGTATACGGCCAAATCTTTCTGTTAGACAAAAACCAGAATTAGAGTTCATATGGGGCGAGGTGACGTGCGACGAGATTTCAGAGGTTCATGTCCCTCTGACATCTGCGGACGGTTTAGATGGCATCACCCCCCGACAATGGAGAGCTGTTCCCGTAGTGGAGAAAGCCCTCTTATACAACATGATATTAGCTTCAGGTGGCTTTCCACAGTCTGTTGGTCGCCAGGACAGTCTTTGTTCCGAAAAAGGAACAAAGTACTGCGCCTGGTGATTTTAGACCGATTAGTATTAGTTCTGTTGTTGTGCGTGAACTCCACAAGGTCTTAACCAATAGGTTAAGAGGGGGCGGTCTTGTGGATATGAGACAAAGAGCATTGAACGACGGTTGTCTAGAGAACATCGTTGTACTCTCGTCAGTCCTAAGGGACTCTAGGGCTAGACGTAAAGAGCTACACATAGCATCTCTAGACATACAAAAGGCTTTTGATTCAGTGAGCCATAGGGCCGTAGATTATGTTCTACGTGAGCTCGGGGTCCCTAAAGAGTTTTGTTTGTATATGTCTAACCTTTATAAGCTCATCACAACCATAATACAAGTCGGTGGAAATCTATCTGAACCAATATTTGTTGGGCGAGGAGTTCGACAAGGAGATCCCTTGTCAGCTACCGTCTTTTGTCTGGTAGTGGACGATGTGTTGCGCTCGCTTCCTGAGGAAGTTGGGTATACCCTTGAATGCAACACACGGATAAGTGCCATAGCGTATGCGGATGACGTCCTGCTAACAGCACATTCTCAGGTTGGAATGCAAACTATGTTAAATAACTTCGAGTACAGGGCCAGAGTGCATGGTTTACGGCTGAGAGCTGAAAAGTGCTCAGTCGTTTCCATTGTTCACGATGGCAAGGCAAAGAAGTATAAGGTCGTCTCTAACTCGTTGTTTAAAAACAACGATGGTGTGTCTTACCCCCAATTATCTGCCTCGCAAGAGTAGAGATACCTGGGAGTAGACTTTAGGCCTGTAGGTGCTAAAAGACCGGGTGGTTCTCTTGCACCGATGTTAGAACGCCTCACAAAAGCTCCTCAAGCCTCAACAGAGACTTGAGATATTAAGAAATTATTTGCTTCCAAAACTGTACCACCAGCTTGTGCTCGCAGGTGTAACTATGGGCAAACTAGGTGCTCTGGATAAGCAGGTCCGAATAGCGGTCAGAAAATGGTTACGCTTCCCCCTCGATGTCCCCATCGCCTATTTCCATTCGGATGTAAGGGATGGCGGACTAGGGGTGCCCAGCACCATCCCCGGTATTATGGTAGATCGTCTTCGGCGCTTGTCAGAGGCTGACTCGACTGAGGTCAGAGCTGTCTCAGAGTCCTCCTGGGTCTTATTTAGGCTCAGTTGGGCGATGAGGGCTTTGTCCAAGGGTGGGAATATGCTAGACAGCGCAGCGAAGCGGAGTAATGCTTGGAAGCAACTCCTCTACCGATCGGTGGATGGGAGTGAATTGCGGGAAGCAAGTTCAGTAACTCCATCAAGTTGGTGGGTTGGTGGTGGGTCCTGCACGATACCTGTGCGTGATTACGTCCAGTACCATCACGTCAGGATTAACTGCTTTCCTACTAGAGTCAGAACGTCCAGAGGTCTCCGGAGAGAGAACCTAGAGACGATTTGTAGAGCTGGATGTCATGTGAGCGAGACGGCAGCCCATGTTATTCAGGGCTGTCACCGAACTCACGGAGGGAGGATTCGGCGACATGACGCCGTAGTCTCTACCCTCGCATCTGCTCTTACAGATAAGCGCTGGCAGATAGAGACTGAACCGCATATAAGTACACCGCAGGGCCTTAGGAAACCAGACCTTGTGTGTCACAAAGAAGACGCTGTGGCTGTTATTGATGCACAAGTCGTGTCAGCTTCATCCTCATTGAAGGCTGCGTACGAGCGAAAGTGTGATTATTATGGTACAAATGAGGCAGTGGTAGAATCTCTCATGGAGAGATTCAGTGTCCCTCGGGGAAATATCACTTTTTCCTCTTGTACCCTATCGTGGCGTGGTATTTGGTCCAAGTGTTCTGCTGAATGCCTTCTGGCAATGGGGCTGACCAAGAGACTACTAGCTGGTTTAACCACTAGAGTCTTGCAGGGAAGCTCCACCAGTTGGAATAGGTGGAACAAAATGACGGCATGGAGAAGATCTGATCGTTCATTCTCTGATAGAGTTGGTGTTGGCTGACCGGTGTGGCGACCGGTATTATGTCTCAGGTGAACTCCCACACCTTTCATCTTCCTTTTCTGGTTCCAGGGAGCAAGAAAGGGACCAGTTTTTGAGAGTAGATTGGCGGTGTTTTAGTCGGTAGTCTGGTTTACTGGGAGTCCGACACTCCCCAGACTTCGGTCTGGGAGTGCGTAAATGCACTTCATCGCCTAATTTCTCTTTAAAAAAAAAAAAAGTAACACGGCCAATCATGCTGTTACGAAACTTGAGTGCCCTACGACACCGAATTCTTGCTTTGCATAGATACATCATAGAGGCTGATAAGAATTGGTGTCGTACTGGGGAGTCAGTGTTTATACCATGCATACCATTGATACCTAGCAACTGCTCCTTTCAATTAAAACGGTTGCAATTTCCCGTCAGTGTCTGTTTCGCAATGACGGTAAATAAGTCGCAAAGGCAAACTCTGTCTACGGCAGGAATTGAAGTGAGTGAGACCAAGTGTTTCTCACATGGTCAACTGTATGTTGCTTGCTCAAGAGTTAGAGGTTCCAACTCTCTGTTCCTCCATGCACCTGAAGGACAGACAGCTAATGTGGTATTATACAGAGGCACATGCTTAAATAAATATATTTTTTCCTATTCTATAGTTTTTCTAATAATATTTTTAAATACCACGACGTATCATCTATGAATTAATGAATTTAGACCTTCGCTCAATAACTCAAATAAATCCTAACTCAAAAAAGAAAACATTTTCTTGTTGAAGATGGATGACACACGAAACCGGTCCGAGAGCTACAGCAACAGTGTACGAGTTGATCAACGTCCAAACCACTATACGATATGAGAAAAAAGGCTGAGATCTTTCAACCATAACAAACAGTCTTCGTCAGAGTCAAATCCCAATTTCAGTTGTAAAAAACCCGTCAAAGGCGAGGGCAAGTTTGCTAGTCCAATAATAAAGAAGCATGACAACATTTGCAAATCAAACTGGAATTCTGTCAGTAAACAAAATAAAACAGAAGTTTTAATAAATTACCTATAAACTCTGCAAACTGCCTGAGTGTCATGGCATGGATTCCATGAAGCATCAAATACAATTACTCTGTTCGCTCCCACTAGATTAATGCCCAATGAACCAGCTCTCGTAGAAACCAAAAACATTTGAAAATTAGGATTTGAATTAAATTCGTTTATTAATTTTTCTCTTTCTGACGCCGAAGTACTTCCATCAAGCCCTGAAAAAAAAATTTTTTTGATAAAAATCTCATTTTTTTTTAGAAATTCCAAAAAAATTAGTTATACAACTATAAAAATATAAAATCAGATGATCATTCTTTGTGATTTTTTGTTGTACGTACACACTATAAAGATGGCAAAAAAAAAGAGAGAGACTTTTACCTAAGATATTTTATTTCATTAATAACTATTATGCAAGTTTTGGTGTCAAAAACATGGAAAATTAGTTCATAATCATTTCAGAAAATCTGGTAAGACAGGACGCAACTTCATTCACCTAAGCACAGTGGACGACGCTTAATGTAAACACATATAATGTTTTCAATCGGTTAATACTATAGGAATTCCTGATTCTCGCCCCAATATGCAATATTCATTACAAATATATAGTTTATTGTGATCAGAACATCGGTTATTGCTTAGAACAGGGGTTCTAATCCCCACCTGGCAACCAATTTATTCATGTGGGAGGTGAACAAATCTGAGCACGTCGTCCCTCAGAGAAGGACGTTAAACCGTCGGTCCCGAGCCTGTACGATGTCAGGTACTCGTTAAAGATTAATACTCTACATACATTTGACTTAGGCAAAATTTAGGACTCCCACTGTAGAATCAATATTCATTGTGTGGTTTCACAAGGGCGAAAGCTCGGCCTACGTGTGTTTCCTTGTGGGACTACCACTGCAACCTAACCTAAAGACAGTGATTGATTGATAGATTGGGTTAGGCAACAAGAGTTTGATTTTTGAACATAAAAAACTGACCGAATCCTGATTATGCATTACAAATATATAGGTTATTGTGATCAGAACATCGGTTATTGCATAGGAACGGGGTTCGATCCCCACCTGGGCCTCGATTCATTCATGTGGGAGGTGAATAAATCTGAGCACATCGTCCCTCGGAGAAGGAAGTTAAACCGTCTGTCCCGAGCCTGTACGATGTCAGGTACTCGTTAAAGATCAATACTCTAAAAACATTTAAGTTAGGCAAAATTTAGGACTCCCACTGTAGAATCAATCTTCATTGTTTTATTTCACAAAGGCCAAAGCTCGACCTACGTGTGTTCCCTTGTGGGACTACCACTGCAACCTAACTTAGGCAAAATTTAGGACTCCCACTGTAGAATCAATCTTCATTGTGTGATTTCACAAGGACCAATGCTCGGCCTACGTGTGTTCCCTTGTGGGACTACCACTGCAACCTAACCTAGGTAAAATTTTAGGACTCCCACTGTAGAATCAATCTTCATTGTATGATTTCACTAGGGACACTGCTCGGCCTACGTGTGTTCCCTTGTGGGACTACCACTGCAACCTAACCTAGGTAAAATTTTAGGACTCCCACTGTAGAATCAATCTTCATTGTGTGATTTCACAAGGGCCAATGCTCGGCCTACGTGTGTTCCCTTGTATGACTACCACTGCAACCTAACCTAGGCAAAATTTAGGACTCCCACTGTAGAATCAATCTTCATTGTATGATTTCACTAGGGACAATGCTCGGCCTACGTGTGTTCCCTTGTGGGACTACCATTGCAACCTAACCTAGGCAAAATTTAGGACTCCCACTGTAGAATCAATCATCATTGTGTGATTTCACTAGGGACAATGCTCGGCCTACGTGTGTTCCCTTGTGGGACTACCATTGCAACCTAACCTAGGCAAAATTTAGGACTCCCACTGTAGAATCAATCATCATTGTGTGATTTCACTAGGGACAATGCTCGGCCTACGTGTGTTCCCTTGTGGGACTACCATTGCAACCTAACCTAGGCAAAATTTAGGACTCCCACTGTAGAATCAATCATCATTGTGTGATTTCACTAGGGACAATGCTCGGCCTACGTGTGTTCCCTTGTGGGACTACCATTGCAACCTAACCTAGGCAAAATTTAGGACTCCCACTCTAGAATCAATCATCATTGTGTGATTTCACTAGGGACAATGCTCGGCCTACGTGTGTTCCCTTGTGGGACTACCATTGCAACCTAACCTAGGCAAAATTTAGGACTCCCACTGTAGAATCAATCATCATTGTGTGATTTCACTAGGGACAATGCTCGGCCTACGTGTGTTCCCTTGTGGGACTACCATTGCAACCTAACCTAGGCAAAATTTAGGACTCCCACTGTAGAATCAATCATCATTGTGTGATTTCACTAGGGACAATGCTCGGCTTACGTGTGTTCCCTTGTGGGACTACCATTGCAACCTAACCTAGGCAAAATTTAGGACTCCCACTGTAGAATCAATCATCATTGTGTGATTTCACTAGGGACAATGCTCGGCCTACGTGTGTTCCCTTGTGGGACTACCATTGCAACCTAACCTAGGCAAAATTTAGGACTCCCACTGTAGAATCAATCATCATTGTGTGATTTCACTAGGGACAATGCTCGGCCTACGTGTGTTCCCTTGTGGGACTACCATTGCAACCTAACCTAGGCAAAATTTAGGACTCCCACTGTAGAATCAATCATCATTGTGTGATTTCACTAGGGACAATGCTCGGCCTACGTGTGTTCCCTTGTATGACTACCACTGCAACCTAACCTAGGTAAAATTTAGGACTCCCACTGTAGAATCAATCTTCATTGTATGATTTCACTAGGGACACTGCTCGGCCTACGTGTGTTCCCTTGTGGGACTACCATTGCAACCTAACCTAGGCAAAATTTTAGGACTCCCACTGTAAAATCAATCTTCATTGTATGATTTCACTAGGGACACTGCTCGGCCTACGTGTGTTCCCTTGTATGACTACCACTGCAACCTAACCTAGGCAAAATTTTAGGACTCCCACTGTAAAATCAATCTTCATTGTATGATTTCACTAGGGACACTGCTCGGCCTACGTGTGTTCCCTTGTGGGACTACCATTGCAACCTAACCTAGGCAAAATTTTAGGACTCCCACTGTAAAATCAATCTTCATTGTGTGATTTCACTAGGGACACTGCTCGGCCTACGTGTGTTCCCTTGTGGGACTACCATTGCAACCTAACCTAGGCAAAATTTTAGGACTCCCACTGTAAAATCAATCTTCATTGTGTGATTTCACAAGGGTCAATGCTCGGCTTACGTGTGTTCCCTTGTGGGACTACCATTGCAACCTAACCTAACTTAAACACAATGATTGATTGATTACGTTAGACAACAAGTTTAATTTTTGAACATAGAATACTGATTACATATACACCCATTCTATGGCTGATATACTATTGAGTATGTGATATATAAAGCTTTATATAACATATATAACAAGATTTTACAACAACCAGTGAAACCACAATCAACTATACCACTATACGAAATGAGAAAAAAAGACTCAGATCTTTCAACCATTCAAACAGTCTTCGTCAGAGTCAAATCCCAATTTTAGTTGAGATTTGACTCTGACGAAGGCTGTAGCCCTGTAGACTTAGTAGTAATATTGCTAATCTCAGTGAAAATAACCCATCAACTATATTTATAACTAGATTACCCATGACCCTTTGTGTCACTCAGACATTATAGCAATAGTTGTTGAAATTAACTCACTGAGCATGATTGACAGGGATAATTTGAATTGTTTCTTATTCATAAGGTATGGAAACAGATTCTTATATGGTCTTATATCAAGCTTTTGATATAGTATTCTTAACATGATTCAAGATATATACACAGTAAGTATTCACTTACTTGTATATATAGTAAGACATAAATACTTTTGCTAAAGGTATTTAGCAAAACAAAAATCATTTAAAAGTAAAAAAAAATATTACTTATTTTATCATATAAATAAATAAAACATCAATTCAAGTTATATACACAATCAAATATATTTAAAACACACAAAATTTGTAAATTGAAATATTCAATTTATTTACCTAAGATAAAATAACATTAATGAAAGAAATGTCTTTATAATATTACCTTAGAACATTCATAATTTATCTCATAGTTGTGTTCAAGTTTGTTTCTAAAATTATTCATTTTTAACCTCTAACGTACTAGTTTATTATATATTTGTTACATTTATTTATAATACATATAAATTCATTATATTATAAATAAATTCATTTATAATACCCTGGATTCATGCCTTTATTTTATTACGAGTGTTTATATTTCGCAAATTTTAAATAAAAAAAGTTTTTTTGTTATATTTATATATAATACATTTTCACTAGTGTCATCGGCGAGCACGCAAACGACTGCCTACCCTGTCTCCATGCCTTTATTTTATTACCAGTGTTTATATTATTCAAATTTTAAATTCAAAAAATTTTTTTATTACATTTATTTATAATATATTTGTGCTATGTCATCGGCGAGCAAGCAAGCCAGTGAGCTACACTGGCTCCATGCCTCTATTTTATTACCAGTGTTTATATTATTCAAATTTTAAATTCAAAAATTTTTTTTATTACATTTATATATAATACATTTGCACTTATGTCATCGGCGAGCACGCAAGACACTTGCTAGCTTGGCTCCAATTTTGGGAATAGAGTAATAATATTTTTTTTGTTTAACATTATTCGGGTAATAAATGATATATATTTAATTTAAGGGTTCTATCTCCACGGAAAATGGGTAAAGAAACAAACAAACTCAGGAACTGTTTAAATGCTTTACGAATTAGATGTTATAATGCAGTACTGACTGTAATAGTTGATATTTCTTATCCATCTCTCAGGTCTTTCAGGAACTTGCTGTTGCTGAAGAAGTTCTTCAATTAAATTAAGTGTAAATAGTGATTGAGAAAATACCAGTATTCTATCCCCCAAAGCGATTGATTCTTCCAAGATACAAAGAAATACCATCATTTTAGCGGATTCTTCAACTTGCCCAGGAACGTAACCTTTCATTAGTTCAATAGCCTGAAAGGAAAAAACAAGAAAATAGTACAATCACATAACCACATCTATAGGGTGTTAAAAAATGGTTGACCCCATTCTAAATACCCATAATTTGGAAACTACTTGCTGGATCATAATGAAACTAAATATACAGTGGATTCTGCTTAATTGGGACAGCCGCTTATTTGGGACAAATCTCAAAGAACGGAAACCATACTATGAACTACAATTGTAATTTTGTATGTTTAATTGGGACATTCCGCTTAATTGGGACAGTAAATTTAAGATTTTA
Organism: Hermatobates lingyangjiaoensis; assembly: GCA_026182355.1. Taxonomy (NCBI): domain Eukaryota; kingdom Metazoa; phylum Arthropoda; class Insecta; order Hemiptera; family Hermatobatidae; genus Hermatobates; species Hermatobates lingyangjiaoensis. The sequence continues at coordinate 38,125 of JAPFBL010000494.1, read as the reverse complement.
GTGCAGTAGAGTCCTGATTAACCGAGTATGTTTTAACTGAGTTCCGGTTTAACCGAGCCGGTGCTGCGGCAAAACAAACACCACCTCCTTCTAAATCCCGGGAAAGCCAGAACGGTGGCTTCTTTCTGAAGCCGATACCCGTGTTTTAAAAATCCGCAGCTGCCTCATGTTCACATTTGCTATCTTTTCTATCCGAGCCAGTGCAGCGGCAACCCCCCCCCCCCCCTTCCAATGCTTAATAGCATTGTTCCTAAAACCAATCAAATAAATTTCCAAAAAAAAAGTGAAATTCGTTTAATTGGGACAGCCGCTTAATTGGGACAAAACGCCTCGGTCCCGATGTGTCCCAATTAACCGGAATCGACTGTATTTTATGTTGAAGGTCATAAGTTATATTGGTTAAATTTATGAAGAAAAGTATAAATATTTGTTGGTTCTATGATAGATTTTCATGAATGTTCAATATGAGCGCTGCCTGTGACTCTGCACACGTCGAGTCGGTATTCGAGCTCGTGCCAAACTCGATGTAGCATGTCTTCGGTAATAGTTTCCAGTGCAGCTGTAATTCACTGTTTCATTTCTTTAATGTTAGCTGGAAGAGGAGGTATGAAAACTAGCCCTTTCACATAACCCAAGAGGAAAAAAAACACCCGGAGAAAGGTCGGGTGATCGTGGTGGCCATTTCAGAAGCTAATCGTCTTCTTCATTTCTTCGACCAATCCATCTCTCTGGCAGAACCTCATTGAGGTAGGATCGTCCAGTGAGCTTTCAGTAAGGTGGAGCCCCATCCTACTGAAAAATGAAACTTTCGTCTTCATTTTCTATGAGTTTATCAATTAGCTGACTTTGAAGCATTTGAAAATAAACATCTCCGTTCACATTTCCTTCGAAGAAAAATGGCCCATAAACTTTTTTTTTTTGATATTGCACAAAACAACTTTTGATGAGACCCTCTCATGTTCAATTGTGTCATGAGAATTTTCTTCGCTCCAAATTCAAACAGTATGTTTATTAACTTTGCCACTCCTGTGAATCGTGGCTTCATCACTAAAAACTAGCCGATCATCGAAATCGCCTTCTTCGAGTTTATCTTGCATTTCAACACAAAATTCTTTACACACAAAAACTTGGAAACATTTCTATACAAGCTGTGAAAATTTTGGATCATTCCAACGAAAATTGTCAATATTATTGGGCTAAAAAATGGGGTCAACCATTTAGGAACACCCTATATATATATATTAACTACAGGAAAAGAGGTAATATAAAAAAAACTTATAGAAAAACACGCAAAAATATTAGCTAGCTTCCAGATAAAAGTGTGACAAACACAATAAGGTTAGTTCAAATTTAACTAGGAGAATAATGGAGTGGGAATTTAAGTTGTAAAAAATCAAGCAATTCTCAAAAAATACGTTGCATATATATTTCTATAAAAAGTTTTCACATAAGCACGTGAAATAACAATCAATGATCAAACCACAATAAGAAATGGGAAAACAAGACTAAGATCTTTCAACCGTAACAAGCGGTCTTCGTCAGAGTCAAAACCCCAACTGACTCTGACGAAGACCGCTTGTTACGGTTGAAAGATCTTAGTCTTGTTTTCCCATTTCTTATTGTGGTTTGATCATTGATATATATTTCTAGACATCTTCAGCTTCCAATCAAAACAAGAGGTCTTCGTCAGAGTCAAACATATACTATACTGATTTCACGAGTTCATTGTGAACTCTTTATATATATATATATATATATATATATATATATATATATATATATATATATATATATATATATATATGCAGAAAAATCACAATAAATAAACACGTGATGCAATCAATGAAGTTTAAACTACAATGGAAAAAGTAAAACAGTAGAAATAAAAGCTCTGAGGCCTTTCAATTTATGTCATCAGAGAGCAAATAAAATAAAAACTCAAGTTTATGTATATAAACTTGAAGATGATCAAACCACAATAAGAAATGGGAAAACAAGACTAAGATCTTTCAACCGTAACAGTTGGGTTTTTGACTCTGACGAAGACCGCTTGTTACGGTTGAAAGATCTTAGTATTGTATTCCCATTTCTTATTGTGGTTTGATCATTGATTGTTGTTTCACGTGTTTATGTGAAATTTTTTTAAACTTGAAGATTTATAAAGTTTATATTTACATATATACAATGATTTCACCTAAAAATGTGAAATAACAATCAATAATCAAACCACAATATGAAATGGGAAAACAAGACTAAGATCTCCCAAGACAGGTGACAAGCAGTCTCCGTCAGAGTCAAAAACCGTCAGAGTTTTTGAAATCTTCGCATTTTGTGTGTGTAAGTCAGAGTCCGTCAAAAACCCAACTGTTGGGGTTTTTGACTCTGACGAAGACCGCTTGTCACGGTCGAAAGATCTTAGATGACACATAAATTTTCATCTCTCCGATTTTACTTACAGTGTTCTTCAAATGTTCTTTAATTTTTGAATGGATATTTCTTAAATAAGCAAATATTTAAAATCATTATTTTATTATTACAGAAATATTTCAATTTAGTTTTTTATTTTTTTTTCTAAATTTTGACCTAAATGATAAGTAACTTTGATTTCAAACGATTTTGCGATGGAATGAATAATTAATAGAAGTTATAAAATTAAAAAGAAAAATATTTTAGACAATAGTTAAAATGAAATTTAAAGAATTTCTGCTCACCCAATCGTAAGGAATTCCAGGTTCTTCTTTATTACTGCTCTTCAAAGGAGGTTCCTTCTTCTCTTCTTTATCATCTTTTCTGCTACTCTCTTTTCCATCCATTTGTTTTTCACTATTTTCCTGAATTCCACTAACTGGTTCAGTTTGACAAGAAATTTCTTCAGTTTTATCTGATTTATCCTTTTCAATTCTATTCAATTGATTTGGAAAACCAACAGGATATTTATCCTTAAATTGATTATTAGCAAATCCACTTTGTTGAAAATCCCCTTGATAATTTTGTTGCCTATTTGAATCAATAGGATAATTTGTTGGATAATTATAATTATTAAATTGTACATTTTCATTCACTTTTTGCTTAAATCCAATCGAAGAATTGTTACTATTACTATTTAAATGTTGACTCTGATTTGAAAAATTTTGAGAAAACTGACCAGTTTTCTCTGCTTGAGAAAATTGTCCTTGATCATCATTTCCATATGGTTTATTTGAATTTTTATTTCCAAATTGTCCAAATTCTTTGTTAAAACTTTGATTTTTCTCTGACTGTGTTGCTTGATCCGTTTTCATATTATCTTTTGGCAAATTTTTATAAACAAATTGCATATTATTAAAATCAGAATTTTGTTCATTATCCTTTTTCAATTCAGATTTATTAAATCTATCATTTTCAGAAAGATTTGATTTATTAAAATCTTGATTGTAATAAGTTTGATCAAAACTATGATTTCCAGGAAAATTAATATCATTATTATAATTATAATTAACTTGATTTCTTTGATTATAGTCAGTAAATATTTTATCTTTACCATCAAAATTTTGATTTGGATGATAAAATTGCTTACCATCAAAATTAGCTGGTTTAATGGAGTTATCACCAGCAAAATTTCGATTTTCTGCTTGAACTTTCGATTGATTTTGATTTAAATTAAAATTCTGATTTTGATAAACATTTTGTGGAAAATTTGAAATTTGATTCAAATCATTATAATCATTTCGGCCTTGAAATGATTGATTGCCTTGATTTTCAATTTGTCCACTTTGATAATTTCCTTGATTATCAATTTGATTGCTATTATTTCGAAATTCTTTCCCATCATTTGATTGAACATGTATATTACCAACAAAACCATGATAATTTGGATTATTTTGAGATTCTAATTGATTTCTAAATTCTTTTGAATCATTTTGAATTTTATTATTAAATGGAATAGAATGCATATCTTTTGAAAATTCATGAATTCTTTGAAAATTTTGATTTGATTGACTTCCTTGATTATCTGTTGGGTTATTTACTTGATTTGAATCATTATTTTGATCAAACGAACTTGAATGTAATTGATTTCCTTGGAATCCAGGAACTCTTGGTAAATTAGTATTAGTAGTTTGTTGTACCTGAACCCCTTCACTTTGTGTACTTCCATCCTTAGCATTATTTGCTTGAAGATTTTGATTAAATGAATTTGAATGAATTTGATTTGTAGGATATCCTGGAATTCCATGAAAATTTGGATTATGCTGTTGTTGAGTTTGTACAGATTCAGGATGATTTATTCCTTGATTATTTAAATCTTTTGGTTTATTTTCTGTAACATTAGGATTAAAAGCATTAGGATGCATCTGATTCTGTTGAAATCCTTGAATTCTTTGGAAATTCTGATTTGATTGATTTTGATGTGATTCAGGATGATTTATCCCTTGATTATTTAAATCTTTCGGCTCATTTCCTTGAACATTCTGATTAAAGGAATTAGGAAGCATTTGATTCGATGAGAATCCTTGAATTCTTTGAAAATTCTGATTAGGCTGATTTTGAAGAGATTCAGGACGATTATTTCCTTGATTATTTAAATCAGTTGGTTCATTCCCTTGAAGATTAGGATTAAAAGCATTTGGATGAATCTGATTTGGTTGAAACCCTTGCATTCTTTGAAAATTGGGATTAGGTTGATTTTGGAGAGATTCAGGATGATTATTTCCTTGATTATTAATATCTTTCGGCTCATTTCCTTGTACATTCTGATTAAAAGAATTAGGATGAATTTGACTTTGTGGGAATCCTTGAATTCTTTGAAAATTCTGATTAGGCTGATTTTGAAGAGATTCAGGACGATTATTTCCTTGATTATTTAAATCCTTTGGCTCATTACCTGAAACATTCTGGTTAAAATTATTAGGATGAATCTGATTTGGTGGGAATCCTTGAATTCTTTGAAAATTCGGATTAGGTTGATTTTGAAGAGATTCAGGATGATTATTTCCTTGATTATTTATATCTTTTGGATCATTTCCTTGCACATTAGGATTAAAAGCATTTGGATGAATCTGATTTGGTTGGAATCCAGGAATTCTTTGAAAATTGGGATTAGGTTGATTTTGAAGAGATTCAGGATGATTATTTCCTTGATTATTCAAATCCTTTGGCTCATTACCTGGAACATTCTGGTTAAAAGTATTAGGATGAATTTGATTTGGTGGGAATCCTTGAATTCTTTGAAAATTCGGATTAGGTTGATTTTGAAGAGGTTCAGGATGATTATTTCCTTGATTATTTAAATCCTTTGGCTCATTACCTGAAACATTCTGGCTAAAATTATTAGGATGAATCTGATTTGGTGGGAATCCTTGAATTCTTTGAAAATTCTGATTAGGCTGATTTTGAAGAGATTCAGGATGATTATTTCCTTGATTATTTAAATCTTTTGGCTCATTTCCTTGAACGTTTTGGTTAAAAGCATTAGGATGCAACTGATTCGTTGAAAAGGAAGGAAAATTTTGATTATTTTGTGATGTTTGAGATTCATTCCTTTGATTATTTTCATTAAACTGATTTTGATTAGAAAATCCTTGATTTCCTCGAAAATTCTGACTGTTTTGAGAAGTTTCCAATTGACCTTGATTACGAAATTCTTTCTGTTCATTCCCTTGAACATTTTTAAAACTATTTCCCTGATTTTGCTTATTTTGAAATCCTTGAACCCTATGGAAATTAGTATTATTCTGTGATGTTTGATTAACTTTACTACTTTCCTTATTATCCAAATTTTTGTTAAATACATTTGTCTGATGGGAATTTTGAAATTCACCTAATCTCTGAAAATTTTGCAAATCTTGACCTCCTTGAATATTTCCCAACTGACTACCTTGTCCTTTAAATTCCTTACTCTCATTTTGCTTAAAACCACTACCAGATTGAGTTTTCCCAAATCCTTGATCTAAATTTTCAATACTTTGGTTCTTTTGATATACTTCAATATTTTTCTCTAAATTTTGATTGAAAATAGTTTGCGTTGGTTGTGAAGAACCTTCATGCAAATTAGCAGGTCGATTGAAAAAATTACCTTCATTACTCGTCCCTTTATCAGTAAAATTCTGTTCAATTCTTCCTTGAAAAGGAGGCCCCTGACGGTATTGATCAAAATATGGTAATTTCCCATCATTAGGAGGTAAATTTGATGTATTTGGTAAATTACTATTTTGAATTACCCACTGATCTTGCATTCCAAATGTATTAGGAAACATTCTAGGATTATTTAAATTTTGAATATTCCAATCTTCATTTGATGGTGTTTTTTCATTCTTTTTAGCCTCTTCTTTTCCACTTTGGAATTGCATTATATCATCTTGTGGATTATTTGTCCCTCTATGGCTAACAGTGTTTGGCCTTTCTTGATTTTTAATTGGTCTTGGTTCAGAGGGATCAGAAATCCTTTCCTCTCTTCTAAAAACTTCTCCATTTCCTATTTCATCATTAGTTTGACTCTTTTCCGAAGATTGAATAGGATTTTTTAAATTACTATTCGTTTCTTCAAGACTATTCCCCATTCCTTGATTCCATGTTTCCTGAAAAGGAACTTTATTTAAACTCCATTGTTCTTGCGACTGACTCAAATTCCATTCTTGTAAATTACTTGGATTTGAAACATTTTGCAAAGTTTGCAAATTTGGTTGTTCTTCATCCCAAATCCCATCATTTCTTTGTTCCAATTGCCTTTGACTATTCTGTTGTAAATTACCACTAAATTGACCTTCATTATTACCAAAAATTCCCAAATTTTCATTATTTTGAAATAATTTCCCTTCAAAATTCCCATGATAATCAAATGATTTACCATCAAATTGAAATTGATTTCCACCTTCTTGAAAATTTTGATTAAAGTTACCTTCATTAACATTTTCAAAAGCATAATTTTGCTTAACATCAAAATAACCTTGTTGAAATAAATCCTGGCTGAACATTTGATCACCAACTTCTTGTTTCAGTTTTCTTTCAGGCTCACTTTTAATATATTGATTTGGGAACTGTTCTTTCTCATATGGCGGATATGGTGGTACATTTTGAGAAAATTCCCCTTCAGGAGGATAATTATTATAAACTAATTGACCACCAGAAAATCCTCTATTTAATTTCGCCGGTTCCTTTTTAGTATTTCCTTTTTTCGTAGTTTTCTTTGCTTTCTTTTGTTTTTCTTCTTTAACATTAGTTAAAGCTGGTGCTGGTTCTTTTTTAACTTCTTGAAAATTAAAACCTTGATTATTCCAACCTTCTTGTTTAACAGAATTATTAAAATAACCTGGATAGTAATTATCATAATTGTATTGGTTCCAACCATCATGGCAATAACCTCCAGATGGGTTATTGCTATTAAACTGATTTTGTTCATAATAACCAGTACCTTGCTGTGAACTTTGTCCATTGTTATAATTTTGTTGATAACTACTACTACTACCAGCTGGAAATGGCGGATAGCTAAATTGGTTTCCAAAATTTTGATTTGGTTGCCCTTGAGGAACATCTTTTTCTTTTTTAATTGTTATAGGAAATTGGGGCGGTGGAACTTTTTCAATTCCTTGTTTTGTTTGATTAGTTACAGTTTGACCCTGAAAAAAAAAATTAAATTAATATTAAAAAATGATTATTGTAGATCAGGAAGTCGAAAATTTGTTTTTGGTAAAGAACTATATACTATGAACAACTTTACAGGACTTTAATCAAAGGTCTTCATCACAGAAGGATTTAACAATTTCATGAAATTAATTTTTCAAAAAAATTTTATTTAAATATAGTGTTAGATTGAGATATGAGCCGTATCAGGCTGGGAAAGAGCCTGATGAGAGACTTTTCTTAAACAGCAGGATATTAGGTAAAAGAAGAAGATGAAAACTATAAAGGACTTAATTAAAACTATAAACTCATCTTTGTCTGAACTTAAACATCTTAGGGAAGTGTTATTGTTGTCAGGTAAAACGGGTAAAAAGAGAAAGGCGGATAATCAAAACTTTTAACCCATATGATGTAGGTTTTTTTTTAAATATCTTTATTAATAAATAAAAAGATTTCACATAAACACGTGAAATAACAACCAATGATCAAACCACAATAAGAAATTGGAAAACAAGACTAAGATCTTTCAACCGTAACAAGCGGTCTTCGTCAGAGTCAAAAACCCAACTGGGTTTTTGTACTTACCAACGTACTTTTCAGTTGGGTTTTTGACTCTGACGAAGACCGCTTGTTACGGTTGAAAGATCTTAGTCTTGTTTTCCCATTTCTTATTGTGGTTTGATAATTTATTAATAAATATACAACTACGCATATTCTGCGTAACAGGCATATGTAGTAATAGTTTACACAATAACATCGATGCACATGAGCAAAGAATGGAACCCACTGGTTCAACTTTTCACTTTGTTTATTTTTTTTTAGTATATTATTGTAATAGGAGATCCCTGGGCCATTTTCTCTTGAGACGTCTTGGGGGGATTCTGGAAACGTGAGGAGGAAGCAAGGATTCGTACAAAAGGATTTGGGTGAGAGGAAAGGTTGTTGTGAAATGACTTGTAACGATCAGAGGCTAGGTTTTAGATGAATGGAATTTTTAGGAAGGGTGTAGTTTTTGACGTAATAAGGATCATTTGTGAATGATCTAGGTGTGAGAGTAAACATAATTAGGACGATAGTAAATACAGGAGTGATCCACAAGGGTACCAGGCGACCCTCTTGAGTAAATAGCCTTACTTCTGTATACGATGCTCTGCTGGAGCGGACAAAATACCACCCATAGAGATACAGGGATTTTCCCCTGTATGATTTTAAGGAGAAGGAAGTCCGGAGACCATCCTCCGGAAGTGCAGAGAGTCCAAAATCACTAACTAATGGGAGCCAATCTCCCACAAGTGCACCTAAGATCCCGAAGAAGAAGAAAGGAAGTTACTTTTTCTCCTGAAACGTAGGGAGCCTGAATGGACATTAACAATGATAGTTTATGCAGATTCTGCAAAAGAAGAAACACCGTTGCACCTGATGACTGACGGTAAGGCGACTTTGCTGTACAGAGGTAGGTGCTTCGGGACACTCAACAAAACCGTACAAAAACTTTCACCGCTGGAACCAGCAAAAGTGGAGCTTCTTGGAGTCGTTGAAGCTAACTGCTGGGGTACTTTAGTACAGAAGAGGGGAAAAGTACAATAGTTTTTTTAAGACGCAGTTCTATGGTCACCTCAAATAATAATAAAAAAAAATATATTATTACTGTATACTATCGTGATTTAAAAAAAAAATAAAAATTCTTTAATTAAAAATTTTATTTCCTTTTCTGAAAATCATTTACTAAACTATGCTCTCTAAATTGACGAACTTGGATCAGTAAATAGAATTATTTATGAATAATTTAAAAATTTGAAAAAAACATACATTTTATATAGACGACAATAGACTAATTAGTATAAATAACGATATATTATTAATTTAGTACACACAAATTATCCATCACTTTTCTTAAACAGGTTTTTGTAAAGTAAAAAAAAATCAAAGACAGTATTAAGGGTTTCCTACTAATTTATTTTTCGATTTCTGGTATCGGCAATATTATTTTGTTTATTCAAAGATTTTTTTTTAATTTTTTTACTTTATATAGAAGATAACTAAAATGAGAATATATAATTATAAAAGACATATAAAGTAGGAAAGGATTCTTTCTGCGATATAGAAAGAAACTTTTTGTGTCAGAGAAAATGTTTGTTTGGAATTTTTTTTCAAAATTTCTGTTGACTTTGTAAGTAAGAAATTGTATGATAATATCTTCATAATATACAGAATGTGGGTCAGATTAGCTCAGTGGTTAATGCAATCGTTTCTGAACTGGTAGGTCCAGGGTTCGATCCCCACCTGCCGTCGATTTATCCACATAGGAGGTGAATAAATCTGAGTACGTAGTCCTTCGGAGAGGACGTTAAAACCATCGGTCCCGAGCCTGTAAGATGTCAGGTACTCATTAAAGATCCTTATTCTATAATAATACTTGAGTTAGGAAAAACTTAGAACTCCCAATATAGAATTAACAGGTAATATAGCTCACCCATGACTAAAATGGGTGCCAAATAATAAATGAGCCATAATTTCCGCCCCTAGAACAGTATGTATACAAAATGCGGACCAGATTAGCTCAGTGGTTAACGTACTCGTTTCTGAATTGGTAGGTCCAAGGTTCAATCCCCACCTGGCCCTCGATTTATACACGTAGGAGGGGAATAAATCTGAGTACGACGTCCTTCGAAGAGGACGTTACAACCATCGGTCCCGAGCCTGTAAGATGTCAGGTACTCGTTAAAGATCCTTATTCTATAAATATACTTGAGTTAGGAAAAACTTAGAACTCCCAATATAGATTTAACAGGTAATATAGCTCACCCATGACTAAAATGGGTGCCAAATAATAAATGAGCCAAAATTTCCGCCCCTAGAACAGTATCTATACAAAATGCGGACCAGATTGGCTCAGTGGTTAACGTACTCCTTTCAGAATTGGTAGTAGGTCTAGGGTTAAATCCCCACATAGCCCTCGATTTATCCACATAGGAGGTGAATAAATCTGAGTACGTCGTCCTTCGGAGAGGACGTTAAAAACATCGGTCCCGAGCCTGTACGATGTCAGGTACTCGTTAAAGATCCTTATACTATAAATATACTTGAGTTAGGAAAAACTTAGAACTCCCAATAAAGAATTAACAGGTAATATAGCTCACCCATGACTAAAATGGGTGCCAAATAATAAATGAGCCATAATTTCCGCCCCTAGAACAGTATGTATACAAAATGCGGACCAGATTAGCTAAGTGGTTAATGCAATCGTTTCTGAACTGGTAGGTCCAGGGTTCGATCCCCACCTGGCCGTCGATTTATCCACGTAGGAGGGGAATAATCTGAGTACGTCGTCCTTCGGAAAGGACGTTACAACCATCGGTCCTGAGTCTGTAAGATGTCAGGTACTCGTTAGAGATCCTTATTCTATAAATATACTTGAGTTAGAAAAAACTTAGAACTCCCAAATAAAGAATTAACTGGTAATACAGCTCACCCATGACTAAAATGGGTGCCAAATAATAAATGAGCCATAATTTCCACCCCTAGAACAGTATGTATACAAAATGCGGACCAGATTAGCTCAGTGGTTAATGCAACCGTTTCTGAATTGGTAGGTCCAGGGTTCAATCCCCACCTGGCCCTCGATTTATACACGTTAGAGGGGAATAAATCTGAGTACGTCGTCCTTCGGAGAGGACGTTACAACCATCGGTCCCGAGCCTGTAAGATGTCAGGTAATCTTAAAATCCTGGCTTTTTTATGTCAAGGTTGACATAAAATGTAAGGAACATAAAATATTTATAAAAGATATTAGGAATATACTTTTTTCCCCTAAAAGGAGTTGTTTTTGAACAAGCAAACACGATTTTGAATTATTTCAAACTATATTCTTCTGTTAGAACACAAATGAATAAACCGGTTTTGTAAGACAAACAAAAATCTAATATTGTAAAAATTCTAGTATATAAATTCTTTAAAAAATAAGTTTTTTTTTAAAAAAAATTTCCGATTTCGAAGAGAACATACAAAAAGAAAAATATCTGTAGATAATAATATCCAGTGGGGCTAAATTTAACAATAATAAATATCTTATTATTATTAAATAATAAGTTTAGTTATTATATAATAATAAATTATTATTATTAAAATAAGTAAATAAAATATATAATAAATGTATTAAATATTTATAGACAAAAATGTTTAAGAGGAGGGAGGGGGCTAAATTTTACTTTAAAATAAGTATATTAAATATATAATAATTTATTAAATATGTATATACAAAAATTTGAAGGGGAGGGGGGCTACATTTAACTTTAAAATAAGTAAATTAAATATATAATAAATTTATTAAATATTATAGACAAAAATGTTAAAGGGGAGGGGTGGCCTAAATTTAATTTTAAAATAAGTAAATTAAATTAAAACTAAGACCTGGGAAATGTAGTCATTTTTTTTGTTTATTCCTGTAAAATTTTGAATTTTGAAGTTATTACTGCTTTTTCATATTTTGGGGACTACTTATTAGGTAAAACATTATTAAGACAAAAGCAATAATAATACAAAAGAAGTACTTGATAATATCGCCGTTCGGTACAAAAATGATTAAATAAATAAATTTTTAGCTAGAAATATATATATTTCTTTTAAAGTACCTTTTTTTGTTTCCCTTTTTTCTCTTTTCCTCCTGCAGCTCCTTTTCTTTCCCCTAAGAGTGGCTCATCTAAATCCAAATCTTGAAGTTCATCCATTTCACGTTTTTTCAAAAAATTGTATAAAATGTCTGGATGATTCCATATCTGAAATATAAATAAGAAAAAAAAGTGATAAATAATGGTGGAGACATTTATTGGTGTGTCCAAATAACCATTGGTTATTAATTAATAATATAAAAAAGAAAAAGTGATAAATAATGGTGGAGACATTTATTGGTGTGTCCAAATAACCATTGGTTATTAATGAATAATATAAGAAATAAAAAGTGATAAATAATGGTGGAGACATTTATTGGTGTGTCCAAATAACCATTGGTTATTAATGAATAATATAAGAAATAAAAAGTGATAAATAATGGTGGAGACATTTATTGGTGTGTCCAAATAACCATTGGTTATTAATGAATAATATAAAAAATAAAAAGTGTTAAATAATGGTGGAGACATTTATTGGTGTGTCCAAATAACCATTGGTTATTAATGAATAATATAAGAAATAAAAAGTGATAAATAATGGTGGAGACATTTATTGGTGTGTCCAAATAACCATTGGTTATTAATGAATAATATAAGAAATAAAAAGTGATAAATAATGGTGGAGACATTTATTGGTGTGTCCAAATAACCATTGGTTATTAATGAATAATATAAAAAAGAAAAAGTGATAAATAATGGTAGAGACATTTATTGGTGTGCCCAAATAACCATTGGTTATTAATGAATAATATAAAAAATAAAAAGTGATAAATAATGGTGGAGACATTTATTGGTGTGTCCAAATAACCATTGGTTATTAATGAATAATATAAAAAAGAAAAAGTGATAAATAATGGTGGAGACATTTATTGGTGTGTCCAAATAACCATTGGTTATTAATGAATAATATAAAAAAGAAAAAGTGATAAATAATGGTAGAGACATTTATTGGTGTGCCCAAATAACCATTGGGGTTATTAATGAATAATATAAAAAATAAAAAGTGTAAAATAATGGTGGAGACATTTATTGGTGTGTCCAAATAACCATTGGTTATTAATGAATAATATAAAAAATAAAAAGTGATAAATAATGGTGGAGACATTTATTGGTGTGTCCAAATAACCATTGGTCATTAATGAATAATATAAAAAAGAAAAAGTGATAAATAATGGTGGAGACATCTATTTGAGTGTCCAATTAACCATTGGTTATTAATGAATAATATAAAAAATAAAAAGTGATAAATAATGGTGGAGACATTTATTGGTGTGTCCAAATAACCATTGGTTATTAATTAATAATATAAAAAAGAAAAAGTGATAAATAATGGTGGAGACATTTATTTGAATGTCCAATTAACCATTGGTTATTAATGAATAATATAAAAAATAAAAAGTGATAAATAATGGTGGAGACATTTATTGGTGTGTCCAAATAACCATTGGTTATTAATGAATAATATAAAAAAGAAAAAGTGATAAATAATGGTGGAGACATTTATTGGTGTGCCCAAATAACCATTGGTTATTAATGAATAATATAAGAAATAAAAAGTGATAAATAATGGTGGAGACATTTATTTTGTGTGTCCAAATAACCATTGGTTATTAATGTTATATTGGGATATATAGAAAAATATAAGTGATAAAAATAATGGTAAAAGAGTACATTTATTGCGTGTGTCCAAATAACCATGGTTATAAATAAATAATTTATAAAAAATATATAATTTTTTTAAATAATGGTGGAGACATTTATTTGGTGTTCCCAAATAACCATTGTCTCTTTTCCTCCTGCAGCTCCTTTTCTTACCTAAAGAAGTGGCCATCTAAATCCAATGTTGGAGTTCATCCATTTCATTGGTGTGTCCAAAAATTGTATACAATGTCTGGATGATTCCATATTGAATATATAAATAAGAAAAAAAAGTGATAAATAATGGTGGAGACATTTATTGGTGTGTCCAAATAACCATTGGTTATTAATTAATAATATAAAAAAGAAAAAGTGATAAATAATGGTGGAGACATTTATTGGTGTGTCCAAATAACCATTGGTTATTAATGAATAATATAAAAAAGAAAAAGTGATAAATAATGTTGGAGACATTTATTGGTGTGTCCAAATAACCATTGGTTATTAATTAATAATATAAAAAAGAAAAAGTGATAAATAATGGTGGAGACATTTATTGGTGTGTCCAAATAACCACTAGTTATTAATGAATAATATAAAAAATAAAAAGTGATAAATAATGGTGGAGATATTTATTGGTGTGTCCAAATAACCATTGGTTATTAATGAATAATATAAGAAATAAAAAGTGATAAATAATGGTGGAGACATTTATTGGTGTGTCCAAATAACCATTGGTTATTAATGAATAATATAAGAAATAAAAAGTGATAAATAATGGTGGAGACATTTATTGGTGTGTCCAAATAACCATTGGTTATTAATGAATAATATAAAAAATAAAAAGTGTTAAATAATGGTGGAGACATTTATTGGTGTGTCCAAATAACCATTGGTTATTAATGAATAATATAAAAAAGAAAAAGTGATAAATAATGGTGGAGACATTTATTGGTGTGCCCAAATAACCATTGGTTATTAATGAATAATATAAAAAAGAAAAAGTGATAAATAATGGTGGAGACATTTATTTGTGTGCCCAAATAACCATTGGTTATTAATGTATAATATAAAAAAGAAAAAGTGATAAATAATGTTGGATACATTTATTGGTGTGTCCAAATAACTATTGGTTATTAATGAATAATATAAAAAAGAAAAAGTGATAAATAACGGTAGACACCTTTATTGGTTTGTCAAAATAACCATTGGGGTGTTATGAACGAATAACATAAATAAGAAAAACCAAAGAAGATATAAAGAACAAAATCACTTATTGGAATCAATATTTTGAAATGAAGTTCGTTGTCAGGAAGAGACCAGAAGGGAAGAAGAGGTACGTTCGTTCAAGGCAGACGGTGGAAATTCTTCCCTTTTTAGTCTCTTCTTGACGACGAACTTCGTTTTGAAATATTGATTCCCAGTAACTTTTTCGTTCATTATGTATTATTTTTGTTAGTTATTTATCTTTCCAATTTAGTCTGTTTCTTTATTTCATTTATACATATATAACAGTTCAAAATTGAAGATAGGTAGCACAGAAAGTAAAAGAAACACACTTACAGACTCAAATTTTCGGGTAATCCGTCTTCAAGAGAAAAGAGAAAGGGAGACCAAGGACGTTGTAGACGCAACGGATCCTTTTCTCCTGAAGACGGATTACCCGAAAATTTGAGTCTGTAAGTATGTTTCTTTTACTTTCTGTGCTACCTATCTTCAATTTTGAACTGTTATTGTGTCTAGTTTGGATCGTCTTTCAGTTTATCAAGCGAAATATATATATATATAAAATTTATTATACACTTAACATAAACTGTGACACATAGACAGAAACATAAAGACTCACTTTTCAATATTTCGACCGTAATGGCGGTCGTCCTCAGAAGAAGTGAATTGACGGAGGGACGACGACGGTCAACTAAACAACTCACTGGGTGAGGGCTAAATCAGTGCTGCCGCAAAGGAGAAAATTAAAAAAAGGAACTAAGGAGTCGAGAGCAAAGAAAAAATATTGTTATTTAAAAAGGAGAATAAAGGTGAAGAAAACAAAAAATAAAGGAAATAAATACTAGTGTTAAAAAAAATGTAATAAAGAAATAAAAAACTAACGGTTTAAATTCAAGCCAGATTTCGAGCGTGGCCCAAGGAGCTAAATGTAGGCTTCCTCTAATTTATTATATATATATATAATATATTTTTTTTTCCTCACGTGTATTTTTCCAGCTTCAGTCATTTATATTACAAAGCTTTTCTTATATGCATATATATATATATATACATACAATTAAAAGAAACGGTCCAGCTGACTCTTTTAAATAAAATAAATTCATAACGAAGGAAACACACAGACATAACTCACATCGAAATATCGATGTGAGTTATGTCTGCGATTTCTATGTTTCCTTCGTTTTGAATTTATGTTATTTATATACACATATATATATAATATATTTTTTTCTCACGTGAATTTTTCCAGCTTCTTTCATTTATATTACAAAGCTTTTCTTATATGACTAATATATTTATTTACTAGGGTAGAACCGACATGTTTCGACTGGCTTCCAGTCATCTTCAGAGTAATTAAAGATTTGATAAAGTCTTCAGAGATGGTATTAAGAAACTGTTTACAATAAAGTATCCTTAGGACTAAGAGATACTTTAAACAATTACTGTAAACTGTGTCTTAATATTTATTGTGAATATTGCAATTTATGTGAAAACAATTAAAGCAAAGAACTTATATTAATTTTTTTATTAAATGAACTATTTACCCTTTCCAAAGGATTAGACCTTAACTTTGTATACACATTTTAAGCATTTAACATATTCTCTATTTTATCGACGTAATCTTTTTTATTTAATATTACTGTTACTTTAGATTTATCGGCTTTAGTGATTTTTATGGTATTATCTTTTTTAAGCCTAGAATAAGTCTCGATATAAACGTCTAGGAACGCTAACATCAGTTTTTTCTGAAAGACCGTATACCATTCCTTTTAAAATATTTAAATTATCGATATCTATATTATTTAATTTTTCAGCTTTACAAAAACCCTTAGCCACCTGAACAGAATTTAAATTATTACTTTTAGGATCAAAATTTAAACCATATCCTAATGCTGCTACTGCATTATTGTCTAATATTTTGTCTGATAAATTAAGAACTAATTTTTTATTTTTATTCCACGGGCTATTGTCAATTAAGCTCTGAAGTTTTTATTATTAAAAATTTTATTAAAAATTTAGAAAATTTTTTACATACCTTTCTAAGTTGCCAATAAATATAATCAAATACTACTTTCCACCAATCAGAAGGGATGAGCTGATTAAGATGACTTTTGTTACGCACCGAATCACCGAAGGCTAATTTCACATCACTCCGGCTCAAATAAATATTTTTTTTTAGCAACAAAGAATGAAAATTATCAAAAGGGCCATCACAAATATTTAGCAAACATTTAGGAATAAGAGATTTAGGTATTACCTTTTCACTTAAACAATTATTTAAAAATTTTAATTTTAGTTTTAATTTATGGGCCTTTGTCAAGCTAGACAAACATTTTTTCACTACAGGGACGATGCAAGGAGAAAGATGACAGAAATAGGAGTAGGTATCGCACATGGTATTCATCGATAAAAAGATTTCACATAAACACGTGAAATAACAATCAATGATCAAACCACAATAAGAAATGGGAAAACAAGACTAAGATCTTTCAACCTAACAAGCGGTCTTCGTCAGAGTCAAAAACCCAACTGAGTTCTACCACGCATTGTTTATATTCAGGATAAGAAAGTAATAACTAAATAACAAATCTAGGTCCATTAAGTAGAAAAATAAAGAAAAGTACCACATAAACAAAACAGTTACAGCAAAAGTTAAGAGGCAGGTTCTAACAAGGTTGCCAATTTCAGGCTGGCCAATCTTGGCCCAACAAACCCTAGAGTCAAGCTCGGCAACCCTGCTCGTTAGAACCTTATTAGAACCTCAGATTAATATTTTACCCAAAACTGTGTTTAATTTGTTTTTTCTTTATGTACTGAATAACTACCATTGAAATATAAAAATAAAATGCTTTAATATATAAAATATTACATAATTAGGCAGAAGAGTCATGTCATTCTTTAATTCGAAATGGTTTTAGCTAAATTTTTTTTAAAAAAATTATCATAAAGTATATATAATGAAATAATAAACCGGAAATGTATTTTATTGATATTTACTATAATGATAATTATCATCTCATTATAAAAGGATACTGTGATCTGATTCAATATTACAATAGAATAAAAATTAAGGTTATTTCAAGAAAAATAATAAAAGCAATTAACATTACAATATGTGAATGATAAATGAACAAATATAATTAACGCAAAAAAATGTACTTTAAATAAGAATTGTTGATAGGGCTAAGAGATTTTAATTAAAAAAAAAAAATTAAGTTTATTTAGTGTCATTTAAAATTAAAAAGAATTATACCATTAAAAAAAAAAGAATTATAAAATTATATAAAGAAATCAATAAGTCTTCTTTTTATCCAGATGATGATGAGGTTGAAATATCAAAGTAATTGTTGCTACTTGTAATCGTTTCATAAGTTGTCCTAAAAGACTTTTTCATGACTTTAAATAAATAATTCATATTAATGGATATGTCATCCTGAATTTGGCTTACAATGTATTTTAAAAGTTAAATAACTAATCAATAATCCATTATACTCTATGATTCACATGCACCTATTTGTAAAATTAAGTGTTTGAAATTCATAATATTGTATAAGGAATTTATACATTTTATTTTTAATACTTCAAATATACAATAATTCATATAAATGCATAATTCATTTTGACTAATACATTCTAACAATCATATCTTCTATTCATTAACGTGAATCAGTTTCCAGTACGTGGTATATTCTTATTCTCAAGAATCACAATGGATTCCCACATAAACATGAGGATTACGTTTATTTCTTATATTCATCATTTCCGTTATGTGAAGATTCATTTAAAACTAACGCAATTTTAAATATAATTTTTTTTTAAGTTTACATAAAATTATTCATGTAATTTATGTTTCATATTATATCATATTCTCCTTTTATATCACATATGTTATGACTTATAGATCATAATACAATTTTCTATGATTATTCCATTTAATTTTTTGTGATATTTGTATAAAACTTCTCAACGTTTTTTAGATTAACAATAAATTTATATAAAAGTAGATGGTTTCCACGTAACATATTCCATGATTCATCATTTAATAACCAAATATTAAATAATTCCTATCAATGACGAATATGTATATATAAATGAAATAAATATATTATATATAAATGAATATATATATATATATTGTAAAAGACGAGCCAATCCCTGTTACGTATTACTTTGGGCACTTCTTATTGGTTGTGGGTGTTTATTCGTTGAACACGTTTCTCCTTAGCACACTCCGTCTGCTCGGCCGCCTCAGCCTTCACTCCGGGAGAGGGCTCGCAGTCCCTACTTAATTTTCCAATAGAGTTGGATGAAGGTCTTGGCGTGTTAGGAAACCGACGGGGAAAAGGTCTACATACACCCACATCAATAGAATTTACAGAAAACACCAACAACCAGTATCTAATGAAATCCACTAAGCCCATAGTAAACACCGAGTTCGACGAGGTACACTTCCAAGCCAGGACGCCAAGACCTTCATCCAACTCTATTGGAAAATTAAGTAGGGACTGCGAGCCCTCTCCCGGAGTGAAGGCTGAGGCGGCCGAGCAGACGGAGTGTGCTAAGGAGAAACGTGTTCAACGAATAAACACCCACAACCAATAAGAAGTGCCCAAAGTAATACGTAACAGGGATTGGCTCGTCTTTTACAATATCTAATCTGGCATTCAACATATATATATATATATATATATATATATATATATATATATATATATATATATATATATATATGATCAAACCACAATAAGAAATGGGAAAACAAGACTAAGATCTTTCAACCGTAACAAGCGGTCTTCGTCAGAGTCAAAAACCCAACTGAACACTAGATGCAGAAAACATCTGGTGAGGAGTTGAGAAGATTAACTAATTGAGATTAATTAATTGAGAAGTATATTCTCAATTTCTTCTCAACTCCTCACCAGATGTTTTCTGCATCTAGTGTTCAGTTGGGTTTTTGACTCTGACGAAGACCGCTTGTTACGGTTGAAAGATCTTAGTCTTGTTTTCCCATTTCTTATTGTGGTTTGATCATTGATTGTTGTTTCACGTGTTTATGTGAAATCTTTATATATATATATATAATATTTACCACAATGAAACTAATTTAGAAACAATGCTCTAAGGCCTTTCGTCAACACATCGTCAGAAAGCAAGTGAACTAAAAAATAATAAATACTTGTTTAACCTGGTTGATTGAAGTCTCTAGAATTGTTGGTAACCCTGAATGTGTTTATGTTGAAGACTTCTTCATCATTAAACACATTCAGGGTTACCAACAATTCTAGAGACTTCAATCAACCAGTTAACAAGTATTTGTTATTTTTTAATTCACTTGCTTTCTGACGATGTGTTGACGAAAGGCCTTAGAGCATTGTTTCCAAATTAGTTTCATTGAGGTAAATTTATCCATCTATTATATCAAGTATTATTCATATATAAAATATTTATATATCATAAAAATTATATAAAATATTAAAAATAATATCTACATAAATACAAATATACTTTGAAAACTTAAAGAAACACGAATGAAAAATATAAACTAGGACTCACATTAAATATTAGGACACATATAAAGAAAATTAGCCAAAAGATTCGAAAAACTCCATAAAAAAATGGTACATGCAATCAACTCAATTGATTTTAATACAACACACACACTATATATATATATATATATATATATATATATATTTATTATATATATATATATATATATATATATATATATATATAAATGTGTGTATGTGTGTGTTTTGTTGAACGACCTTTGTACTGTGGCATGAATAAAGTTCATTGTCCATCTTTCAAGTTTTCTCACCATATATTATATATATATATATATATATATATATATATATATATATATATATATAAAGATTTCACATAAACACGTGAAATAACAATCAATGATCAAACCACAATAAGAAATGGAAAAACAACACTAAGATCTTTCAACTGTAACAAGCGGTCTTCGTCAGAATCAAAAACCCAACAGTTGGGTTTTTGACTCTGACGAAGACCGCTTGTTACGGTTGCAAGATCTTAGTCTTGTTTTCCCATTTCTTATTGTTGTTTGATCATATATAACTGAGGGTTGGGTTTTTGACTCTGACGAAGACCGCTTGTTACGGTTGAAAGATCTTAGTCTTGTTTTCCCATTTCTTATTGTGGTTTGATCATTGATTGTTGTTTCACGTGTTTATGTGAAATCTTTTTATATATATATATATATATATATATATATAATATTATATTATATATATATATAATATATATATATGACATAACCACGTGAAATAAGAATTAATGATCAAACCACAATAAGAAAAGGGTAAAAATGACTAAGATCTTTCCAGCATAACAAACGGTCTTCGTCAGAGTCAAAACCCTAACCCTAACTCAACTCAATTCAGTTGGTTTTTTTGAATCTGAAGAAGACTGTTTGTTACGACTGAAAGATCTTAGTCTTTTTTTTCTAATTTCTTTTTTGTTTTTTAAACATTGATATATATGCATAAACATTGTTAAAATAAACAATAGCTTCTGTCCAATCTCGAGTTTAATTATGTATGAATTAAAGAAAAATGTATAATTTTATCTCCTCATTTCCTGTTCAATCGACCATGAATGATCATAAATCCTTGTGAATGGATGATTCGACAGGAAATTTACAGATAACTTACCTAAATTCTTATCAACAACCTTTCTGACATCTTTATAAATAAAATAATGATTTTGTCTGTACATTGCTTAGAACTGACTCATTTCAAGTTTTCTTTACGTTTCATACATTGGAAAAACCGAATCCACCCTTAGAAAAATTTCTGTCGGTTTGTCTGTTTGTCCGCAAAACTTTGTCACAGGTAAACTCAGCTACCATAAGACATATAAAGCTGAAACTTTTACAGTAGATTTGGGTAGGTCTAACTTAAAATATAGGCTATGAATTGATTGGAAATTCAATGTAGAAGTGAAGTTATGGACGTTTAACGCAAAAATGTTTGTCACAAGTAAACTCAGCCACCATAAGACATAGCGAGCTGAAACATTGACACTGGATTTGTGTGTGCCTATCTTAAAATATGGGCTCTAAATAGATTATTAATTCAGTACAGAAGCGAAGTTATGGGGTTTTTAGCTGTATTTTCCTAACTTCACAGACAAGTTTGTTTTGAAAATACACAGGTGTGGCAAGTAGGTATTGTTAGTTGATTTTAATTTCAATTGAGCATATGAATATATTGCGTATTTGACATCATTGAAATGGTGTTTCACAGAGTTAAGGATGAACTTTCTATTGAGAATAAATGTTTTGTAAACGAGCAATTCTCAGCCCTTAATATGAACAGGCATAAGAACTCAACAAACAAGTTCTTACGCTATATCATACCGAGGAAAGAACTTACAAGTCAGTAAAGAGATTGGATTAGTGATGAAGAAGCAGTTCATTATCTAATTGAATTTCTTGACTCTGAATTTATTTCTCCTGGACTGCCTCCTCATGAGTAAAAACTTAAAGTAGGAGCACCAATGATGCTGCAATTTATAGCAGTAACAAATTTCATGTTACGAAACATGAGTGACCCAAAAACTGTGCAACGGGACACGACTCTGAGTTCGTGCTCTAC
The DNA here is from genome assembly GCA_026182355.1 of Hermatobates lingyangjiaoensis. NCBI lineage: Eukaryota > Metazoa > Arthropoda > Insecta > Hemiptera > Hermatobatidae > Hermatobates > Hermatobates lingyangjiaoensis. Next base: position 15,366 of record JAPFBL010000494.1, on the reverse strand, counting down.
ACAGATATGCCATCGAGGCGGACATAATGACTGGATGTGGTATTGGGGAGTCTGTGTGTATACCACGCATACCATTGATTCCGAGCCACTGTCTGTTTCCATTCAAATGATTGCAAGGTCCCCTCAGAGTCTATTTCGCAATGACGTTAACTAAGTCGCAAAGGGAGACTTTATCTAACGCAGGAATTCAAGTTAGCGAAACCAAGTTTTTCTCACATGGTCAACTGTAGTTTACTTGCTCAATAGTCAGAGGTTTCAACTGATTGTTCTTCCATGAACCTGAAGGACAGACAGCTAATGTAGTGTATACAGAGGCATTTGTTTAACACTGTACTAATAATGGTGTTTTCTACTATTCTATAATTTCTAATTATAGTATTAGTATAATACTATAATTGATATTTTGGAATACCAAGTATAATAGAATTTTTGATTCCGTCAAAGACGGGTACATTTGCTAGTCTTAACTATAAAAATATTCTACGAGTTGTTCATTCCACTAGTTACATTATTTCTAATCTAACCAAGTATATTGGATAATTAATGATATCTGTGTTTTGATACTAAGGTTAGAATATTTCATGGAAATTCGTTTATCATTATAAAGTATTCTAGTAAAATATATTGAAATCAATGTTAAATTAAGAAAATTAATTCGGAAAGTAATATTAATGTTTTGATATGATAAGTATAAACTATAAGTTAATGGAATCTATGTTTAGTTCAGAAAAAATAAATGAATAACTGAAGTAATATAGTTTAGGAAGATATCGTTGATGCAAATAAATACAGTTGGGTTAGAATCAAAATCAATAATAACAGAAGCGGAATGGAGAAAATAGGAATTATAATTTATGGACAAAACTAGTCAACGTGTCTTTGAATCATATTTGAAATATTATAATCAATCAAGAATAAAAATGATCAGCTGACATATTGGAATATATATATATATATATATATATATATATATATATATTCGAGATTCGTGAGTGTTAGTCCTCTTTCTTGTGTTCTCTAGGTGTAACTTTAATTATATATATATATATAAATATTTAAATTACACAAAGCACGACAAAGAAAAGAGAATACAAAGAAAACTTACAGAATTCAATATTTCGAACTGTTGTTCCTCATCAGGAGAGTAGACTAGTAGAGAGGACGAAGTGAGAGAGATCTCCCCACGTCGAAGAACGGAGCGCGAATGAAGAAATAAAGAGTCAACCGAAGAGAGCAGCACTAGCGTAAAAAAGGAGCTAGGCACTAAACGTCGGAGAACGGAGAAAATTTATAGAAAAATTTATACAAAAACAGTAGAAAAATTATAAAATTAAAAATTATAAAAAAAGGAAATAATAAAAAAATTATAAATAAATAAATAAAATAAAAAAATATATATAATAAAAAAAGGGGGGAAAAAAATATATATATATGAATATGAATATATAAGTTAAAAATAAAAGGAAAAACAAATAAAAGTTAACGCTTCTGATTTAAACCGGGATCTGATCGGGCCCCCAATAACCATATGTGGGCCTCCTCAGACGCTCTTAATGTCAAACTACGGTCATCAGTGGTCACTAGCTTAATGTATATATATATATGTATATATATGTATATATATATGTATATATATGTATTAATGTATATATATATATATATAGGTGTGTTCTCTAATCGGGGTTCGGTCAATTTTCCAGGATAAAACATCAAACTCTCGTTACATTAGGAGAATGAACCAGCTTGAGAATGACTGAGGAACGGTCGAAACCGGTCGCAACAACATGAGGGGGACACGAGGAAGGCGCCACGCATTCTTCAAGAAAGCACTGCAGTAAAGGTTCCAACAGCAAACGCCAGACATACTCAAACTTCAACCCATAATGCCCATAGCCCGGACCAGACTCTTAACGAGGAACTCTTCTACGTGAGGACGCCTATGCCATTCCTGCCCTCTGTGAACCTAAAGTAGGGACTGCGAACCCTTTCCAGGAAGGACTGCGGAGGCGGCCAAGCGTACGAGGGAGACGAAGAGGAAAGATGGTATGACTTCTACCAAGCTCAATGAGCGTTTGAACGGCCATAGAGCTTCGGTCGGTCAGCGCAAACAGCTTCCTGTAGCTATCCATGCCAACAGTCATAACCTTTCTTTTAATGACTGCTTTACTGTTCAAATAATTAAGCTAGTGACCACTGATGACCGTAGTTTGACATTAAGAGCGTCTGAGGAGGCCCACATATGGTTATTGGGGGCCCGATCAGATCCCGGTTTAAATCAGAAGCGTTAACTTTTATATGTTTTTCCTTTTATTTTTAACTTATATATTCATATTCATATAATTTTTTTTTAATTATCATTTTCTTTTTTATAATTTTTAATTTTATACTTTTATCTATTGTTTTGCTTTCTTCGTTCTCCGACGTTTAGTGCCTAGCTCCTTTTTTACGCTAGTGCTGCTCTCATCGGTTGACTCTTTATTGCTTCATTCGCGCCCCGAAGAACACGTTCTTCGACGTGGGGAGATCTCTCTCACTTCGTCCTCTCTTCTAGTCTACTCTCCTGATGACGAACAACAGTTCGAAATATTGAATTCTGTAAGTGTTCTTTTTATTCTCTTTTCTGTGTCGTGCTTTGTGTAATTTAAAGTTATATATATATATATATTGGTATATATTGGCAGCAGATCTTCTCTCAAGCATATTTTATTGAAAATGATCGCAGTTTCTGCGTTAACGACCTTTTTGTTAACTGATTCTAACCTCCTGGCTATTCTCCTTATTGTAGTAGGTAAACTATAAATCAGGTTCGCCAATGATCCCTTTTACTTGGAAATATCATTGGCGAACCTGATTTATAGTTTACCTACTACAATAAGGAGAATAGCCAGGAGGTTAGAATCAGTTAACAAAAAGGTCGTTAACGCAGAAACTGCGATCATTTTCAATATATATATATATATATATATATATAATATTATATATATATATATATTTTTTCACATAAACACGTGAAATAACAATCAATGATCAAACGACAATATGTAATAAGAAAACAAGACTAAGATCTTTCAACTGTAACAAGCGGTCTTCGCTAGAGTCAAAAACCTACCAGTCAACCCTCAGCAGATGTTTTCTGCATCTAGTGTTTCAGTTGGGTTTTTGAACTGACGAAGACCGCTTGTTACGGTTGAAAGACCTTAGTCTTGTTTTCCCATTTTATATTGTGAAATATGAAATTATTTATATGTGACCGGAGTCCGGTGGTATTTATTGAATTCCGTGCAAAAATTGCCATAATATTTATATTGGTCAAGCTGGTAAATCATTAAAGACACGTGTAAAACAACACCAATACAACGTAAGTAGACAGGAAAAAAGTAGTGCCCTATTCTTGCATATAAAAAATGAAAATCATCATATTGATAGGACAGGAGCTAAATTTATTACGTATGAAAAATAATGGCATTACGTAGGATTATGACATCCCTGTCTGACAATAATGTTCCTAAAATTGAAGGAGTCTTGATCTGCTTAATTATTTTTTTTATTAATATTTCATCTAGTTTGTAAAGTCCTGGACTATTGTTCATTAAATTTCCATAGAAGTTCTTTATGGATGTACTTTCAATAATATTTCTCCTCCTTTCCTAATTTTCCTACAAAGGAATTACAAAGGAAGGTACAAAGGAATTAAAATTTTTGTACCTTCAGAAATGAGGAGAAATATTATTGAAAGTGCACTCATAAAGAACTTTTATGGAAATTTAATGAACAATAGTCCAGGACTTTACAAACTAGATGAAATATTAATAAAAAAAAATAAGTAAGCAGATCAAGACTCCTTCAAGTTTAGGAGTTTAGGAATATTAAAGTCAGACAGGGATGCCATAATCCTGAAGACTTCAATCAACCAGGTTAACTTATTATATTTTTTGTTTGGTTCATTTAGTTCCATGATTGTAACGAAAGGCCTTAGAGAGCATTGCAATTAATTTATATATGTTTATTGTGGTGTTTAATTCATATATTATATCAAGAGTTATTGTTGATTATTAATTTATATATATATATATATATATATATATACGACTGAACTTCACTCATGAGGAAGGTGAAGAAGGTCAAATCAACTTCCTGGACGTGCACATCGATGGCCGTAAATCAAGTTATATCACATCTGTATATCAAAAGCCAACGGACCAAGGAATTTATATTAACGAAAAAAATGAGTGCCCCGAACGCTACAAATTAGGAACAATTCATGCTCTAGTACATAGGACATACAAGACCTCTTCATCATGGCAGTTGTTTCATGAAAGAATCTCTCAACTAAGGCAAACATTTATCAATAACGGCTATAGCAACACCTCTTTTGATAAAGTAGTTAACGCCTACCTCAAAACCCGGTCCAACAATGCTAATCAAACAATCGACCGAAGTAGCACAGTCCATAAGGTGTACTATAAGAATCAATACACAGAGGCGTATAAAGAAGACGAGAGAGTGTTGAAACAAATTATCCGAAGGAATGTTAAATGTAATAACGAAAATGAACGTCTTCAAGTCCATATTTATTATAAAAGTAGAACCACCGCTAACCTGATAATGAAAAATAGCCCTGATGCAGTCATCCCGGAGATGCAAAAGGCCAATGTCATATACGAATATAACTGCAATATCGGAGATTGTGAGCTCCTAGACAATTCAAAATATATCGGTATGACATCGACCACACTCTCACGACGACTGACAATGCACTTGCAAGTAGGAGCCATCGCTAGACACACCTCCGAGGAACATGTAAGAAAACTCACCCGCCAGGACCTTGTGCAAAACACCATCATTTTAAAGAAAATTAATGATCCAGCCAGACTGCAAATATATGAAACCATGAAAATCATGAAGCACAACCCATTAATTAATCGTCAACACACGGGGGTTTCACGCACACTGCAGCTACTAGGTGACCAACCACCAGCTACTCGCCAAGCCGACACTCAGTCACCGCCCAGTATTCAGACCAGCAACACCTAAGATATGTATATGAGACAAAATGTCGTAGGAAGAATCAGAATGAAGAAAAATAAGCTCTGAGACCTCCTAGATTATAAAAAGAAGAGTAAATAAATAAATAATATATATATATATATATATATATATATATATAAAGATTTCACATAAACACGTGAAACAACAATCAATGATTAAACCACAATAAGAAATGGGAAAACAAGACTAAGATCTTTCAACCGTAACAAGCGGTCTTCGTCAGAGTCAAAACCCAACTGATGTTTTTTCAGTTGGGTTTTTGACTCTGACGAAGACCGCTTGTTACGGTTGAAAGATCTTAGTCTTGTTTTCCCATTTCTTATTGTGGTTTGATCATATATATATATATATATATATTAAAATTGGCATAATTTTTAATAAAACATGTTTGATTGAAGGTCTGCTCCCAAAATACACAAATATATATATATATATATATGTATTTGTAAATTTAGGGAGCAATCCTTCTTTTATGCATGTTTTGTTGAATGACCTTTGTACTGTGGCATGAATCAATTTCTTTTCGACAGATCGACTATGAAATTGATTCATGCCACAGTACAAAGGTCATTCAACAAAACATATATATATATATATATATATATATATATATATATAATATATATATATGATCAAACCACAATAAGAAATGGGAAAACAAGACTAAGATCTTTCAACCGTAACAAGCGGTCTTCGTCAGAGTCAAAAACCCAACTGATGTTTTTTCAGTTGGGTTTTTGACTCTGACGAAGACCGCTTGTTACGGTTGAAAGATCTTAGTCTTGTTTTCCCATTTCTTATTGTGGTTTGATATATATATATTAATAAAATATATATATATAATATATATATATATTATTATATATATGTTTTGTTGAATGACCTTTGTACTGTGGCATGAATCAATTTCATAGTCGATCTTTCGAAAAGAAATTGATTCATGCCACAGTACAAAGGTCATTCAACAAAACATGCATAAAAGAAGGATTGCTCCCTAAATTTACAAATACATATATATATATATATATATATTTGTGTATTTTGGGAGCAGACCTTCAATCAAACATGTTTTATTAAAAATTATGCCAATTTTAACTTTTGTTCTTTTCCGAGTTAATATATATATATATATATTTTAAAAACTTTCAGATACACGAATGAAAACAGAAATTAGGACTCACATTCAATATTTCGACCCTTTTAACGGTCGTCCTCAGGAAAGAAAGTCAACTGGCGAGAAGTGACGAAAACTAACTCAATATATACCTCCATAAAATCATGGTAAAAAGGATATTTCATTTATTTTAAAACCATCGTTTCTAATAATTCATATTATAATCGATGAAATACATTAGAAAAGGGGAATCTTATTCATTGGAATATCCATTTGGATTAACACTAAACAATACTGTAATTGTTAAAACAATATATGAGTCTGTAGATTTTTAATTTTTTGTTTAAAGAAGATGTTATTATATATAGTAAAATCATAAGGTAATCTACAATATAATTATACTAATTAATGATACACATGTATATTGAAAAAAAAAAATCTGGCTTATTCAAGGAAATAGTATATTCTTCTCGATATTAAACAGGGTGTCTCAAAGTATATATACTTGCATACTTGTATTGAAATTTCAAAATTTATACTTCTATCTATGAAAAAGGTTTTAAATAAAGACCGAAACGTTGGCAATGAGAGTTTAATTTGAACCTGAAGAACTGACCGAGTCCCGATAACTTTAGTTTTGTTTCTATTCCACGATCGATACTTTTATCAATTTATATATATATATATACACGAGTTCAAGATTAACAAAGAGCAACACACAAAGTAGGGAAACACACTTACAGACTCAAATTTTCGGGTAATCCGTCTTCAGGAGAAAAGAGAATGGGAGACCAAGCACGTTGTAGACGCAACGGCAAGTAACCCATATAACCAATATATATATATATATATATATATATATATATATATATATATATATATATATATATATATAGCAAAATATTCCATATATATAATCAAAAAACAAAGTTTCTTAAAAACCAAAACTAATAATTAAAATCATAAAAAAAATAGTAAAATTAAATTACTTGTTACTTCATCAGAAATCAGAGTGTGGTAGATATTATCATCAAGATGATTAACTGGATAATTTTTTTCACATATTTTACAGTTATGTTTCCGTCTAAGAGCTGAAGAAATTAGCGCACTTTCAAAATTTGGCCTTTCGTTAAATGGAAATTTTTGGTAAGAAGAGGTTTTCGTATGACGAGGTACTATTGTACAACAGAAGTATGGCATTTCATAATGCAACGAGCGGAAATAACTAAATAATTTTTTTTTTTTGACATATTACAGAACTTTGAATATTCCAATAATCAACATTATAAAATCACAGATGAAATGAAGAAAAAACTTAAGTTTTTTCTATCTCTTGGAATAATTCATTAATAATCGAATAAATATTGCAGACCAATATTAAAATATAAAAGATAAATTTGAAAATATCATAAGCATTCCAGTAAGTTGGGACCTGGTTATTATTATTTGAGGGTGACTATAGCACTGCGTCTTAAAAACTATTGTACTTTTCCTCTTCTGTACTTAAGTACCCGAGCAGTTAGCTTCAACGCCTCTAAGAAGCTCAGCACTTTTGCTGGTTCCAACGGTAAAAGTTTTCTATGGTTTTGTTAAGTGTCCCGAAGCACCTACCTCTGTTTAGCAAAAGTTACCTTACAGTCAGTCCCAGCAGGTGCAACAGTGTTTTTTCCTCTTTTTTTGCAGAATCTGCATAAATCATCATTGATAATGTCCTGGGACCTGGTTAGCTTATTGGTTAACGTGCTTATCTCTGGGACTGGTAGGTACACTCTTGGCCACCGATTTATACACGCGAGAAGTTAGCAAATCTGGGTACATCCTTCCTTGGAGAGGATGTTAATAAGTCGGTCCCAGGCCTGAACCGATGTCAGATACCCGTTTAAAGATGCCTATTCATAAATAAAGTTTGAGTTAGGCAAAATTTAGGACACGCAATATAGAATCTTCATTGAGTAGAATCAAAAAGGGCCAATGTTCGGCATATTTGTGTTCTCTTGTAGGACTGCTATTGTAACCTTACTTAATCTAAACTATTCTTCACTGTTTCAAATCGTAGAAATTTAATATTGATTGATTTAATTGTTAATTAATTACAATTAAATGATTATATGGATAATAAGTCATCTCGATCTACCAGTCAATCATCAAGGTATCATTAGTAGATCGTATGATATTAAAATCATTGGAGGCCCGATTAGCTCAGTGGTTAATGAACTCCCCACTGAACTGGTAGGTCCGAAGTTTGATCCCACCTAATCCTAGAGTTATTCACACGTGAATTGAATAAACCTGAGCAAGTCGTCTCTTGGAGAGGACATTAAACCGTCGGTTCCGAGACTATACGATATCAGGTACTCAAAGATCCATACTGAAAAAGACACCTGTGTTAGGTAAAATTAGAACCTCCAATATAGAATCAATCTTTAATTGTGTGGAATCATAAAGGGCAAATGTTCGGCATATTTCTGTTCTCTTGTAGGATTGCTACTGCAACCTAAACTAACCTACAATTCACTGTTTTAAATAGTAGAAATTCAAGATGATCCATTGATTCATTTACTAACGTTATCAAAGGTTTATGCGTAGTCGAAACTAGAGGCGCTCAAACGTCAATCAATACCTACTACACTAAGTGTAGCTTAAATATGATTTAAGAAAATTTTAGGACTCCCCATGTATGGTAGAATCAACAGGTAATGTGGTTAACCCATTACTAAAATGGGTGCCAAATAATAAATGAGCCACAATTTCCGCCCCTAGGACAGCACTAAAAGGTGAAAGCCTTATAATGTGGGCTTTGGAAAACAAGAGGCAACTTTCTCTGGTTTAGAAATAATTTCCAGGCTGTAAAGTAGTACCGTATTGTAGTTCATATCACTACAGAAACAGAATTGAACCAAACAACCACATACTGAATAACACAACACATAAGTTGTAAACCCAATATGGGTGTGCATAGGATGAAAAAATATAATAATTAAATTACACCATATTAAAAAGCAAACTAAAATAAATTTGAAAATGTTTCAGATGGGTGCCAAACAATAAATGAGCCACAATTTCCTCCCATTGAACAACACTAAAAGATGAAAGCCTATTAATGTGGGTGTCTGAAAACAACAGACAACTTTCTAAGGTTTAGAAATAATTTCCAGGCTGTGAAGTGGTACCGTATTGTAGTCCATATAACTACCGAAACAGAATTGAACCAAAGAACCACATACTGAATAACACAACACATAAGTTGTAAACCCAATAAGGGTATGTAATAGGATAGTAACCCAATTCATCCTTTGTAATAGGATAGTAACCCAATTCATCCTTTGTAATAGGATAGTAACCCAATTCATTCTTTGTAATAGGATAGTAACCCAATTCATCCTTTGTAATAGGATAGTAACCCAATTCATCCTTTGTAATAGGATAGTAACCCAATTCATCCTTTGTAATAGGATAGTAACCCAATTCATCCTTTGTAATAGGATAGTAACCCAATTCATTCTTTGTAATAGGATAGTAACCCAATTCATCCTTTGTAATAGGATAGTAACCCAATTCATCCTTTGTAATAGGATAGTAACCCAATTCATCCTTTGTAATAGGATAGTAACCCAATTCATCCTTTGTAATAGGATAGTAACCCAATTCATCCTTTGTAATAGGATAGTAACCCAATTCATCCTTTGTAATAGGATAGTAACACAATTCATCCTTTGTAATAGGATAGTAACCCAATTCATCCTTTGTAATAGGATAGTAACCCAATTCATCCTTTGTAATAGGATAGTAACCCAATTCATCCTTTGTAATAGGATAGTAACCCAATTCATCGTTTGTAATAGGATAGTAACCCAATTCATCCTTTGTAATAGGATAGTAACCCAATTCATCCTTTGTAATAGGATAGTAACCCAATTCATCCTTTGTAATAGGATAGTAACCCAATTCATCGTTTGTAATAGGATAGTAACCCAATTCATCCTTTGTAATAGGATGGAAAAATATAATAATTAAATAACACGATATTAAAAAGCAAACTAAGAGAAATTTGAAAATGCATCAGATGGGTGCCAAACAATAAATGAGCCACAATTTCCTCGCATAGAACAACACTAAAAGATGAAAGCCTTATAATGTGGGTGTTTGAAAACAACAGACAACTTTCTCGGTTTCAGAAATAATTTCCAGACAGTGAACCAGTACCGCCGTAGTGTAGTTCATATTAACTGCAGAATCAAAATTGAACCACACTGAATAACACATAAGGTGTAAACCCAAATAAGTGTTTACATAAGATGAAAAAATATAAGAGTTAAATTGCACGATATTAAAAAGTAAAACTAAAAGAAATTTGAAAATGCATCAGATGCTGTTACCATGGAAACGAATCAAGAGTTACTAACTTGGTTACCATGGCAACAAACAGCTGTTAACTGGCCAATACTTTTTTCTTTCTCTTTTTCTTCCGATTAAAATCAAAAACCAGCTGTTTTTTTTAAAAATGTTTTAGAAAAAGTAAAACTTTAATTAATGAAGCTTCAATTATAAATGGAATAAAATTACGTCATTTTATAAAATAGAAAAAAGCATATAAATAAAAATAAATTAAATATAAAGATAATTTGGTAAAGGAACTTCCATTTCGAAGATTATTACCCAAAGAACTTTAGACCTATAGAACTTTAGATTAAAGATCCATTCATCTAAAGTCTTAAATTTTTTTTTTTTTGCTTTATTTTACTTAGTTACAACAACGTAAATGCAACATTACCAGTGACAATGATAAAGAAATATATACATTTGAATATATATTTCTATATATGTATATATATTTATACATATATACATAATAAGATTTCCATAAACACGTGAAATAACAATCAATGATCAAACCACAAAATGAAAAGGGGAAAAAAGACTAAGATCTTTCAATCGTAACAAGGGGTCTTCGTCAGAGTCAAAAACCCAATTGGGTTTTTGACTCTGACGAAGACCGATTCGTTTAAATAACTTTAGCAACAGGAACCTTCTACTCAAGACTTTCCTATTAATCATTTAAATAACTTAAGCCCAAGGAATCTTCTACTCAAGAACTATCCTATTAATCGTTTAAATAACTTTAGCTCAAGGAACATTCTACTCAAGAACTTTTCTATTAATCGTTTAAATAACTTTAGCTCAAGGAACATTCTACTCAAGAACTTTTCTATTAACTGTTTAAATAACTTTAGCTCAAGGAACATTCTACTCAAGAACATTTCTATTAATCGTTTAAATAACTTTAGCTCAAGCAACCTTCTACTCAAGAACTTCAGTTTAATAAACATCTTGTTTGAAGAACAATGTCACAAGAAGTTTTCTATTAATCGTTTAAATAACTTTAGCCAAAGGAACATTCTACTCAAGAACTATCCTATTAATCGTTTAAATAACTTTAGCTCAAGGAACATTCTACTCAAGAACTATCCTATTAATCGTTTAAATAACTTTAGCTCAAGGAACATTCTACTCAAGAACTTTTCTAATCGTTTAAATAACTTTAGCTCAAGGAACATTCTACTCAAGAACTTTTCTAATCGTTTAAATAACTTTAGCTCAAGCAACCTTCTACTCAAGAACTTCAGTTTAATAAACATTTGTTTGAAGAAGATTGTCACAAGAAGTTAAACATACAGATTTATCGCAGAAACAACTTTGAACAAAAGATTATTGAACTAATAAACATTAATTTATATTAAATTTCCTTTAAAGAACTTCATTTTAATGAGACTATCACCCTAAAGAACATTCAACAATTAAAATTCTTCTGATGAACTTATTAGATTAAACATTTTTACCGAATATAATACATTAAAAATATTCCAATTTAAAGTACATTTTGAATAAAATCTTCATAAAGCGTAGAACTTTGGGTTTTTAGAATATTGAACTAATGAACTTTATTATACCATTCGTCTAATGGTTTTCAATTTAAAAGACCTATCAGCTATAAAACTTTCTTCTAAAGAATTTACCAGTTAAAAATTTTTATTTAATATATTTATTAAGGAACACCAAGTTAAGTTAAAGGACATATTTTTTTTTTTTTTTTTGGCATAACATTTTCTTAAAGGATACGGTATGAAGAATATTGAACTAGAGATTTTTCCTACACCGAACTTACGTGGGTTACTAAACAATTTTATATAATTGTTTACTAATTTAAAAAAAAATTATATCTTATAATTCTTAATTATATCTATTATATAATCAAATAGTTAAAAATGGCTGCAATTAAATATAACTTTTTTTTTGTTAATAATATAAAATGATATGGAAACTAAATTAACTTAATATATTATAAAAATAATTATATATATATATTAGTGTACTTTGGTAGCAGTCCTTCGGATATACATGCTTTGTTGAATACGACAGAGTAGTTCCTGTCTATAAGTTTCTTCTCGATAACTTCGATTTGCCGAAAAACAGTTTTTTCGTTGTTAGAACAACGGTTGAGGTGGTTTAATACGTTGAGGTTTGAGGTTTGAAACGGTTGAGATTTAAAAAAAAAAAGCACACCCTCGACAAACACAACACAGAGCTGACCCGGGAGGACCTTACAGAAAACACGAAAATAATGAAACAGATGAATGACTACAATAGATTACAAATCCACGAGGCAATAGAGAATGAAGAATAACGCAACAATAAACAGACAAAAAACCGGTACTACGAGGACCCTCCGCCTACTCGGGGACTAATCACCTACTCTAGACTAGAACCAGGGCCAATAAAACTACAATATTGAATACTATCATCCCATTGGCTCGACTATTGCACCCTCTACAACGTATAAGACCGACATCGCACCCACCCCGAAAGTGATCGAAACGCGTCGACTACAATTGCAGACCACCTCAAACGTTGTTCTAACAACGAAAAAACTGTTTTTCGGCAAATCGAAGTTCTCGAGAAGAAACTTATAGGCAAGAACTACTCGGTCGTCTTCAACAAAGAATATATATATCATATATAATAATTATAAAAATACGGTAATAACAATTATTTCTTTAAATTAGTATCTCTTTTGACGAGAAAACAATGTTTTCAGGCTATGGCACTAATCTAATGGTAAACCCTTAAGTCAGGAAAGGTCAACCTTTCGGGCGCAATATAAAATTTACAAATGAGTCCGGGCCGCGTAGAATTTCTGTGGTATTTGTATACATATGTCATATATATATATATATATATATATATATATATATATATTATATATATATATATCAGGAAAACGATCTAAAAGGACAACAAACGTTTCACGATGAATCAAAATCACAGAACTAAGAAACAAACACACTTACTGTCTCTAATTTTCGGAGGTCTCCAACCATCAATTCACAAGTGCGCTTGGTGTTCCTATCTCAACTCTCCTGATGACAGTTCAACCGAAAATTAGAGACTGTACGTGTGTGTTTTTAATTTCTCTATGTCTCTGTATGTACATTGAACTGTATTTGTCCATTTCGGATCGTATTTCATCGAAAAAGTGTACATATATATCAAAACTTGAAACGGTTCAACAGGACTACTAGTTCACACCGGAAAGAGAAAAACAGATAAAAACGCACACAAAAAAGACTCACAACGATTTTTCGACATCGTCTTCATCGGGCAGACGTAGTCCCTTTGAGTAGCTGAAGCTAACTCATAGTTAGCTTCATGGCGTAGAAGATATATATATATATATATATATATATATTATATCTTATATATATAGATATATAATATAATGATATATATATATATATATTGGTATCAATAGGCAGCAGATCCTCTTTTAAACAAGTATCATTAAAATTAACCGCAGTCTCGGCATTCACGATCTTAAGACTGAGAGATTCGATCCTACGAACTAACCTGTATTAACTATATATATATATATGAGTCGTTATCAGCCTTTGGAGCGATTCACTTCATTTCCTGAAGACGAGGACATCGAAATATAGTAGTGAGTCAGTGATTTCTTTTCTATGTGTTCTTTTTAAATTCTAGTTTATATATATATATATATATATAGTTCATACAGGAAACATACTTTTTTGTGGGTGGTTTTGTCTGTTTTTCTCTTTCCTGTATGGACTATATATATAGAATCGTCATATAGCAAAAACTAAAGCAGTTGTTGCTATTACGCGCTCGCTCACTCTCTCTCTCTCTCTCTCTCTTTCTCTCTCTCTCTCTCTATCTCTCCTACACTAAAGATAACTTTCCTTTCCAAATACCTTAGTATGCTTTTGTTAATAACCAAAAAAGTAAAGGATTTTTTAAATATAAAGATGGGAATTCCAGATCATATCCGAGCACTGCACAAAAATACATAGTGGGCCGCAAGTTAGTTATACCTGCCATACATATGGTAAAGGCCTTTTTAAAAAAAATAAAAAAAAAATGTACAACTTACCTTACAACAAACAGCAAAAGCCTTTAAAGGATTCGGTACTGCTTTTGTTCTGACAACATCATTCATAAATCTGTCATAGAGTTTTCTTTGGAATTGCGTCATTCGAACAAGAAGAACATATTCTTCTTTCTTTGGAAGGGAATTTCTTAAAACAGAATGACTTCGCCTATAATCAACATTAACACATATATAAAAATGGTTTAGTGCCAATACATCGAACAAACAATCAATGTGTAAATTAAATAATTTCCATTATTTAAGTGTCTTTCTGCAAAATTATACTGGTTCAAATTAAACTCTCATTGCCAACGTTTCGGTCATTATTTAAAACCTTTTTCATAGGCAGAAGTATAAATTTTGAAACAGAAAAACTACGTATTATATTACTAATTATTTCACAAAGAAAAATCAACATACTATTTTTCTTTGTAAAATAATTAGTAATATAATACTTAGTTTTTCTGTTTCAAAATTTATACTTCTGCCTATTAAAAAGGTTTTAAATAAAGACGGCAACGTTGGCAATGAGGGTTTAATTGGAACCTAAAGAACTGACCTAGTCCCGATAAACTATAGCTTTGTTTCTATTCCACGGTCGATACTTTTATATATATATATAATATATTAACAAGATATTACAATAAACATGTGATATAACAATCATTCATACAAACCACAATATGGAATGGGAAAAAAAGACTAAGATCTTTGACTGAACTCAGTTGGGTTTTGACTCTGACTCTGTCGAAGACCGCTT